>JAGFNQ010007219.1:424909-661836 GCA_024364735.1 Boesenbergia rotunda | reverse complement strand
AAGTAGCTATAGCCTCCTTGTGCAAGAGTTGACATTGGTCCACATACATCAGTATGTATTAGACCAAGCACTTCTCCCACTGGATTACCTTTTCCGGAAAAAGGGTAATTTGGTCATCTTGCCTTTTAAGCATGATTCGCATGTATCAAATGAACCGGGTTCACATGATTCCAAAATTCCACATCGGTGTAATTCGGTCATGCGTTTCTTACTTACATGGCCAAGACGAAAGTGCCACGTGTAGGAGTCTATTCGATTAGCTGTTCGAGCACGTTTGTTGCTAACTTCGATATTGAAAACGTCACTGGATAAATCTAACGTGTAGATGCCATTGCACAAAGTTTCATTCCCATATAGAACGCCATTTAAAGTTATGTAACAACAATTGTTACTAAAAGTTAAATGATAACCCTTTTCATTTAAACATGAAATAGATACAATGTTCTTTATTAACGAAGGAACGAAATAACAATTATCCAATTCTAAGACACGTCCAGTGGGGAGCTTTAGCAAATATGTTCCGATGGCAACAGCAGCAATCTTTGCTCCATTCCCAACTCGCAAATCTGCTTCTCCTTTGACGAGTCTTCTTCTATTCCTTAGCCCCTGTATGTCATTACATATATGTGAGCTACACCCAGTATCAAGTACCCCGGTATTTGAGGAAATAGAGTGACATTCAATAACGAAGATACCTGAAGAGGATGGGGCATCGGATGCCTTCTTCTTCAAGGACTCAAGATAAACCTTGCAGTTTCTTCGCCAGTGACCCTCCTTGCCACAATGATGGCAAGTTCCTTTTGGTTCTTTTCAGTCTTTTTGGCCTTTTTCTCTTTCCTTTATTTCTGTTCTTTGGCTTCCTCTTAGAACCTTTCTTTAGGAACCAACTAACAGTACCGTCTTCTGATCCTGCTTTACAGAGGCTCACAGCCTTCAGCAGGTTAAACTCAGGAATGGTAGTCTCAGCTTGTTCATCCGTAGTTCATCACAAATGTGAACAACTTTGGGCAACAATTCAAAATTAAGTCAATACTTAGTTCATGATCCATTCAAAGCGAGTGTGCCCAGTCGCTCAATGTACCCCAACATCTTAACACGAATTGTGAGGCAGAAGTGCCTTCTTGCATCTTTGAGGTGAAGAGGAGTCTGGAGACCTCGAACCTTTCGGATCTCGCCTGCTCTTCAAATAACTCATGAAGATGGAAGATGATGGTATAAGCATCCATATGCTCATGCTACTTTTGAGCTCAGGTACCATAGAGCTAGCATGATGCAACCGCCATTTCAGAATCGGTCACATGTTTCTGATAGGCCAACAATTGGTCTGGAGTTGCATTTCTGGAGGATGGTTGGGAAGTTGATTTTCAAGGACATAAGCAAGCTTCTCTGCCTTGAGGACTATCCTCAGGTTTCGAAGCCAGTCCATGAAGTTTGGCCCAGTCAGTTTATTGGTGTCCAAAATGGAACGCAAATTCAGAGAAGACATGATCGAGTGATTAACCTAGAAATACAAATTGAGTTTATGTGAGAAGATTGATTAAAGAATGTATCAACATACATTAATTAAATCCTATTTATTTTCAAATTGAATAACCCTTTTTATCAATTCGGGAGATCGTAGGAACATCTCCAAATAGGTTGATATCCAACCATAGATAAGAACAACCATGACTGTGGCCATCAAGTTTTCTTAGCTATGAAGGTAGGTAATTATACCGATTACATATCACATATATGTAACTATCACTTTATGCTATCAACTAATTGAATGTTTGCATAAATCATTGGGTTGTTAACTCATTAACAAGTATGTAACATTTACATAGCACCCAACTGCACCTCTCTTTACATCGACCTTGGCTGTGGCACAACAAATCGATGCTCCAAGCTTAAGGCTGACCCATTAATCAAGAAATAGTTTTAATATGGTTGGAGCTCATTCAACCGTTTAGTCAGGCTTGGATGTGTCCAACAACCAAAACTAAGGATTGACCTCTGACTCCAACTATATTATTCATAAACTAATTCCATGGTTTGAACATGTTGAGGTTCAGGTCGGGCATGGATGTGTCCATCAACCCAAACGAGAAACAAAACTCCGGTTCTAACCATATTAATGGAAGGTGTTAGCCTTAATATTTTGTAAGGGGTTTTGGGTCTCATCTTTTCTAAGCACATTCATGACATATTATGTCATGACTAACGATTTCCTTAATAAAGTATTATGTGACTTAATTTATCAAGTCTCATTAATTGAATTAGGAACGGATTTCCTAATTCTAATTTCATACTTTATTAAAGGAATTGTTTTGGGAAACAATTTCCTAAATTGTCATAATCAATTTCGGAAATAATATGTTTAAGACTTTGATTTCTCTAAATCAAATCTTATTAAATTAAGAGGCAATTCCCTTAATTCAACGACATATTATTTTCATGAAAATCTCATTTAAGAAAACTCTATAGGAAACCATTTCCTAATTAATTTTGGAGACAACAATATGTAAGAGCATCACCTCTTAAATCATATTTTATTCATGGATTTAATTAATTACAACAAATCGTTTTCTAAGGGTGGCTCCCCGAGGCTCAGATACCCAAAGAAAAATAATTTGTTGTAAATCCAATTGGACGGCTCCCCGAGGCTCAATCCAAATCAAACATGACAATTTCAATTAAAAATTGGGAAATTAAATTACAACAACTACTTTAAATTGGACGGCTCCCCGAGGCTCAATCCAAAATAAAGAATTTGTTGTCAATTTAAAAACAATTCAAATTTAATTGTCAATTAACTGTCCATGAATTTGTCTAGACTTTCTTAAAAGAAAGTGCCCAAAATTGTGAGATTTCATAAATGGTTTTCAGAATAATTGTAAGTTTCTGTTACAAAGAAAACTTACATATTTCCAAAATTGGAAAATTTCTAAAATAGAAAATTTCCAAAATTGAAAGATTCCAAAGGTGGGAAGTTTTCACAATTATTATAAAATTTCAGAAACTAGAAAATTTCAAAAGTTTGCGAAATTTCATGAGGATTTCCAAACTTTGAAATTCCTAAATCTAAAATTTATTATAATTGGAAAGTTTCCATAATTGAAAAATTTTCCAAAATTGAGATCATGACAAAGTGTTCCACAAAAAAATTATATGATTATGTCGAACACTAACCGGCTCTGATACCACTGTTGGGACCGGGTGCATGTCGACAAGGATACGGGTTCGTAAAATTTTAAATTTTTACGTGCAGCGGAAGAATTAGCATAAAATAATTTTCTAAATTATTTTAACCACGTATCTAGCATGCAACCTTATGATGTGTTGACTTAATCATAAAATAAAACTTTGCGGAAAAGTAAACTAATTTACTAAGTACCTTTCGTAACTCGAAGTAAGGGACGAGATCCAACCGTAGCGTCCCTTGGAAGCTCCGCCTCTATTCGCGTCCACGCCGAGTTCTCTTCGGGATGACTTCGCAAAGTCACGAGTTTTGTGCCGACGAGAACTACTAGATTCTCTATAAGCACAACAAGAAAGATCAAGAGAGGAAAGGGAAACTAACCACCAAGAAAACGGAATCGAATTCCGGGAAGAGAGGAGTCGCTATCCGCTTCTTCTTCTTCTTGTTTCGTTTCTCCTTCTTCTTGAAGCTCATGGCAACCTTGCTTGGTGTTGATAGGGTGCGCCGGCACTAGCAAGGAAGGTGGGAGCCGGCCCTAATTCTCCAAGAAGGGCGCCGGCCCTAAGGGAAAGGAGAGGGAGAAGAGAATAAGAGAGAGGGAGAGAGGAAGTTACTAATCTCAATTAGTAATGCGTAATAAGGGCTTGCCTTTGGTTCCTTTATATAGTAGCAACTCCTTTGCTAAGTCTCCCTCTTAACGGAATTAACGGAATTAGTTATAAGAAATTTATCTTATAAATTCTCTTATTAATTATTCCGTTTAAGCCGAGTCTTATTATAACTAATTTATAATAAAACAAATTCTTCTTCTCTTTAAATTATGGAATAAATTTTATAAGAAATTTATAAACTTTCTTATTATGGAAAAATCAATTCATAATTGATTTTATAAAATTAAAATAAACCAATTCATGGATTATTTTAACTTCCATAAAATAATAAATTTCTACAAATTTATTTATATAAATTTCTTTATACAAATTTATTTATCCATAATTTATAAAATAAATCGCACTAGATTCATTTTATTAATTAAACCAATTAAATTGGTTTTTCTCCCTTTTAATGGCCGGCCAACCAAGGAGGGTTGGCACCCTCTTTGGCCGGCCCAAACCAAGCCGAACCAACGCGAATTAAACTCATTTAATTCGCCCAAAAAGCCTTCAAAAGACTTAGTCATTTTTTAGCTTCCATTGCGCCTCTGATTAACTCAGATTCGACTTATTTCTCTTGATCGGAAAATCCAATTTTCAAGTCGTTTTAAATCCCTCGGATTACTCGTAGTGCGTGTGACTAAATAGGCTTTCGATTTATGTTGGCTGTCTATAATTAACCAATTATAGAACGGTCATGAGTGGCACCTAGTAGTACATCATGACCCCCAATTAATCGAAAGATCAACGGTTTGACCTCAGAAGAAATTATTCTGAAACCCTTCAGCAGCTCTAATGAGTCGTGCCCTATTCACTTCACTATCTTATACCCACTTGGTTCAGGACACGATCTATTTGTGTCAGTCCCCACTAGGCTGACTACGTCACACCTACCCCAAGTAATGTCTTTCTCGTCCTTTGGATTTCTAATTACTCTCATGTATTTAAGAGACTCGCACTCTTAACATGATATACTCTGGCCAGAGGTTTTGAGTAACAATCCGGCGATAGGCCTGGGTATATATCTCCTCGCAAGGAGTGGTGAATCCTTTGTAGGCTGTTCAAACATCTTCGGGCACTTCGGCTCATACCCAATCATCCTGGGTCTACACCTCCTTGGAGATGTTTGCTTAAGATGTTAAAGTATAAGTCTCCATGACCAAGATGACTTGAACACCGCAAGTCAAAGGAACATCGCACTTAAGCTGCAGTAAGAACTTCATTGGCATATCTTTATAGATAACCATATGAAGTTTTACAGCTAGTCACTCCAATGAACCAGTTCCCTTAACTAGCATCCATGTTTATCTCCGGACATCCCAATGTCACCAGCCAGTGAAAATCAGCTGATTAGAGAATAACCCATGCTAGTCTCAACAGAATTGATAGTGTCCGTTTTTATCAAATCATTGACTAGGGATAATTTCAATACTTCACAATTGCACATTAGAGATAATCACTAGTTGTGATCCCATCACAAATTCTCTAATGCTATGAGTTGTATTGCGGACATTCAGTAGATGAGTTTAAGATCCCAATCAAATACACAAAACATGTATACTCAAATAGTGAATTATCATTTATTAATATAAATGTTTACATCATAAGGCGATTGCCTTAGGACACTTCTCTCATATCACTAACAAACTCCCACTTGGCATAATGCCAATCGCTACGGTATCCAATACCATAGGCTCTAACATGTCCCTCAAACTTGCTTTGAGGCAAGGCCTTAGTTAAAGGATCCGCTATATTCCTTTCAGTGGGAACCCTCTCAATTTGTATGTCATTCCTACTTATAATCTCTCTGATTAGATGATAGCGGCGAAGCACGTGTTTGAATCGCTGATGAGACCTTGGTTCCATTGCTTGTGCAATAGCTCCATTGTTGTCGCAGTAAACCGACACTGCTTCATCAATGGTTGGAACCTCACCAAGTTTCGAAACAAACTTCTTGATCCAAACTGCTTCGGTGGCAGAATTCGCTACGGTGTCTTGTTTGGAACTTTTCTAACTTATTGCGCTTCCATTCAAAGTAAATACGAATCCAGACTGAGATTTGGAGTCATCCTTATCTGTCTGGAAACTGGCATCTGTATACCCACGTATTACCATATCTCCTTCTCCATATATTAGGAACACATCCTTAGTTCTTCTTAAGTACTTAAGGATTGTCTTCACAGCCGCCCAATAATCCATTCCTAGATCCGACTGGTATCTGCTTGTGACGCTCAAAGCATACGATACATCGGGTCTAGTACATAACATAGCATACATGATAGATCGCGGATGCATAGGGAATCTTATTCATGCAAATCCTCTCGTCTTCTGTGCGCGGACACATAGACTTTGAAACGTTGATCCCATGCCTGATGGGAAGGTAACCTTTCTTGGATTCCGACATGCTAAACCTCTTTAGCACTCGGTCTATATATGTAGACTGCGAAAGACCAAGCAACCGTTTTGATCTATCTCTATAGATTCTAATCCCAAGGATATAGGTTGCTTCTCCCAGGTCTTTCATGGAGAAAGTTTTGGACAACCAAATTTTAACTGTCTGTAAAACTGATATATCGTTTCCTATAAGTAAAATGTCATCGACATATAATACTAGGAATACGACTGCACTCCCACTAACCTTCTTGTACACACAAGGTTCGTCAGGATTTTGTGAGAAATCAAACTCATTGATCGTCTCATCAAAACGGATGTTCTATCTCCTGGATGCTTGCTTCAGTCCATATATGGATTGTCGAAGCTTGCATACTTTGGTTTTATCAACCGATGTGAAACCTTCAGGTTGTATCATGTATACATCGTCAAGCAGGTTTCAGTTAAGGAAAGCTGTTTTCACATCAATTTGCCATATCTCATAATCATAATGAGCTGCTATGGCTAGGAGCATCCGAATGGATTTAAGCATAATTACCTTCCATGTCGGTTTTCTTCTTGAAAACCCACTTGCACCCTATGGGCTTAATCCCTTCAGGTGGGTTAACCAAGTCCCATACTTGGTTTTCATACATGGAATCCATTTCCGACTTCATGGCTTCAAGCCATTTTTCCCTTTCTGAACTTTTCAGAACATCTTCATAACTGATAGGTTCATCATCGCTTATGAGTAACACGTCGTTCGATTCACTTACGAGAAATTCGTATCTCTCTGGAATATTGCGTGCCCTATCAGACCTACGAAGAGGTGGTGTAGTTTTAGGTTCAACTGATAGTTCATCACTATGAGTTATCGGTTGTGGGTCTAGACCAGGTGTCTCTGTAATGTCTATTGGAGTTTCTTGAACTTCATCAAGTTCAATGTCACTCCCACTGTTTTCTTGTAAAAGAAATTCTCTTTCCAGAAATACAGCATGCCTTGAAACAAACACCTTTTGTTCCAAGGGATGATAGAATTGGTAACCCTTCGTTTCCTTAGGGTATCCAATAAATAGACACTTATCAGACTTAGCATCCAATTTGTCTGATACAACCAGCTTCACATAAGCAGGACAACCCCATATCTTAAGGTGAGTTAAGTGAGGTTTCTTACTATTCCATATCTCATACGGAGTAGTAGAGACTACCTTGGTCGGGACTCTGTTTAGCAAGTAAACAGCTGTCTTAAGTGCATAGCCCCAAAAGGATTTTGGAAGAGTTGCATGATTCATCATCGACCTAACCATGTCCATTAAGGTTCGGTTGCGCCTCTCAGATACACCATTATGCTGTGGTGTATACGGCGGAGTCCATTGGGATAATATCCCATTGTCCCTAAGATAATCTTGAAACTCTTGACTTAAGTATTCTCCACCTCGATCGGATCGAAGGATCTTAATATTTTTGCCAAGTTGTTTCTCTACTTCATTTCTGAACTCTTTGAATTTCTCAAAGGCTTCATATTTGTGTTTCATCAAGAACACATACCCGAATCGTGAGTGATCATCGATAAAGGTGATGAAGTAGCTATAGCCTCCTTGTGCAAGAGTTGACATTGGTCCACATACATCAGTATGTATTAGACCAAGCACTTCTCCCACTGGATTACCTTTTCCGGAAAAGGGTAATTTGGTCATCTTGCCTTTTAAGCATGATTCGCATGTATCAAATGAACCGGGTTCACATGATTCCAAAATTCCACATCGGTGTAATTCGGTCATGCGTTTCTTACTTACATGGCCAAGACGACAGTGCCACGTGTAGGAGTCTATTCGATTATCTGTTCGAGCACGTTTGTTACTAACTTTGATATTGAAAACGTTACTGGATAAATCTAAGGTGTAGATGCCATTGCACAAAGTTCCATTCCCATAAAGAACGTCATTTAAAGTTATGTAACAACAATTGTTACTAAAAGTTAAATGATAACCCTTTTCATTTAAACATGAAATAGATACAATGTTCTTTATTAACGAAGGAACGAAATAACAATTATCCAATTCTAAGATGACCAAAGGTCATCAGCTCAGTCGAGCCCCTGACGTCATCTAGACTCACTGAAACCCCTCCAGTCGAGCCCCAGGTCATCAGCTCCTCAGCCACTGCAGCTCGCGCCAGAGGACGTTACAACCTACGGAAGCAAACGGGCAAACCTGCTGTAGCGAAAACCTTCGTTTGACTTCCCTTGGATGATCTCTAAGTCACCTGCACACTTAGCAGCACATTAGAGCAGCAAATCAATAGAAGATCAAAGCATCAGAACATATCAGTGGTGTATCAATAGCAATCAGAGTCCGATCAGACGCGATCAGAGCGCCTAACAGCGCGTTTGAATTAAAGTGATCGGTCACCGGACCGATCAGAGAGCCTCCTGATCGGTCACCAGACCGATCTGGGTGGGTTCAGACCGATCAGGCTCCATCCTGATCGGTCCCCAATGCGTAATCAGAAATTACGATTTCTCCAGGATCCGATCACCAGACCGATCCCAAGTCGTGGATCGGTCACCAGACCGATCCACTCCTTTGCAGGGTGATTTCCCAGCATCGCAGTCCAAACCTCCTGATCAGTCACCAGACCGATCAGGGCATGCCTAGACCAATCAGGCTCCATCCTGATCGGTCATAGTGAGGAACTCGCGACACTTGATCGTTCACCAGAACGATCTGAACAGTATCCCTGATCGGTCACTGGACCAAACAGGAGCCAAGCAGTAAGATTCCCAAAACCCACTGTATGCTCCCTGATCGGTCACCAGACCGATCAGGAGTTGAGCAGGAAGTGAACTCTAAGCTCCCTGATCGGTCACCAGACCGATCAGGAGCTGAGTAGTGAGTGAACTATATGCTCCCTGATCGGTCACTAGACTGATCAGGAGCTGACCAGTAAGTTCCCAAACTCACTGTATGTTTCCTGATCGGTCACCAGACCGATCAGTCATAACTGGATCGGTCACCAGACCGATCCACAAGGGAACTTCGTGCCAACTTCCGTGATCGGTCACCAGACCGATCCAGGCTAGGCCAAACCCACTCTATGTCAAGAGAACTGGCTCCCAGCCTCTACTGACTCGTGCTCAGTCCCTCGGACCAAGACTCCGTGTCCAGTCTCACTCACCGGGACTTCAACCTAGCCCTCCAAGCTAGGACATGGCCCTCCAAACCAGGATTTCATCCAACCTAGCGCTCCAAGCTAGGACCTGGCCCTCCAAGCCGGGATTTCATCAACCTAGCCTCCCAGGCTAGGACCTGGCCCTCCAAGCCAGGGTTTCATCAACCTTGCCCTCCAGGCTAGGACCTGACCCGCCAAGCCAGGACTTTTCACACCTAACCCTCCAGGTTAGGACTTTTCACACCTAGCCCTCTAAGATAGGATTTTTCCAGGGCCAAGCTAGGATTTTTCCACACCTAACCCTCCAGGTTAGGACTTTTCACACCTAGCCCTCCATGCTAGGATTTTCCCACACCTAACCCTCCAGGTTAGGATTTCATCAAACCTAGTTCCACTAGGTATGCCTAGTCCACGACCAGGACTTAATCCCAATCATCTCATCAACCTAAACTAAAATCGATGTCAACACCAAAACAACAATCAGGGTCAGACTGCATCGACAATCTCCTCCTTTTTGTTGTTCGACAACCCGATTTTAAGTTTAGGGATTTGAAATCAATAATTGCAAATCTCACACTCATAGGGGAATCAGGATCCTCCCCTACTCATAATTATCCCAAACTTAACCAACCACACTCTCCCCCTTTGTCAAACACCGAAAAGGGTCTAGAGGGGTCGTTAAGTTTAAAAATAAAACCTCCCCCTAAATCCTAGGGGTTTCCCAAAACAACATAAGATTATGAAAAATTTGAAGGTTATATGAAAAACATATGACAAATAGAAGGCATGGCAAAACAATCATATGTATCATATGAACATGGAGTAAGCATATACACATAGCAGTGTATAATATAGCGAGGCATACATGAAAATATCAGATGCATAACACAACATCAAAAATATAGTCATGATAGTCAAGTCAAAACAGTCATCACAAATCATGAAACCTAGATCAAATCAATCAGCAAGGTCGTCATCAGATGTATCATCAATATATATAACGCTCCCTAGTGCAGTGCTACTGGAAGGCGCCGCTCCAGATGATGAAGGCCGGTATGGATGACCAGCTGCCCAACTGTGCCACTCCTTGTGCCAAGTCTCCTGCCGGGAGCGAATCCTAGAAACGTCAGACTCGTTCACCAGCAGTCTGCGGTCAAAAGCCTGAAACTCAGAGCGGACCTCCTCTCTCCAGAGCTCTGAGACATGCAGACCATGCTGAATCGTCTGCTCCAGCTCAGCAATCTACCATCAAAGGTCAGGATTCGACTCATAGTAGCCCTCTGCAGCAACGGGCGTCTCCTGATGCATCTGATCATGGGCTGCTCTCGGTAACTCCCCTACACGTCTTTTATCCTTCCACCTCAGCCCCTGCGGTCCGACAACAATGCCAGACTAGGCCAACATGCGTCGGTCAAGTCGGCAGTCCTGCCAAACCATAGGTACAATGCTGCCCTGTGAGACGTTGACACCAACCGAATGCAGCCAGGCAGTAATAATATGTCCAAATGACATGTAAACTGTCTGTCCGTACATCTGACTGTAGGTAATCATGGAGAAAAAAATGGTAGTCACTAAGTCAAAGTCTAACTGCTGATGCATCCCATAGAGCATCAAGCTGTGGAATGAGTGAATCTCATCTAAGTGCTTCGAAGTAGTAGGGATGAGATAGTTAGTGATGATCTTAAATAAGACATAATCAACGGGGGAATGGCGGAGAGCAGCAAATGTGGGGAAATCACTGGTGCGCTCACCGGGACCCCCTGGCCTGGGATGGCTGAAGAAGTACTCGTAGATAGAGTCAGGAGTGACTCCATCGAAAGGAACCGATAGTGGATCCGTCAGATAAGGGTAGACTGGAAAGTCATTATCTGATTGACGACAGCCAAGAAAGGCAGTGAAAGCAGATAGATCAAAATTAAGGTGGATACTGGCGACACGAGTCCTCCACCCCGTACCCTCTCCACCGACCATGTTGTTATAGAATTCGGAGACCAAATCTAAGTTGATTGGCCTCTCAAGGAAAAGAATGGATTGAAGTTCATAGTGCTCAATGATTTGTTGTACCAACGGACAATGTTCGTAAATGAATGCTTGGTCCACAGTCCGACAGGGCATGAGTTTGAAAGTGTGATATTGAAAGGCTAGTGCGTAATGAATATTTTGAAATCTGGTGTGAGGGGGATTTGAAGAGGATGAGGGAGCTTTGGATCGTGAGCTACCCTCAGCCGGCTCTTGGCCTTTGGAGGACCCTTCAGTGGGTTCCTTTCCCTTGAATGACTTCCTAAAAAGGTGGAATCATTTGGTCATGGGAACAAATATGATATTGATCAGAGAAGTGAATACACAAGTTTGATCAATGACACCAAATTGAATCAAGGAATTGATCAAGGAAACGAGAAATTGAGAGTTGCACAAGTTCGATCATGTAATCAATAATACCAGGAAAAGATAGAAAAGTAAGGCCACGACAAGAATCACCATGATTTGATCATATGGATCACAACACAATCAATTGTAAGGCAAGATTTGATCAGAAATCAAATGATAGAAAGATGTGATAGAGTTTAGGTCACGGCATAGGCAAGGTCACGACAAACACCACAAGATAAAAATTTTGATTAGCACAATTACATTATTAATGAAGTAATCTATAAGGTAAAATGAACCAAAAACTCACTTAGGTGCCATGGCGATGGACTGAAGAAGATCGAAACCTGCAGAACTCGCACGTGCTTAGAGAGCTCTAGAGGACTCAGATCGCAAGGAGTAGAAGAACCTCGAGTGCTCACATAGGTAGGGAAGAATGAGCGTGCAAGACCACGAGCTCGCTGCTGAGAACACCAACAGCAGGAAGAGGAACGCACACGCACAGGGAGAGGAAAAGAGATCACGCGCAAGAGGAGGATGAGAGGTTTCGGCGCAAGGGCTTGGGAATGTAGGGTTTACACGAAGTTAATAGGTTGGTGGATCGGTCCACCAACCGCAATTTAATGTGATCGAACGGATCACCGTTCGATCTGGGAGCGCCCAAACAGGATCCGTCCTGATCGATCTGGCCTGGTCATGATCGGTCGGGCGACCGATCAGGAATACTCCTGATCGATCAACTGATCGATCAAGGAGTGAACAGTGGGTTTGCGCGATATTTCGTGAGCCTCCTGATCGGTCTGTGGACGGATCCACACAGTGAGCTAGATCGGTCTGTGGACCGATCCAGGCCAACACAGAGAGATTGCAGAGGGGTATCGTAAATTGGCTGGACCGGTCAGTTGGACCGATCAGACATACTCCTGATCGGTCTGGTGACCAATCAAGCTCCCTGAATTTTCCTGATACGATCTGAAACTTAAGCTTCAGACTTCCTATGGATATCTGATAAGATCTGATGAAAATTATCGATCTTGGAAGTGATCCCTTGACTATAATTGATCCTTTAAGAAGGATCAAAGGTCCTTATGGTTTTGACAAATCACTTTGCTCCACCCAAGTGGAGTCAAATTCAAACAACAAACATCCACTCAATTTCAAACAAATTTGTATCGATATAAGGTCTCCAATCAAGTTTCCTTGATTGGAATGTCCAAGTATGATCATGGAGCCAAGTACACTTATGTTATGGATTGGTTTTCCCCATACTTGGTCAACTTAGTGATTATTGTCTCGTCAACCTAATTTCTCAAGGGATGCAATGACATTTCGAGAAATTAAGTTGATTCTAGCATCTCACCCCATTTTTAGCAAACAAAAACGTTTTGGTAAACCTTATAGTTTGTGTGAGATGTCCCTAAGTTACCCAATTGTTGGCCAACAATTTTGAGATGATCATGAAGGGTTTTGAATGCATTTCAATCCTATGAAGCGCGACACATTCCCAATTCCCTTCTTAAGAAACTAAATTCATTCTCGGGAAGTGTTTTAGTGAAAATCTCCGCTAGATTTGATTTGGACTCCACATGTGAGAGTACAATGTCTCCTCTAGCAACATGATCTCTAATAAAGTGGTGACGCACTTCAATATGCTTGGTCCTAGAATGATGGACTGGGTTCTTTGTTAAGTTGATGGTGCTTATGTTATCACACAACACTTGCACACCCTTGTAACTTAATCCATAGTCCTCTAATGTATGAATCATCCACAACAATTGCGATACACTCTCTCCCATGGCAATATATTCTGCCTCGGTCGTGGAGAGAGCAACACAATGTTGCTTCCAACTTGACCAACTGACTAATGATGATCCTAAAAATTGGCAACCCCCACTTGTCCTTTTCCGATCTAACTTGCATCCAGCATAGTCGGAATCGGTATAGCCAATTAGGTCAAATGATTCGGTATAGGGGTACCAAAGGCCAACTCCAATAGTGCCCTTAAGGTATCTCAGAATTCGTTTAACAGCAATTAAATGAGATTCCTTGGGACATACTTGATACCTAGCGCACATACCCATAGCAAAAAGTATATCAGGTCGACTAGCTGTGAGGTATAGCAAACTACCAATCATACTCCGGTATTGAGTTAGGTCAACAGGTTTACCACTCTCATCCTTGTCTAATTTTGTGTTTGTAGCCATGGCAGTGGTAACTTCCTTCGAATCACTCATGTTAAATTTTCGGAGCATCTCTTGAGTGTACTTTGATTGGTGCATATGGATTCCATCTCGAGTTTGCTTGATTTCGAGTCCAAGGAAGAAAGTCAACTCTCCTACTAGACTCATTTCAAATTCACTCTCCATGTGTCCAATAAATTCATTTAAATAGCCCTTGTTGTTTGAACCACAAATAATGTCATTGACATATACTTGGGCTACAAATATATTATCACCATCTATTCGTAGAAATAGTGCAGGGTCTATTTGGCCTCTAACAAAGCCTTTTTCAATTAAAAATGTCGACAATCGCACATACCAAGCTCAGGGTGCTTGTTTAAGGCCGTAGAGTGCCTTTTTGAGCTTAAATATGTGGCTTGGGAATTCGATACTCTCAATCCCCGGAGATTGTTCGACATAGACCTCTTTTCTTATTAAACCATTTAGGAAGGCCGATTTGACATCCATTTGATAAAGCTTGAAACAAACGATATACTGCAAATGCAAGCATCAATTGGATGGACTCTAATCGTGCCACGGGAGCATAGGTCTCATCATAATCAAGACCTTCAACTTGACTGTAGCCCTTGGCTACTAAGCGTTCCTTGTTTCTTATGATTTCTCCCTTATGGTTCAATTTATTTTTGAAGACCCATTTGGTTCCAATAATGGTGGTCTTCTTAGGTCTAGGGACTAAGTCCCAAACTTGACTTCTTTCGAATTGACCTAGTTCATCTTGCATGACAATGATCCAATCGGGATCTTTTAATGCTTCGTCAATCTTTCTAGGTTCAATTTCGGAAATTAGGGCAACTTCATTAGCCTCATTCCTAAAGAATGATTTAGTCCTAACCCCATGGTGGATATCTCCAACAATTTGGTCTTGGGGATGACTAGAGGCTAACCTAGTTGTCCTTGGTGTAGGTGGTGCTTCTTGAATGGTGTCACTAGACACAAGCTCAGCCTCAGGATCCGGCTGATCTATGAGTTGTCTAAGCTCACCGTCATCAGACTCATCACCACCATCTACAACATTTGGACTTTCATCCAAGCTCAGTTGCCTGAGTTCAAATTGAGCTCAACATCTTCTAATTGATTATTTACTTTGGGAATTTCATCAAAAACAACATCAGAAGACTCTTCAACCAATCTAGATTTCTTGTTGTAGACTCTGTAGGCTTTGCTAATGAGGGAGTACCCGACCAGTATCCCTTCATCAGCCTTTGCCGTGAACTTTCCAAGGTGGTCCTTGGTGTTTAGGATAAACACCTTACACCCAAACACCCAAAGATGTTTAACTATAGGTGGTTTCCCAAACCAAAGTTCATGGGGAGTCTTGCCTAAGAATCTATGGATAAGGACTCGGTTTTGCACGTAGCAAGCTGTGTTTACTGCTTCGACCCATAAGTAACTCGGTAGTGAGTACTCATTGAGCATGCTTCGTGCAGCCTCTTGTAGGACTCAGTTCTTCCTCTCTACAACACCATTTTGTTGTGGTGTTCTAGGAGTAGAGAACTCGTGTCTATACCCTCTATCCTGACAAAACTCTAAAAATATTTGATTTTGGAATTCACCTCCATGATCACTTCTTATTGTTTTAATTGTTGATGATTTCTCATTTTCAACTCTTCTACAAAAAGAAATGAAAACATCTAAGGATTGATCCATATATTTTAGAAAATATGTCCATGTATATCTAGTAAAATCATCAATGATAACAAAACAATATCTACTACCATTCAAGGATATAATAGTGCTGTAATCAAACAAGTCCATATGAAGTAAATCCAATTTGGTAGAAGTACTTACAATACTTTTACCTTTATGTGTAGATTTTGTTTGCTTACCCATTTGACATGCATCACAAAGTTTGTCCTTTTCATACTTGATGCTTGGTAAACCACGAACTAATCCCTTGTTGGCTAACTTCCGGATATTCTTTATGTTCACGTGTGCTAGTCTCCGGTGCCAAAGGGTGGATTCATCTTCTCTTGACATGAGACACTTAGCAAAAGTATTAGTAGCACTTTTAAATGAAACTTGATAAATGTTATGTACTCTTGTTCCTACTAGTACCGTGTCAAAGTTGTCATGTTGTCTAACTAGACATTGACTTGATTGGAAATTAATTGTGTAACCCGCATCACACAATTGACTGACACTTAGGAGATTAAATGTCATCCCCTTGACTAGAAGGACATTCTTAATCCTAAGACATTAGGATATTTGAATGTCTCCTATTCCTATGACCTTAAGACTACCATTGTTACCAAAGAAAACATTACTTCTACTTTTTCTTTGAAGGGTAGTAAATAATGATCTATCACCGGTCATGTGTTTGGAGCACCCACTATCAACGAACCAAGTTAATAGATGCTCCCCCTCAATCACAACCTACACGATTCGAAAAATAGAAGATTTAGGTACCCAAATTTTGGGACCTAAAGCACCTACTAAGCAAGACTTAGGCACCCATGCCTTGACTACTTTCCTTTGAACCCTTGGTGTCTTAGATTGTCTAACATCAGTCCTAGACATTAAGGACACAAATGATGTAACGACCCGACCCATTTGGCGGCCCATTTGGCGGTCTCGATCGTCGATCGTCGACTGTGCCGTTACCAATACTAGGTCTTCCCACTCCTGGGCGTGGATTTTTGCCTTCCCAGGATTCGAACTCTAGACCCAGGCTTAAATCTAGTTCTTTGTGAATCCTGAATACCAATTGAGCTATATTAGAATATGTAATTGCATAAATTCGAATATGTGATTGCATAAATAGGAATATGTAATTTACATTAATTATAATATGTGATTTGAGAATATGAGAGTAAATTGGGCTAATGGGCTTTGCAAAAGTGAAAACCAAAGAGGAGCAAAAATATGCTCTTGCCGAGAATCGATCCTTGGAACTCTTAGTAAGCAAAGCCTTGAAAAGCAACGAAGTAACCAATTCACCCAGCAGGGGATTGCTGAGAGAAAGGAAAGGAAATTCTTGTTAAGGGTTAGGGAATGTGAAAGGGTAGAGGAAGAGACTCTTGATGAGAAACCCCTTAGTGAAGAGACGCTTGGAGAAGAGGCACCTTGCCTCTTCCCTTAGTATAAATAAGAGGGAATGCTAAGGGGCTAACCATCATTTTTGCAAACCCCTCACTCACTCTCCCTCTTCAATTTTCGAAAATCCAAGAGACTCCCTTTTCAATTTTCAAAAATTGAACTCCCTTCTCCCTCTTCAATTTTCGAAAATCCCAAGACCCCATTGAAGGTTTGAAACTCTTGCAAGGCAAGAAGAAGTCAAGAACCTCAAGAGCAAGGACAAACACCTCCCCTTCGATCTAAGGGTATACCTTAAGGATATTTAGCGAAAGAGGTAAGTGCCCCTCACCTGTAGCATAATTGCTCTTGAATCGATTACATGACTCACATGATGCCTCTACATGTCTCTACATGTTTCGGCCATCACCCTAACCAAGGGTTAGGGTAGGCCACATGCTTTCCTATGCTTAATAATGATGTTTGCATGAATGTATTATATTGTGTGTAAGTAAAGAAGGCTAGGAGGGAAGGGAAAACCCTTCTAACCATTCGGCCAACACCCAAAGAGGAGGCCTTGGTTACTCCTTGATGCATAAGGAACCCCTTGGAACTTAGGGTATACTTATATGTTGTTTCCCTTCATTTTGTGATGACAAAAACTAGGGTTTAGGGTTTGTATGGGTTTCGGCCAAGGCATGGAAACTAGGGTTAGTGAGGGTTGAATTATCCTATAATATATCCATGCTTAGTGTATTGTATGATAGTGTATACAAGGTGTTTATATAAATGTCTGTGTGAATGTTTCATTGCAAAAACCCTAATTTCCCCTACCCTAGGACTTTCGGCCAACACCCTAAGATTAGGGTTTGTGTAGGTTAAACTACCCTATGAGATATGCTTATGTTTGGGGATGATGATATGTATATGCATGTGATGTTTAAATGGAATGTTGATTGGAAAACTTTAACTCCCCCCCCCCTAGCATGACTTTCGGCCAAGGCATAAACCATTAGGGGTGTGAAGGTTGAGTATCCCATGATGTATGCTATGCTTAGTACGATACATGATACATATATGTGATGCTTGTATGGGATGTACCCTAGGAGATATGCTTATGTTTGGGATGATGATATGTAAATGCATGTGATGTTAAATGGAATGTTTGATTGGAAAAATTAATGTTTAGCATGCTACTACTTCCTATGATATGAGTATGATCTAGGTGACCGGAATGCATGCTAGCCCCATTTCAACTTTCGACCAAGAGAGAGAGCTCTTGGACCCTAGCCTTGGTTACTCCCATGAAATGCATGCTTTATACTAGGCTAATTATCATAATTATGAATGCATACATATGCATAAGAATGAGCCCTTTAAGGCATGAACGAAGAAGGCTTAGGGCCTAAAGAATGCTTCCCTAGAAGGTTGGGACTAAGAGCATACTTTATGAAAATGAAGAACATGATAATTATTTTATTTTGTAATGGCTTATACTATAGACTCTTAAAGCGAGTCAAATGATTATGATACTAGGCTGAAGGACTTTTGAGAAGGCCTAGTAAACCCTAGTGGTTCGGGATTAGCTACCTCGTTCCTATTTAGGGGCGCGCGCAAAACATGAAGTACAAGCCGGGCCCTAATGATTATGCTATGTTCAAGTATTATGTTTATATGTTTTCAAAAGAACCTTCCTATGAAGTTAACATGCTTAGATGTTTAACATGCTTAGATGTTTAACATGCTTAAATGCTTACCATGCTTGAATGTGATATATTCTCTTACCTTTTTATGATATCCGGTTTTGTGAGTAGGACAGGGTCTTACTAAGCTATTGCTTATCGTTTAGTGTTTCCCCTTATGCTACAGATAAAGGACGCTAAACTATGGAGGCTGCGGGAGAAGGGCAAGTGTGTGTGTGATAGTGCTGGTGGATAAAAAGATCTTGCTCTTAGTTGTTTCAAGTTTTGGAACTTGTCATGTTAAACCCATGTTATGTTTGCTATGTTTGAAGATGAATAAAAATAATCATGCTTCCGCTACATGAACCTTGCATGCTAAAATGATACATATGCCCATGCATAGATTAGATAGAAAAATATGAATGCATGCGTGTAGTTGTAATATACGAAAATTAAAGTAGCGCCGCCGAATCCCTAGGGGATTAAGAGCGGGCGTTACAAATGATGGTTCTTTGGGTCGGTAACCAATACCGGCCCTATTGTAGACTGCCCTTTGGGCATTTAGGATGATGTCTAGAGTCTTTGAGCTAGTTGAGAATTTCTTAAGAACACTCTTGAGTCACTCAACTTCACTCTTCAAAGATTTGTTTTCATCCTCTAACATTTCTACATGTAAGTCATCAATATCCTCATCCTTAGAGGATTTTAATTGATCAACCTCTACTTCCAATGATTTAACTTTTCTTTTTAACTTTTTCAACAAATCGGTTAAGCATGCAATTGTTCTATAGCATTTATCGAGTTCGGGAGTAATTACCTCTTCATCATCCAAAGACGACGAAGCCGCGTTTGATGAGTCACTCGATTCATCACTGCTTTCTTGATCTTCCAATGCCATGAGTGCCACATGTCGTGTACTCTTTTCATCCTTCACTTCATCGGATGAACTTGAGGAGGATTCATCCCATGTGGCCTTCAAGGTCTTCTTCTTCTTCTTGGATTTTTCCTCCTTCTTCTTGAGCTTTAGGCAATCCTTCTTGAAGAGCCCTTTCTTGCTACACTCATAGCAAGTAATGTTAGATTTATCAATCTTAACTTCACTAGGGTTACCTTTACCCTTGAAGCGCCAACTCTTTCTCATCATCCTTCTAACAAAATTTGTCATCTCGGAGGAAGAAGACCCGCTGCCATCTTCCTTGGACTAGGATTCGGATTCGGATGAGGATGAAGAGACTTCCTTCTCCTTCTTCTTCTTAGTCTTTTCTCCTGCAACTAAGGCAATCCCCTTCTCCTTGGGGCCATTGTTAGCCATCTCATGTAGCTCCATTTCCCAAAATAAATCATCTAGTTTTACAATTGATAAATCCTTAGATACTTTGTAGACATTCACCATGGATGATCACAAAGCATTCCTTGGAAAAGCTTTAAGCACATACCTTACAAGGTCGCGGTTCTCGACCTTTTCATCAATGGAATGGAGACCGTTGAGGACTTCCTTGAACCAGCTATGGAGTTCAATCACGGTCTCACTCTCCTTCATGGAGGGGTTTTTTAGTTGGTTGAGGAACAAGTCCTCTTGGCGATTCTTGAATCTCGGGTTCCCTCATGGAGTTCAATAAGTTTATTGCACAAATCTTTTGCACTTGTAAAGAGACCAACCATAATGAGTTGGTCTTTGTTCATGCCACATTGTAAGGTCACCACCGCCTTCGCATCAATTTCACTCTTCCGAGTTTGCTCAGCTGACCAACGCCAAGATTCCAATTCTTTTCTTTCATCATCCATTGGAGGGGAAAACCCTCCTTCACAGCGAACCAATGATGTCAATCTTGAGATAGTACTCCATCTTCGACCTCCAATATTGAAAATCTGAACCATCAAAGAAGGGTGGTCGAGTGGTGCAAAAACCTTCTCTCAAAGTCATTGTTGATAGGTCTCGGTTGTTAATCCGCTTGAACAGAGCCCCAAGCTCTGATACCACTTGTTGGAACTTGGATGGCTAGAGAGGGGGGGGGGGGGTAAATGTAGCCAGACACTAAACTTCTTTCGCTTTTACACTTTTGCACTCGAATGTTAGTAGCACAGCGGAAGTAAGATAGCAAAAACAAAGTGCAGAAATGAAAGACAAACGAAAACGCTAACAAAGAGGATTTACAAGGTTCGGGGATAACTTGCCCCTACTCCTTGGTGTGCCCTTAAGGTGGGCGATCCCTTGATCGTCGGCAGATTAAACCCCAAAAAATCCGGATAGAAAGCAACCTCCTTCTCGGTGGAGTAACCTCTCCACAACGTTTCAAGATGATGAAGTATTAAGTACAGGAAACACAAGAAGAATCCTACTGAGCACTAAGAACCGCAAGAGCATAAGAAAACTCCTCATCTAGCTCCACTCAGCGTAGATATCACCAAGAACTCCCTTCTTCGTGTCTTCTCACTGATGGACTCGCCAAGCTTCTTGTTTCTCTTCAAGTGCTCAAGTATCACATGGTTGCTCAAGAGATGGATCAACAGATCAGAGTAATCACACAAGTGTAGAGCCAAAGCTTTTTGATGTGGAGAACAAGAACTCTAGCACTTCGTCAAAAACTCTGCTCAGCTCTTCTCCGCTACACAGCTTAACCAGCTTCCATCGCTAGGTCACATGCTCCTCTGCAACAGCTTCCAGCTGCTCACCTGCAGCAGCCAGCTACCCCTGACCTCATATGGACTCACTGAAACCCCTCCAGTTGAACCCTAGGTCATCAGCTCCTCAACCGCTGCAGCTCGTGCCAGAGGATGTTACAACCTGCGAAAGCAAACGGACAAACCTGCTATAGTGAAAACCTTCGTTTGACTTCCCTTGGATGATCTCTAAGTCACCTGCACACTTAGCAACACATTAGAGCAGCAAATCAACAGAAGATCAAAGCATCAGAACATATCAGTGGTGTATCAGTAGGAATCATAGTGCGATCAGACGCGATTAGACGCGATCAGAGGGCCTGACAGGGCGTTTGAATTAAAGTGATCGGTTACCGGACCGATCAGAGAGCCTCCTGATCGGTCACCAGACCGATCAGGGTGGGTTCAGACCGATCAGGCTCCATCCTGATCGGTCCCCAATGCGTCATCAGAAATCGCGACTTCTCCAGGATCCGATCACCAGACGGATCCCAAGTCGTGGATCGGTCACCAGACCGATCCACTCCTTTGCAGGGTGATTTGCCAGCATCGCAATCCAAACCTCCTGATCGGTCACCAGACCGATCAGGGCATGCCTAAACCGATCAGTCTCCATCCTGATCGGTCATAGTGAGGAACCCGCGACACTTGATCGTTCACCAGAATGATCTGAACAGTATCCTGATCGGTCACCGGACCGAATAGGAGCCAAGCAGTAAGATTCCCAAAACCCACTGTATGCTCCCTGATCGGTCACTAGACCGATCAGGAGCTGAGCAGGAAGTGATCTCTAAGTTCCCTGATCGGTCACCAGACCGATCAGGAGTTGAGTAGTGAGTGAACTCTATGCTACATGATCGGTCACCGAACCGAGCAGGAGCCGAGCAGTAAGTTCCCAAACTCACTGTATGCTTCCTGATCGGTCACCAGACCAATCAGTCATAGCTGGATCGGTCACCAGACCAATCCACAAGGGAACTTCGTGCCAACTTCCCTGATCAGTCACCAGACCAATCCAGGCTAGGCCAAACCCACTCT
Organism: Boesenbergia rotunda; assembly: GCA_024364735.1. NCBI lineage: Eukaryota > Viridiplantae > Streptophyta > Magnoliopsida > Zingiberales > Zingiberaceae > Boesenbergia > Boesenbergia rotunda. The sequence goes on along the minus strand of JAGFNQ010007219.1, from coordinate 639,461 downwards.
AAGTCAAGAGAACTGGCTCTCAGCCTCCCCTGACTCGTGCTCAGTCCCTCGGACCAAGACTCCGTGCCAGTCTCACTCACTGGGACTTCAACCTGGCTCTCCAAGCAAGGATTTCATCCAACCTAGCCCTCCAAGCTAGGACCTGGCCCTCCAAGCCGGGATTTCATCAACCTAGCTTCCCAGGCTAGGACCTGGCCCTCCAAGCCAGGGTTTCATCAACCTAGCCCTCCAGGTTAGGACCTGACCCTCCAAGCCAGGACTTTTCACACCTAACCCTCCAGGTTTAGGACTTTTCCACACCTAGCCCTCCAAGCTAGGATTTTTCCACACCTAACCCTCCAGGTTAGGACTTTTCACACCTAGCCCTCCAAGCTAGGATTTTTCCACACCTAACTCTCCAGGTTAGGACTTTTCACACCTCGCCCTCTAAGCTAGGATTTCCCACACCTATCCCTCCAGGTTAGGATTTCATCAAACCTAGTTCCACTAGGTATGCCTAGTCCACGACCAGGACTTAATCCCAATCATCACATCAACCTAAACTAAAATCGATGTCAACACCAAAACAACAATCAAGGTCAGACTACATCAACAAACCAGACATATCTCTGGCATTGTCACTTAGGACATATAAATGAGAGTCGCATATCCCAACTCCATAAGGATGGATTACTAGACTCATTTGATTTTGAATCATATGAGACATGTGAATCTTGTCTTCTAGGCAAGATGACCATGACTCCATTTAGTGGACACGGCGAAAGAGCTACAGATTTGTTAGGACTAATACATACTGATGTATGTGGCCCTTTCAATGTCGCAGCTAGAGGAGGCTATCAGTAATTCATCACATTCACTGATGATATCAGTAGATACGGCTATATGTATGTGACGACCCCACTTCTCTACCACTAAAGCGGACGTCACTTTTACTTAACCTTAACTTTACCTTATTCTTAGCCTTAGGTTACAACTACTTGACTTCCCTTAACTTGCTCTGAATTTTTTTCTTTTAAAAAAATAACTTTCATTTTATTTGCTGTGCAAGGATTTGACTCCTAGACCTTTAGTTGTAAAACTGAAGCACTAACCATCTACCCTACAACACTTTCTTTTCAACGATACCAGTCGACTACTAGATAGCCAGTCGACTGGTGTCAGCCACTGAAACTTTCTGTGCCTGGCACCAGTCGACTGACCTCTTGGCAGTCGACTGGTGCATCGAACAGAAGGTTCTGTTCGATAGGGCAGTCGACTGGTATCTAAACCAGTCGACTGACACGCCTGAAAACTGCAGTTTCAGACCTGGGAACTCCTTTCAAGGGTCCACCATTCACACACTTCCAATGCATATAATGAAACAACTCCAAATCTAAACTCCATACTAGTTTTATAAGCATCTTAACAACTCAAAACGAATCCAATAACTTGAAATTAGGATTTCTACGAAATTTAACAAACTTATCAAAACACATGCAATCTCTTCTTACTTTGTACCCAACTTTGACTCCATGTAAAGTTTAAATAAGGTGATCACATCCTACCAATCCAAAACATCAACCATGAGTTTCTATAAATCAAAACGCCTCTAAGACTTATCCCAAAGATCTCTTCCACGGTTCCGCCGCCACTGAACATCAATTCAAGTCCCGTTCGCCTCCATAGCTTATGCTTTTTCTTTACCTTTATCTGCAATAGAAGGAAATGCAACTAATAAGCGAATTGCTTAGTAAGTAAATCCTAACTCACAAATCCATGTTATCGATAATAAACATGCTCATTTCAAAGAATGCTTGCTTCAAAATACATGCACTTGGAAATATTTGCACATGGGAACTTTCATATACTTATCATGCTCAATCATGCTTGAAAACATTTACTTGCATCAAAACACTTGCAAACTTAACATGCTCATGCTTTCTTTTGAGACTTGATACTTATACATTTCCATACTTTAAAACATTAACTTCTTTGCTCTTGCTCTTTAACATGCTTGTAACATAACCATGTTAACATACATAACAAAAACATGCACTTAAGAAAATTGAAACACTTACATATACTCATATACTTCAAAATAATAATCAACTTTCTCAGACCTTGACACTGTACCATGGTATCAATGTACCAATGCGCGCATCCCTAATAGGTTTCGGGGTAGCTAGCCACCGCACCCTATTAGAGCTTCCTTCTAACTTTCTGTGGGTCTCTCATTTGCCCGGTACATGTCACTTTACAAAAGTAAAATACTTTCTTACTCAATATGCTTATACTTATCAAGCTATCTTTCTTTTTGCATATATTTTGCACTACAAACTTTACCTTTCTTACTTGGAACTTTCATCGAGTACCTTGCGTGCTCTTAACCCAAAACTCATTTTTGGGACTTTTCAAGAACTTGGTCTTATCATACTTAGATCACACATATAAACCTACTCAAATTCAAGTTCTATGATAAGAACATATATTCTTTAGAAACTTAAATCACACAATAAGATAATATTCTCAAAGTATGCACTTAGATCACAAAATTATGGTTCTACAACGAGAATCTACATACGAAACTACTTCTATTGCAGGTGAGTGATTTACTTATCCTTTTTCTTGAAGAAAACTCACTAAGTATTTCGAAAAAACCTAGCGTTGGACTCCTCTTCTCTTCCTTGCGAGGAAACTCCACTCCTTGGCCCTAGGAAAGAAGCCCTAGGTTCTCCACTCAAGAGGAAGAAAAAGGAGGAAGAAAACCCTTGTTTTCGCAGCCCCCAAACCCCCTGTTCGCGCAGCCTCCAAAAATCTTATGGGGTCTTAACACAACTTAAGCGGAAGTTTAAATACCTCTTCATGAAAAAGCCTAACTTACCTATATCATTAATTGTCTTCATCCCTTTTTGTGCTTGATACCCCTGCCCTTCTGGTTATCCGGACGCCCTTAAGGGCTTGCTTTGCCTTGTGGTCGCGGGATCAAACCTCCGCTCGACCCTTTTTTTTCTTTTTATTTTAATTCGAAAAAATGCTAGAAAATTCAGAAAAATTCATAATAATTCATGAAAATTATTGGGTGTTACAATCCTCTCTACCTTATAAAAAGATCATCCTTGAACTTAGAACAGCTCTGGATACCTTTGCCTAATGCTATCTTCTGATTCCCAGGTTGCTTCTTCATACTTCTGATTCAGCCATAAGACTTTTACTAGTGGTACCACTTTGTTCCTCAGCTTCTTATCTGCTCGATCTATTATCTGAATAGGTCGACTTTCATAACTGAGATCTTCTTGAACCTGTACCATCTGTGACTCAATCACTTGGTTGGCATCCGGGATATACTTCTTTAGCATTGAGACATGGAACACATTGTGTATTGCTGACATCTCTGGAGGTATCTCCAACTCATAAGCTACTTTGCCAACTCTTTTCGTCACTAGGTAGGGTCCTATGTATCGAGGACTTAGCTTGCCTTTCTTGCCGAATCTCATTACACCCTTCATAGGAGCTACTTTGAGGAAAACTGTATCCCCAACATCAAACTCTAACGGTCTACGGCGTACATCGGCATAACTCTTCTGCCTACTCTGAGCAGCTTCTATTCTCTGGCGGATGCTCTTTATAGCTTCTGTGGTATCATCTATAAGGTCAGTCTGAGACCCCATTTTTTTTTTCTCACTACCTTCATACCAACAGATGGGAGATCTACACTTCCTACCATAAAGAGCTTCATAGGGTGTCATACCAATAGTGGCTTGGTAACTGTTGTTGTAGGCAAACTCAGCTAAACATAAATATTTACACCAACTGCCTTTGAAATCTAATGCATAAGCTCTGAGCATATCTTCTAGAATTTGATTCACTCTCTCTGTCTGTCCATCATTCTGGGGATGGAAAGCTGTGCTAAACTTCAGTTTGGTGCCTAGCGCTGTCTGTACGTACTCCCAAAAGTGTGAAGTGAAAAGACCATCTCTATCAGAGATAATGGTCTTCGGGACTCTGTGTAGTTGGATCACTTCCTGTACATATAGCTGGGCTAATCTTTCAATCGAATAAGACACTTTGATTGCCAAGAAGTGGGCAGACTTGGTCAATCTGTCTACTATTACCCAAATAGCGCCATAGCCATTAGTTGTCTTTGGTAGACCAACTATGAAATCCATGGCTATGTCTTCCCATTTCCACTCTGGAATTTGAATGGGTTGTAGGATACCTCCTGGTCTCTGGTGTTCTGCTTTAACTCTCTAACATGTCAGGCAGGTGCTGACATACTTGGCTATGTCTCTTTTCATTCCAGACCACCAAAATCTTCTTTTCAAGTCCTGGTACATCTTAGTGGAACCAGGGTGCATTGAGTAGGGAGTTCTATGGGCTTCTTCAAGAATCTTCTTTCTCAGCTCTTCACTATTAGGGACACATAAACGGTCACCATAATAGAGTATCCCATTGTGAGATACTCTAAACTCTTTACATTCTCCTTCTTGTATCTCTTGCTTGATCCTTTGGATATCAGAATCCTCAGCTTGCTCTTTCTGTATATCTTCAAGCAAGGTTGACTCTAGTGTCAATAGCGCTAACTGCCAATAAATGATCTCAACTCCATAATCTACTATTTCCTTCAGTAATGGTGGTGATAATGCTGACAAGGACATCAAGGTGGCACAAGTCTTTCTACTTAATGCATCTGCTACTTTATTTGCCTTACCAGGGTGGTAAAGGATCTCACAGTCATAATCCTTCACTAACTCAAGCCACCTTCGCTGTCTCATATTGAGGTCTTTCTGAGTGAAGAAATATTTCAGACTCTGGTGATCTGTATAAATCTTGCACTGCACTCCATACAGATAATGTCTCCATATTTTTAGAGTGAAGACTACAGCTGCCAACTCCAGATCATGAGTGGGGTAATTCTTTTCATAATCCTTGAGTTGCCTGGAAGCATAAGCTATGACTTTGCCTTCTTGCATAAGTATGGCTCCAAGTCCTAGCCTTGATGCATCACTGTATATATCAAAGCTCTTATCACCTTCGGGTACTATAAGAATAGGAGCGCTTGTCAGTCTCTTCTTCAACTCAATAAAACTCTGCTCACAGTCTTCAGTCCACTCATACTTCTTATTCTTTCTAGTAAGGGCTGTAAGTGGAGAAGCTTTCTTTGAAAAGTCCTCTACAAACCTTCTATAGTACCCTGCTAAACCCAGAAAACTTCTGATCTCACTAGCATTCGTTGGTCGACTCCAGTTACTAACTGCTTCAATCTTGGCTGGGTCTACCATAATGCCTTCTTTGGAAATGATGTGGCCTAGGAATGCCACCTGGTCAAGCCAAAACTCACACTTTGAGAATTTGGCGTACAGCTCCCTCTGGTGTAAGGTCTGCAACACTATCTTCAGGTGTTCTTCATGTTCTTCTTGAGTCTTTGAATACACTAGGATATCATCAATGAAGACAATGACGAACTTGTCAAGAAAGTCCTTGAACACTCTATTCATTAGATCCATAAACGTCGCAGGGGCGTTTGTCACTCCAAAGGGCATGACCACAAACTCGTAGTGCCCATATCTTGTACTGAAAGCAGTCCTTGGCACATGACTCTCCTTCACTTTGAGTTGATGGTAACCTGATCGCAGATCTATTTTGGAGAACACTGTGGCTTGATAAGTACCATTTTTGTGATTATTTTAGATGTTAAAATCCATGTTTGACCCATGTTTTTATTGCTTAATTATGATTTTACCCTAGGTTTTGGAACTTTATCTTATTTTGGACTTAATTGCAAATTTACACATTTTTTGGATTAATTGGACACTAATTTTCTGATATATTTTTGTAGGCATGAAAGGATCCTAGACCTAGGGCATACTGGGTCAAACCTGAGTCGGATGTGAACCGGATCGAATTATCAAGCCTACGATTAATCCGGGCCGTCCGATCCAAGAGCGGCTAGATCTGAGCCATCCGGGATGATCTGAAGCAATCCGAGCTAGGGTTAGGGTTGATCAAGCTCTATGATCAAGATCTGAAGGTTTCATCCCAATCAGAGCTAAATCAACCGTTGGATCAAGCAAGGAGGGCTCTAGAGCGTCCATTCACAGATAGAGTTGATCTGGACCATCCGTTGCATATCTGGAGGATCCGAGCTACCACAAGGCAGATCCTGACCTCAGATCATTATCATTAAAGTTTGGCTCCAATCAGAGCAAGATCAGCCGTTGGATTTCATCAAATCAATCTGGACCGTCCGTGCTTAAGTATTTAATCAAACACTGCACTGTTCTTCTCCTTGTCGCGTCTCCGCCGCAGCTGTTTCCTTCTTCGTTTTCTTCACTGTTTCATTAGCTAGTTCTTCATCAAGGAGGCGCGATCCCTCAAATCCATCATCAAAGCAAGAGTTAGGTCAGTGAAGAGAGCTCTTGGTGAGGTTTCCGATTGATTTTCTGTTCAATAGCCAGTTTGCGCGAGGTCTCGGCAGCTTGCTATCCGATTTCAGCGAGCTCAGCTGTGCCCCACTTCCACTACATCCGAGCTGACCAGAGGGGTTCCCTGGAAGGTTTTGGTCACTCCATAATCCCAATCGCGAGCCACCACAGCGAGTTTGATGAAATTGGAAGCTGAATTTAGTTTGGGCAGTGATCTGATCAGATTCGGTAGCTGAGGCGATTCTCACTGATTTGCGGAGCTTGCGGGTCCGAGGTTCTCCCTTGATTGACGACCAAGGAGCTCTTGAGATGAGGAATGGTTGAGGAGTAGTTTAGATCTTTAATTTCCAATGTTTTTAGCTGTAAATTTCCATTTCTGCTGTCTGTTCTATTTTTGCATTTCGTTTTAGATTTGTTACTTGGTTTAATTCATTGTTTCAGCTGTAATTTAGCTTCAAATCTTCAAGCAAGTAGTTAGCTAGCTAGTTTAGTTAATGTTTCACTTAATTTCAGTTTATTCCTGTTTAAAACCTTGCGTGCTAACTCCAAAGCTTGCGTATCAATTAATTTCAGAATTTTCAGTCTTCGACTGTAGTTAGCAAATCAGATTTGTCCAAGCTATTTCTGTAGTTAACAAGTTTCGATTCAGAAATTCTTAGCAGCTAGGTAGTTTGTTAGTGAGTAATTGCAATTGTTTTAGTTTGTTTTGAATAGTTTAACTTGCATTTCAGTTTGTATCTTTGCGTATCAAATTCTGAAATTCCTGCACATGCTGCGGGTCAAATTGTTCTCTGCAATTCAGCTTCGGATTTTGCCATTCAGAATTAATTTCTGCAATCCCTAGCTTCTTATTCTGAAATCGTGTCAAATTAGCTTAGTTCCCACTTCTGAATTAAGTTCTCTGTTTTACTCTTCAGCCTGCACACCATCTGTTCTGCACACCATCTGCATTTCTGAATTTCCAAGTCTGCATTCTCCCATTTCATTTCTGCATTTTCGAATTTAGCTCATAAAGAAGTTCCCTATTTAGGGAAGCATTGTATCAGATCTCAGCTTGATGAATTGCATTTCTGCACTTGATTTAAGTCTTCATCTGCATTTGATTCAATTCTGAATGGCATCAGTTATCTGCATATCAGCATTTGATTTCAGATCCTGAATCATTGTATCCAGCAAGTTGGGTTCTTCTTCTAAATCTATTCTTGTAGCTGGTTTTATTTACAAAGAGTTCAGTCTTATTCCTGAATTTTGCATCAGCTGGTTACATCAATTTTAATTACTGGGATCCAGTTTTCATTTCTGCAGGTTAATACCATTCGGAAATGTCTAGTTTGTAGTAGTTTGAGTTTGCATCAGTGATGCTTAGCGTTGGACTTAAACTGCATCTAGAATTAGTTGATTGGGCTGATTCTTGTATCCAAATTGCTGCTGCAAATCAGTTTTGTATCAAGAAAACTCTTGACTTTATCAGACCCTCCCTTCATTTCTGAAAATGCAGCAATTCATTGCTGCAACTTTGCAGTTCCGAATTCTGCAGTTAGCTTCATTGAGCTGCGCAGCAGTTTGATTTTCACAGCTGCAAGGTTTGAGTGAATAACTTCTGAACCCGTACCAAGTTAACAGTGGCATGACTAAACTTCACCTGAACACTAGACTAGAAAACTTAACCTAAGTTGTTTGGGTGGAATCTGAAATCAATTTGCTGCTGAAATTCTGCATACACATTCTGATTTCCTGCACTTGTTGCATATCAGTTCTTCTTCTGCATCTCTGCTCTAAAAACCTGAGTATCAGCCTTTCCTTACATGTGCCACTTTAGTACCTGCATCTGAACTTCATTTCTGAAATGATTTGTGTCTGAATTCTGCAATCGAATGTTCTGTGCATGTTTTTCCTTCCTGCATATCATGACTGCTGCTGAATTACAGCCAATGCAATCTGATTTCTGGCACTTCAATTCTGATTTTTGTGTGTTCTGAATGGATCAGTGTTTGCTTTAAGTCGGCTGTTGATTTCTTCACTTAGACTTGCATATTTCTTCCCTAATAGCCTGGTTTCCTAACTGAATTGATTAGCTTCAAATTCTGGGTTGGCAGTTTATAGGTTAAGCTATTAACAGCAGTTTTGGCACATCAAGTTGTATCATTGTTGTGTGTTGTATCAAGAGAATGCTTAGTTTTTGAGAGGCAATTCCTGAGGATCAATACAAGTTGTGATGTACTCTTGCAATTCGAATTCATAATTGTTTTCCAAATTCAGTCAAGTGTCATTGGTTTGTTTAAGTTGTTTAGTGGTTAAGTTCATCAATTGCCATTACTTGGTTTAAGGTTCATGAGTTGAGTTTCTTTAATTTTCTTTGGACTTTCATCTCTGAATTGCAACTCAAAACCCAAATCTTTGTTTGAAACCCGAAATTCACAAACGACACCTAAATACAAGCGCGAATCAAACAACGTCAACTAGCCCCGAGAAAAATACGACCTGTGGCCCCTATATTACGTTTTCATATTTTGATTGTAAAAGGGGTTTCCAGCATTTCATTGATATTTAAATTTGATGAGCCCATACATTTCGTGACAAATTAATCTAGTATATTTGGGTTCGTCATGGCTCCCTTCAGCTGATCAAATAAATCATCTATCCTTGACAAAGGATATCTGTTCTTGATGGTTACCTTATTCAAAGCTCGATAATCTATGCACATTCGCATAGATCCATCTTTCTTCTTGACGAACAATACAGGAGCTCCCCAAGGTGAATGACTAGGGCGGATGGGAGCAGCTCTTGCAATTGTTCTTGCAATTCTTTCAGTTCTGCTGGCGCCATGCGATAAGGTGCCTTCGAAATTGGGTTGGTTCCTAGGGCCAACTCGATTTCAAACTTAATTTCTCGATTGGGAGGGGTCCTGGTAACTCTTCAGGAAACACCTCAGGATAGTCACAGACTACCCTCACTTCTTCTCTCTTCAACCCTTCTCCTTGACTTGCATCCACTATATGAGCTAGAAAACCAGAGCACCCCTTCTCTAACATTCTCTGAGCTTGTAAGGTAGATAAGAACCTTTTTGTCTTTCTCTTTGGGTCTCCAATAAACTCAAATGGAGGTTCTGCTTCTGGTGTGAACTTGACTTTCCTCTTGCGGCAGTCTATAGAAGCACTATACTTGCTCAAGAAGTCCATCCCTAAAATGACATCGTAATCCTTCATCTCCAGGACTACCAAGTCACTATAGAGCTCTCGGTTGGAAATCCAGATTGGTACTGCCCTTAGCCTCTGAGTAGAGGCCATTACTTCCCCTGACGGTAAGGTTGTTAAAAATTTTTGACCTAAACTTTCTGGTGGGATCCCTAGCTTTTTAGAGAAAAGCATGGATACAAAAGAATGGGTTGCCCCAGTATCGAATAGCACAATAGCATATTGAGATGAGGTGAGTATTCGACCTGTGACTATGTTAGGAGCATTTGCCACCTCTTCCTTGGTGATGGCGAAAACCCTGGCATTGGTCGTGGCTGGTGGGGCTTCCATCCTCGCCTGACTCTAATAAGATCCCTCCATAATTGGCTGCATCTGGTGCAGCTGAGCAGGTCCACCCTCATACTGAAGAAGCTGTGGTGGAGGCGGCTTTGCTTTAGGGCACGCCTTGGCCAGGTGCCCTATTACTCCACAGATATAACACCCGCCAACACTCGACCGGTTAGGGCAAGCCTTCATCATATGCCCTTCTGCTCCGCAAATATGGCATCCGCTCATGCCCTGACGACATACTCCAGGATGTGTCTTCCCACACTTTGGGCAAGAAGAATACTTGAGCTGCTTGCTTGACGAGCCTCCTTTGTTGCCCTCAGAAGTCTTCTGGTCCCATTGCTTCCTCTTGCCTGAATTCCCTTTCCAGTTTTGTTGGTTCTGCGGATTTCCTTGGGACTTCTGGGCTGATGCCTGTTGTTGTTGCACACGTGTGGCCTTTATACTATTGAAGTAGTGCTCAGTGATCAAAGCTCTACTTACTAGTTCTTCTGAAGTCTGTGGTCTATTACCACTGCCGGTCGCATTCAAAGCTATCTGAGGCCTCAGCATCTTGAGCATCAACCTGACCCTTTCCTTTTCAGTGCTAACTAACTCCGGGCACAAGCGAGCTAGTCGATTGAACTTCTTCACTGCTTCATCTACAGATAGATCTCCTTGACGGAACTAAGTGAATTCATCGTAGTGTTTGTTTGTTACCTTCATATGAAAGTACTCCTCCAAGAACTCTGCTTCAAAGTCGGCCCAGGTCATCTAATTCACATTTCTCTTAGCCTTCACTCTTTCCCACCACATCCTGGCATCTCCAGTAAGGCAGAAGGATGTGCACTTTATCATCTCCACCTCGGGCCAGTCCAGTAACTCCATTATACTCTCCACTGTTATGAAACATGCCTGAGCATCCCATGGTTCACTTGTGCTAGAAAAATTCTCGGGCTTCAATCTCTGCCACTGGATCAGATTTGCTTCCTGTCTCACTTCTCTTGCCAGAGGTACTGGGGGAGTCTCTGTCACCACTGGTGCCACTACTTGCGCCACTGGCGTGGTAGCAGGAGTGGCCTGCTGATTAGCCATCAAGGTAGCAATAACTTGCTGCTGTTCAGCAAGTTGCCTCTGCAGCTGGGCTACTACTCCTTGAAGATCTGTTGGTGGTACTGACTCCGTGGACTCCTGTTCTCTAGGAGCTTGCTCCTCATTTCGGACAATTCTGGGACGTCCTCTTGCCATTCTCTTACTCTATAGTGTAAAGAAAATAAAAACTCATTATCTCTTACTAACTTACTTCATTATCTCCTTGCACATATTAGCATAAAATAATACTAATATCGTTTTCTATCATCATGCACTTACTGATACTAACAGTCAATAAAAAAAAGCGTATAAACTACAATATATGAACTTCATACTTGGCAAGCGGTAGGATTGATGCTTGATGTCAGTGTGGCGGAAGGGTGAAAAACTGGCTCCGATACCACCCTGTGACGACCCCACTTCTATACCACTAAAGCGGACGTCACTTTTACTTAACCTTAACTTTACCTTATTCTTAGCCTTAGGTTACAACTACTTGACTTCCCTTAACTTGCTCTGAATTTTTTTTCTTTTAAAAAAATAACTTTCATTTTATTTTCTTTGCAAGGATTTGACCCCTAGACCTCTTAGTTGTAAAACTGAAGCACTAACCATCTACCCTACAACACTTTCTTTTCAATGATACCAGTCGACTGCTAGATAGCCAGTCGACTGGTGTCAGCCACAGAAACTTTCTGTGCCCGACACCAGTCGACTGGCCTCTTGGCAGTCGACTGGTGCATCGAACAGAAGGTTCTGTTCGATAGGGCAGTCGACTGGTATCTGAACCAGTCGACTGGCACGCCTGAAAACTGCAATTTCAGACCTGGGAACTCCTTTCAAGGGTCCACCATTCACATACTTCCAATGCATATAATGAAACAACTCCAAATCTAAACTCCATACTAGTTTTATAAGCATCTTAACAATTCAAAACGAATCCAATAACTTGAAATTAGGATTTCTACGAAATTTAACAAACATATCAAAACACATGCAATCTCTACTAACTTTGCACCCAACTTTGACTCCATTTAAAGTTTAAATAAGGTGATCACATCCTACCAATCCAAAACATCAACCATGAGTTTCTATAAATCAAAACGCCTCTAAGACTTATCCCAAAGATCTCTTCCACGGTTCCGCCGCCACTGAACATCAATGCAAGTCCAGTTCGCCTCCATAGCTTATGCTTTTTCTTTACCTTTATCTGCAATAGAAGGAAATGCAACTAATAAGCGAATTGCTTAGTAAGTAAATCCTAACTCACAAATCCATGTTATCGATAATAAACATGCTCATTTCAAAGAATGCTTGCTTCAAAATACATGCACTTGGAAATATTTGCACATGGGAACTTTCATACACTTATCATGCTCAATCATGCTTGAAAACATTTACTTGCATCAAAACACTTGCAAACTTAACATGCTCATGCTTTCTTTTGAGACTTGATACTTATACATTTCCATACTTTAAAACATTAACTTCTTTGCTCTTGCTCTTTAACATGCTTGTAACATAACCATGTTAACAAACATAACAAAAACATGTACTTAAGAAAATTGAAACACTTACATATACTCATATACTTCAAAATAATAATCAACCTTCTCAGGCCTTGACACTGTACCATGGTATCAATGTACCAATGCGCGCATCCCTAATAGGTTTCGGGGTAGCTAGCCACCGCACCCTATTAGAGCTTCCTTCTAACTTTCTGTGGGCCTCTCATTTGCCCGATACATGTCACTTTACAAAAGTAAAATACTTTCTTACTTAATATGCTTATACTTATCAAGCTATCTTTCTTTTTGCATAAATTTTGCACTACAAACTGTACCTTTCATACTTGGAACATTCATCGAGCACCTTACGTGCCCTTAATCCAAAACTCATTTTTGGGACTTTTCAAGAACTTGGTCTTATCATACTTAGATCACACATACAAACCTACTCAAATTCAAGTTCTATGATAAGAACATATATTCTTTAGAAACATAAATCACACAATAAGACAATATTCTCAATGTATGCACTTAGATCACAAAATTACGGTTCTACAAGGAAAATCTACATACGAAACTACTTCTATTGCAGGTGAGTGATTTACTTACCCTTTTTCTTGAAGAAAACTCACTAAGTATTTCGAAAAAACCTAGCGTAGGACTCCTCTTCTCTTCCTTGCGAGGAAACTCCACTCCTTGGCCCTAGGGAAGAAGCCCTAGGTTCTCCACTCAAGAGGAAGAAAAAGGAGGAAGAAAACCCTTATTTTCTCAGCCCCCAAACCCCCTGTTCGCTCAGCCTCCAAAAACCTAATGGGGTCTTGACACAACTTAAGCGGATGTTTAAATACCTCTTCATGAAAAAGCCTAACTTACCTATAACATTAATTGTCTTCATCCCTTTTTGTGCTTGATACCCCTGCCCTTCTGGTTATCCGGACGCCCTTAAGGGCTTGCTTTGCCTTGTGGTCGCTGGATCAAACCTCCGCTCGACCCTTTTTTTTCTTTTTATTTTAATTCAAAAAAATGCTAGAAAATTTAGAAAAATTCCTAATAATTCACGAAAATTATTGGGTGTTACAGTGTATCTCATGAAACACAAGTCAGAATCCTTCGAAAAGTTCAAAGAATTCAAGAGTGAAGTACAAAACCAACTTGGCAAAAGTATTAAGATGCTTCGATCAGATCGAGATGGTGAATACCTTAGCCTAGAGTTTCGTGACCATCTAGCAGAGTGTGGGATCATATCCCAACTCACTCCACCTGGAACACCATAGTGGAATGGTGTATCCAAGCAGAGAAATCGTTCTCTATTAGATATGGTACGATCGATGATGAGTCAGACAGATCTTCCTACTTCCTTCTGGGGATTCGCTCTAGAGACAGCTCTTTTCACACTTAACCGAGCTCCATCAAAGGCCGTCATAAAGATACCATATACGATATGGACTGGGAAGAGTCCCACAATGTCTTTTATGAAGATTTGGGGTTGTGAGGCTTACGTTCGACGTCAAGTGTTAGATAAACTAGGACCCAAATCTGATAAGTGCTATTTTGTAGGATATCCCAAGGAAACAAAGGGATATTAATTTTACAATCCCACACAAGGCAAAGTGTTTGTCGCTAGAAATTACGTTTTTCTAGAAAAAGAGTTTATTTCTAGAAGAATTAGTGGGAGTAAAATCCATCTTGAAGAAGTTCAAGATATAGATAGCACTGAGGCCTTAATGGACATTGAACATGCATCACAAGATGTTATTGATCATAAGATTGTTGCACAAGAAGTTGTGGAACAACAAGCTGTTCAAGTAGACCAACCTCTTCGCAGATCTGATAGGATACGTCGTCGGCCTGAGAGATACTCATTTCTCTTGTATGACCATGATGACGTTACGCTTATTGAGTTGAATGAGCCTACATCCTATCAAGAAGGTGTGATGAGCCCAGATTATGAGAAATGGCTAGAAGCCATAATGTCCAAAATGGAATCCATGTACACTAACCAAGTATGGACTTTGGTTGATCCACCAGAGGGAATTAAACCCATTGGGTGTAAGTGGCTCTTTAGAAGAAAGACTGACATGGATGGACTCATGCATACCTATAAAGGGCGATTGGTAGCTAAAGGTTTCAAGCAAATTCATGGTATCGACTATGATGAAACCTTTTCACCAGTTGCGATGCTTAAGTCTATTCGGATCATGCGTGCTATTGTAGCTTACCATGATTACGAGATCTGGCAGATGGATGTCAAAATCGCATTCCTAAATGGGAATCTACTCGAGGATGTGTACATGACACAACCTGAGGGTTTTGTATATCCAGAGCATGCTGGAAAGATATGTAAGTTGCAAAGGTCTATTTATGGGCTAAAGCAAGCTTCTCGAAGCTGGAATCTTCGATTCAATGATGCAATCAAAGAGTTTGGGTTTATCAAGAATGAAGATGAACCCTGTGTCTACAAGAGGGTTAGTGGAAGCACAGTTATCTTCCTAATCTTGTATGTAGATTACATACTTCTCATTGAGAATGATATCCCTTCACTACAGTCTGTGAAGACATAGCTAGGGAATTGTTTCTCAATGAAAGACTTAGGTGAAGCAGCCTATATCCTAGGCATCAAGATGCCAAGTGGCGAGGAAGGCGTCGTTACGCTAAACATACATGGACTTAGAGAACATCTTAATGCAGCGGAATCATTTTTTTTCCTAAACATGCCTTTAACCATGCAACTAATACATGAAACATTCATACATGCCTAAACTTGTTATTCATAGACTTACATGCATAGCAACATGACCTAACCATTCCATAACTTATTCATCATCATCATAAGTAGCAAGTAACTTATTCATAAACATAGCATCATGAGTCTTAAGTCATTCATCAAGCATAACCATTATAAACGTAACATAAAAATCTAAGGAGGCGTTTCCAAACCCCAAGACATGCGACATATGTAAATAAGAGGAATCCTTCTGCCAAGTCACTGCCACACACACACATGCTTCTGCCTCTCCTGCGGCTTCCCTTAATAACCTCTTGCTTGTTCTGCGGTACGAGGAAAATAAAAACTATAAGCACATATCCTTAGTAAAACCCCTTTCCTACTCACTAAAACCATGCGTCGCTTAAACATAAACATATCAAGTATCTGACGTAACATATCTTCGAACATAAGCATAAGCATAGTCATGGCATGAGTCATAAGCATATGAACAACTAACATAGCATGATTCTTAACATCACCATAGATCTACAACCAACTTAGCATGGCATAAATCTTAACATACATGAACATGAAACATACATACGTGGGCATGAAACATACTTATACATGGCATAATTCCTAACATACATGAACATAAGGCATACTTATCATAGCAAAATTCTTAGCATACATGAATATAAGGCATACTTATCATAGCATAATTCCTAGCATACATGAACATAAGTGTAGGGTTTTTCAGGCCGCGAAAATCGCTTTTCCGCGTCGCGGAAACCCCGAAAGCCCCAACAGAAAGGATCCGAGCGAAGAAAACCATTTCAAAATGTTTTATGAGTGCTCGTTTACATGCTTCAAAACCGATCTACAACCTAGATCTATTAGAGAAAAGAAAACTACCTTCGATGCGTGCCCCGCAATTCCCGCTCGCTCCTCGGTTGGTGTCGGATCTCAAGGATGCAATGTAGCAACCCTCTAGAAGTATCCACACAAGCAAGAGAGTGGAGAGAAGAGCCCAAAAGTGTGCTAGCACTACTTGGGGTCTCCGCAAGATGAGAGGAGAGGGAGAGCAAAACAAAACAAAACCAAGTGAGGAGAAGAATGAATCACACACACACAAAAAACTCCTTTTTGTGTGTTTAAGTGGCCGGCCACTTAATGGCCATTATTGGCCATTAAGTGGCCGGCCACCACCTTGGGTAACCCCCTATTTGAATTCAAAATTCAAATGGGGAGGTTACTTAGCCTTGATGATGATGCCAAGTCATCACTTGGTCAAGTCAAGGTGATGTGGCTTGAGTCAAGTCAAACTTGCCTCTTATGGACTTTCCATATTTAGCCAAAGTCAAACTTTGACTTCATTATTCTCCCATGATTAGATTCATCTAACACTTGGATCAAACTCGAGTCCAACTCAAGTTGTCTAATTTGAGTCAAGTCAAACTTGCCTTTTATGGACTTTCCATATTTAGCCAAAGTCAAACTTTGACTTCATTACTCTCGGTCCATCATATGGACTTATTCTCCATCTATTGCTCTATGTGTGTGACCCTATAGGTTCTTGTAACGTTGGCAATGCCCTTAAACCTATTTAAGGACATAAGCAATGAGAGGTATCTAGCAACACATCATTGCTACCAAAGTTACAAGAATGTCGAGATCCAACATCACCATTGTGACTAATAATTGTGACCAACATAATATGTGACAACGTCCTTCTATCCTCGATATCTAGATTGATCTTTCATGAGGCATAGACCGTGTCATCCTCAAATCAATCTATATGTCTTGATCTCCAAGTAGACTCACTATAATCAAATAAGCTCAATATCTAATATTGCCTTATTTGGGCATGGACATGCACTTAGTGGTCTTACTCTATCAAGAACGAAGATATCACTCCCGTCATATAGGAGGGATAGATCTCATCTACGTTACTCACATCCCTCCGCATAATTTGTTACAAACCCAGTAATCGCCTTTATAGTCCACCCAGTTACGGGTGACGTTTGACGAAGCCAAAGTACGTAACTCCTTATGTAGGGAACTATGGTAACTTCAGGTCTAGGACTATAGTCATACTAATAGTCACATGAGAAAGTATATGACACTCATATAACGATCCATGATACTTTCTCATGGCGGGTCATTCAGTATACATTCTCTAATGTATACCCATGTGTCAACTTGATATCTCATATCCATGACTTGTGAGATCAAGTCATCATGTTGACCTACATGCTAGTCTCTATGCATTAACATTGTCCTTGAATGTTAATACTTGACTAGGAATAATTAAGAGTAGTGTTCTCTATATCATCTCACTATCGATTCAACTAATCGATTGATATAGATAAGAACCTTCTACTCAAGGACGTTATTATACTAAGTTATTTGACACCAATACACATAAGTACAATAACCATAAGAAATGCCTTTATATATAAGAAATATATATACAAGAATATGATACAATGAGTCCAAAAAGTAATCATCATATGATTGGCTCTAGGGCTCTCACTAACAATCTCCCACTAGCACTAGTGCCAATCGCTGTAGTATCTAATACCTAATGACCTAGTGTGACCATCATGCTTCATCTGTGCCAAAGCCTTGGTCAAGGGATCTGCGACGTTAGCCTCTGTGGGTACTCTGCAAATCTTCACATCTCCTCGATCGATGATCTCTCGAATGAGATGGAATTGTCGTAGTATGTGTTTGGTCTGCTGGTGTGAGCGAGGTTCCTTAGCCTGCGCAATAGCTCCATTGTTGTCACAATAGAGCTCTACGGGATCAGATATGCTAGGAACCACCCCAAGCTCAGTGATGAACTTGCGGATCCAAACTGCCTCCTTTGCTGCCTCTGATGCAGCAATATACTCAGCTTCTGTTGTAGAATCTGCAACTGTGTCCTGCTTCGAACTCTTCCAGCTCACAGCTCTGCCATTCAAGCAAAACACGAACCCTGACTGCCATCTGTAATCATCCTGGTCGGTTTGGAAGCTGGCATCAGTGTAACCCTTTACAACTAGATGCTCATCGCCTCCAAATATCAAAAAATATTCCTTAGTCCTTCTCAAGTACTTAAGGATATTCTTGACCGCTATCCAGTGACGTTCACCTGGATCTGACTGGTACCTGCTCGCCATGCTCAAAGCATACGAGACATCAGGACGAGTACATAACATGGCGTACATAATAGATCCTATGGCAGAAGCATAAGGGATCTTATCCATGCGGTCTCTCTCCTCTCTAGAAGAGGGATTCTGAGTCTTCGAAAGACTCACACCATGTGACATTGGCAGAATTCCTCTCTTGGAATTCTGCATGGCAAAACGGTGTAATACCGTATCGATGTATGTACTCTGACTTAGGCCAAGCAATCTCTTAGATCTATCTTTATAGATCTTAATGCCTAGTGTAACGCCCGTCCTTATGTCTACCCTAAAGGCGGGGTTACGGGTCCATACACTCATATCATACAACCATGTTAAGCATGTATATCCAAACAAAACAGTTACATACAAGAAATGTAGTAGGCATGCCTATTGAAGACTAATTTACCAAGCATGGTTTTTCATTTCTTTTATATCTACATGCATTTACAACCTAATAGGAAGATCATGTAACACACTAAAGCATAGAATAAACATGGTTTGAACAAGATACAACATAGGAATATAGCATGAGTTATCTAGTCTTAGATACATGCAAAGGAAGCATTCATAAGAAACAGAAAATACTAATTACCTAGTATTTTCCTTAGCATGCATCCTACAATATTTAAACATTAATGATAGTATTATCTAGCATAACATAGGTTCCATACCACTAACTCAATCACAGTAGAGTAGTCATGATCATCACCCATTCAGAGTATAGCAATACAATTTCAATAGTAATTATGGGAAGCAGTTTAGATTCTAGACAAAACAAGGTAGATAGAATCTTTCGTTCTTTCCCGAGCCATCACCACACACATCCTCCAACCTTCCCTCTGCCTCTTCCTTTAGTTCGAGTATTTCTTACCGCTATCTGCAGCATAAGAAAAATAACAGGAACTAGTAAGCAAAACATGCTTAGTAAGAATCCGGGCCTACTTGCAAAATTCATATCAATACATCATATCATGTACACAATAATCAGATAGAATTATCAGCATCATAAGCATCTCATCAAAGCATCATAAACATCACATCAATTTATCTCTAAGTACTTTACGGAACAAGATCACATGATGAGAAATGTTTTTCAAAAAGGTTCCATAATGGTAAGTACTTCAAAATATCATATCATCATCCAGGGCCCAGTTGTCGTACCACATCATGCGCGTTCCCTAATAAATTGGGGTAGCGAGCCACCAATCTAATTAGAGCAGGACCCTTCCGTCCTACCAATGCCATGACCTTAACATGCTCATTGGATTTGTTTAACGACCCCCTTCCGAGTCGGGTACACAACTTTCCAAAGTAAAGTAATTTATCATGCAATTACTCATATATGTATATGCCTAAAGGTACTCTTAATCACTTCTCAAAGGGACACACCACACATTCGGGTGCTCTTGATCCCCTAGGGACACACCACGCATTCGGGTGCTCTTGATCCCAGTTTCAATAGAGTAACCCTTTTTAAGCATATTATCAAACACATCATGTTCATATCATCAAAGTGCCCCATGGGCTATAAGGCATGCTTTTATACCTAACAAGATAGGTCACATAATTTATACACACATCACATATGTAGTAGCATGCTTCATGGTCTCATTGGGTACTTCTCAACCCCAGGACTAGGGTTGGCCGAAACATACAAGTAAGGGAGTTTGGTTTTCAAATCAAGCATTCATTCAAGCATTCTTACAAACACCTCAAGTACATTTCATTTAACAATTTAAACATGGTTTAAACCTCAAAGTGGGGTTAGCATCCACTAACCCTAATTTACAAGGGTTTGGCCGAAACCTTGTAGGGTACCAAACCCTAATTTTGTCCTTCCAAAAATTTGGAAACATCACATATGAGTATACCCTAGGTCTTAAGGGTTGTTTTCATGTATTGAAAAATTTCCACACACATCCCTTAGGGTGTGGCCGAAACCCATTAAAGGACAAAATCCTAGGTTTTGTTCTTGACACCATGAAGAAAATCCATCTACATGTATACCCTAAGTCTTAAGGTCTTCCCATGCATCAAAGTTGGATCAAAAACCTTCTCTTGGACCCCTTACAAGAGTTGGCCGAAACTTCCACTAGGGAAGTTCTTGTGAATTTTCAAAAGGATGAAACAAACATACATTCAATAACCATTATGCCACAGGCGAGAGGATACTTACATCCTTTCGCTTGGATTTCTCTTTCTCTTACTCCGTAGGGTACCCTAGATTTGTAGGGCAAGTGAAAATCCCTTCCGAATCTTCTCTAGGGCTCCTTAGACTTAGTAGTGGCAAGAACCTTCAAAGGTCTTCTTCCTTCCAACTTTTCTAGGGCTAGAACCCTAGACTTGATTTTCGAAAATGAGAAGGAGAGGGGGAGAGGGTCTCGGTGGGGAAGAGTGAAGAGGAAGAAGAAAAGAAGAGAAGGAAGTTACTCCAACTTCCCCTTATTTATACTTTTCTCATGAAAAGACAAGTCTCTTCACCCTTACACACTTAACAAGCATGTTCCTTTCTCCTTCTACATGAAATATTGCTTGGTTCATTGGTTATGACATGGTGAGTGCAACTAGGAGGTCCAAGGTTCAATCCTTGCTTCCTCCTTTCCTAGCTCTTCTTTTTATCACACTTTGCACTAACCCATGTCAAAGCCCATTAAACCAAGCCCATCATGAAATTTCATAATATGAATAATATTTTATGAATTCAGAATATTTCATAATATTCCAAAAATATTATTTCATAATATTTTTAATATTCCATATTCATGAATATAATATTTCATGCTAATATTTCATGATAATAATATTTCATGAATATAATATTTCATGCATTCATAACATTTCATAGCATGTGATTGCATGAAATTCATATCATTTCATTATAACCATTTTCATACATTGTCATGATTTTACATTGACAAATTTGGGGTGTTACACCTAGAATGCAAGCTGCTTCACCTAAGTCCTTCATTGCGAAACAAGTCCCCAACCAAGTCTTCACAGACTGTAGCGAAGGGATGTTGTTCCCAATGAGTAGTATGTCATCCACATACAAGACTAGGAAGAATACTGTGCTCCCACTAACCATCTTGTAGACACAAGGTTCATCTTCGTTCTTGATGAAACCAAACTGTTTGATCGCATCATCGAATCGAAGATTCCAGCTCCGAGAAGCTTGCTTTAGACCATAAATGGCCCTATGCAGCTTGCATACTCTGCCAGTATGCTGTGGATCTACAAAACCCTCAGGTTGTGTCATGTACACATCCTCGAGGAGGTTTCCATTCAGAAACGCTGTCTTAACATCCATCTGCCAGATCTCATAATCGTGGTAGGCTGCAATAGCAAGCATGATCCGAATGGACTTAAACATCGCTACTGGAGAAAAAGTTCATCATAGTCAATACCATGAATTTGCTTGAAACCTTTAGCTACCAGTCTACCCATATAGGTATGAGTAAGTCCATCCATGTTAGGCTTTCTCTTAAAGACCCACTTACACCCAATGAGTTTGACCCCTTCAGGTGGATCAACCAAGGTCCAAACTTGGTTAGTGTACATGGATTCCATTTCGGATCTCATGGCTTCCAGCCATGACTCAGAATCTGGGCTCATCACAGCTTCCTGATAGGTGGTAGGCTCATTCTCAATGATCATAACGTCATCATGGTTAGGCAAGAGAAATGAATATCTCTCAGGCTGACGACGTACCCTATCAGACCTGCGAAGAGGTAGGTCTACCTGAACAGGTTGTTGTTCCACAACTTTTTGTGTAACAATCTCATCCACAACTTCTTGTGGTTCCTGTTCAGTATCCATCAAGGGCTCAGTGCTATGGTCGTTGTCTTGAACTTCTTCAAGATCAAACGAACTCCCACTAGTCTTTCTAGAAACAAAGTCCCTTTCTAGAAAGACCCTAGTCTTAGCAACAAACACTTTGTGTTGACTGGGAATGTAGAAGTAATATCCCTTAGTTTCCTTGGGATATCCCACGAAATAGCACTTATTGGACTTGAGTCCCAGTTTGTCTGAGACTTGACGTCTAACGTAAGCCTCACAACCCCAAACCCTCATGAAAGACATCTTGGGACTCCTCCCAGTCCATATCGTATATGGTGTCTTCATGACCGACTTTGATGGAACACGGTTAAGTGTGAACGCTGCCGTGTCTAGAGCATATCCCCAAAAGGATATAGGAAGATCTGCGTAACTCATCATAGATCGTATCATATCTAATAAGGTACGATTCCTCCTTTCGGATACACCATTCCACTGTGGTGTCCCAGGAGGAGTGAGTTGAGATAGAATCCCACACTCAGCTAAATAGTCACGAAACTCATGGCTCAAGTATTCTCCACCTCGATCTGATCGAAGTATTTTAATACTCTTGCCGAGTTGGTTTTGTACTTCATTTCTGAATTCTTTGAACTTTTCAAAGGACTCGGACTTATGTGTCATCACGTACACATAACCATATCTACTGAAATCATCAGTAAATGTGATGAAGTATCTATAACCACCTCGAGCAGCAACATTGAAAGGGCCACATACATCAGAATGTATGAGTCCTAACAAATCTGTTGCCCTCTCGCTATGTCCACTAAAGGGAGTCTTAGTCATCTTGCCTAGAAGGCATGACTCGCATGTCTCATATGATTCAAAAACAAATGAATCCAGTAATCCATCCTTATGGAGCTGGGACAAGCGACTCTCATTTATGTGGCCTAAGCGACAGTGCCAGAGATAGGTTGGGTTCAACTCATTTGATCTCAACCTCTTGGTACTTACATTATAGATAGGGCGTTCTAAGTCTAGAATGTAGAGTCCGTTGATAAGATCTGCACTACAATAGAACAATTCATTTAAATAGACTGAACAACATTTGTTATAAATGAGAAGCCTTTCTTGTCTAGACAAGAAACAAAAATTATGTTCTTAGTAAGTGCAGGTACATAACAACAATCATCTAGTTCCAGTACAAGCCCAGAGGGCAGAGATAGAAAATAAGTTCCTACAGCAACAGCAGCAACTCGTGCTCCATTGCCTACTCGTAGGTCCACCTCGCCCTTTGCCAATGCCCTGCTATTTCTCAGCCCCTGCACATTGGTACAAATGTGAGAAGCACATCCAGTATCTAATACCCATGATGTAGAAATAGAAAGGTTGACTTCTATAACATATATACCTGAAGTAGAAGGATCGCTTCTCTTCTTCTTAAGATCCTCCAGGTAGATCTTGCAGTTTCTTTTCCAATGCCCTTTCTCACCGCAATGGAAACAGGTGGCATCCTTCTGCACCCCACCCTTGGGTTTAAGTGCTGCAGAGCTGGCTTTGCCCTTGGTTTGGGTCTTACCCTTACCTTTGGGCTTCCACTTACCCTGCCTTTGCCCTTCTGTACCATCAGGACGGTACTAGGCTTGGTGAGATTAGGCTCAGCAGTTCTTAACATGTTGAGTATCTCGGGAAGTGGTTTGTCTAATTCGTTCATGTTGTAATTCATGACGAATTGACGGTAACCTAGCGGCAACGATTGCAGAATCAGGTCGGTAGCCAGCTCTTGGCCCAAGGGAAACCCTAGTCTATCGAGGTTCTCGACGTACCCAATCATCTTGAGTACGTGAGTTCCTACTGGGGTTTTCTCTTTCATCTTGCATGAAAAGAGGGCCTGAGTCACTTCGAACCGCTCATGCCTTGCCTGCCCTTGATATAATTGCTTGAGGTGGCCAATCATATCGTAAGCATTCATGTTCTCGTGTTGCTTCTGAAGCTCAGAGGACATGCAACATATCATTAGGCACGACACGTCTAACGCGTCATCTTGATGCTTCTGATGAGCATCTCTAACGCTACGGATGGCTGAGGGTGGTGGTGCTTCAGGAACTGCTTGCTCTAGAACGTACAGCTTACGTTCCTGTTTGAGGACTATCCTCATGTTCCTGTACCAGTCCAGGAAATTAGCTCCAGTGAGCTTGTCCTTCTCAAGGACAGATCGCAGAGAGAGAGTATTCGCGTTTGAAGACATGGCAATCTACAACAGATAAATGCAGAGAATAAATATCATATTCTAGTAATCATCTAATTAGGCCTTTAATTAAATGATGCTCCCACTAACTTATAGGAATTTTGGTGGAATCAAGTCATTGGGAGTGGTCAAACCACACTACTAGATCCGTACCAATTTACTATAATTTATGTGGGACAAGATCCACATCATACTATGCCTTGAGTTAGCTTTGGCTAAATCGCCCAAGACTTAGTATGATCGGTAGATAACTAATTTATCAATTACATCTCTATGCAACTCTTGTTTATAGGATCAAGATTTAACGTTACGAATAATCTTGAGTTAGCTTTGGCTAAATCGCTCAAGACTATTTAAAACGGTGATTTTGTCCTACCCTTTCCAACTATTGGAATACGCCTATAGCTTTACTCGATCCAATTGAGTTATCTAGTTACTCAATCTGATTGAGCTCGATCTAACCCGAGCCGTGATAGGCGGACCAAGGTTGTCCCTCCGCATCCTACCAAGATTAAATGCGTTGCTCTGCTTTGGCAGAATCGACAAGCGCATATGATCGAAGGTAGTGATGGGTATCAGGGCCCGGTAGGCGTTTACGAGTTGATTCGATTTTAGATCTAATTCTAATCGAGGATGTGCATCACATCTAGGCATTTATGAAATCTAATTTAATCCTAAATGTGTATTAAGTGCACATCAAAATGTGGTTCCCACCATTACTTGTGCATCTCATACACTTAAGTTTATTTTTACTATTCTACATTATCATGCATCATATTACATCACAAGCATAGCATAATAAAAATAAACATAAGTGACTTGGTCATGGCCCTACTAAGACCCTCTCAAAGCCAATGAGAGGATCCGATGGTCAACCTAGGTCTAGCGGCTTCTCCAAGCGCTTCCTCTTGACCGTCTTGGTGTTGTCGGCTAGTTCTCCGGAATTTCCGTCGTCTTCACTTTTGTACATTACAAATTTTTATACTCGAGTTACATTCGAGTCTAAATATGAAATACAACAGAAATAAAATATTAAAAGCCGACACGCAGGTCGCAAACACAATACAACACGCACATGTACAAAAACGGCGCGCAGGCCGTATTATGAATTACAACACAATTTTAATCTTATTAAAAATTGGGTTTTGGGCCATGACCATCACACTACTGTACATAATTCAAAATTATGTAATTTTACAGATTTTATATAATTTTTCTACTGATTTTTAGAATTTTTCGAGTCACAACTCCGCGGCGGTCCCGGTAAGCGGGTTTCGGGCGTAATCGCGAGACAAGGCCCCTTGCGGGGTTAGGGGCAGCGCCCCTACTCGTGAAATAAANAGTATGCCCTAGGTCCAGGATCCTTTCATGCCTACAAAAATATATCAAAAAATTAGTGGCCAATTAATTCAAAAATTGTGTAATTTTGCAATTAAGTCCAAAATGAGATAAAGTTCCAAAACCTAGGGTAAAATCATAATTAAGCAATAAAAACATAGGTCAAACATGGATTTAAGCAATTAAAATAATCAATAAAATGGTGCTTATCAATCGCCCACCTTAAGGGAGAGCTCCAAGGGGTAAGGGGGTAATCCCTTGGAGCTTAGGGCTTAAATTCTGCAACTCTGTTTTTCCTTTGCTTCCGCTGTGCTACTAACGTTTGAGTGCAAAAAAATCGAAAAGTGCTAAAGTTTAAGTGTCTGGCTACATTCACCCCCCCCCCTCTCTAGCCATCCAAGTTCCAACAATACCAAGTGTCCGAGAAAAGGAGAGCTAAAGAAAATGGAGTATTTGAGAAGATGGGAAAAGAAAGAAGAGAAGAAAAGAAGCTCGCATCAAGGGAGAGCTCCAAGGGTAAGGGGGTAATCCCTAATTCTAAGCATGTTTCAAATTTATCTATGTATGCAAGAAATAATGAAAAATGCTTGCTTGTGCATAATTTTAGATTTAAATATCATGATAGGAATAAGGTTAACATGGTAGATCAAAACCTAGAAAGATCATGCATCATGATAAGCCCAAGACCTTCGGACCTAAGGATCAAGGCAAAAATCCCAAGAAGGGGAGACATATGCCTAGAAAAGTGGGTAGGTCTAGAAATGTCCAAGGAGGACATGATGATTCTAGGGTTAAAAGCCTAAAAAGGGAAAATCAAGCATTAAGGGAAAAGCTTGATAGGTTAGAGAAAACCCAAGATAGATTCGGTATTGAATCTAAGGGTTTAGATATGATGTTGGGTGGTCTAAACCTCAATAATGATAGATTGGGGGTTGGGATACCGATCTAAGGTCTCCAATGCCAATGCAAAGAAATATGCTAGAGTAGCATATAATTATGACAAGGAGGGAAAGTCCAAGAATGGCAAGGGGGTGCCATTAAAAGAAAAGAAAAATGTCTTAACTAAGGACAAGGTGTTGGATCGGAGAAAATTGATAGAGGGGGGGTGAATATCGATATTAAATTTTTCGGAAAATAGAGTGATTACGCAGCGAAAAACTATAAAATAATCGCTAACACAAGTTGGTTTTACTTGGATCGGAGTCGCGGTCGACTCCTACTCCAAGGCCCACTGTCCTTAACCGTTTATGTTGGGGAATTCTATATTCGTTAAAAATCTTTTACAAGCTGAGTACAGATATAGAATTGAAATTGAATTTGCAACACTTTTTGTAAATTAAAATTTACCGACGCCCGAGGTGGATCGAAGTTCGGAGCAGAGGGTCGTCGTCGACGTTGTAATTGCGAAGTCGAAGCTTGTCGGAGCATAGCGCTTGAACGAAAGTGTTTGGAGCGATGTGAGCGAAGTTATTTGAATCCTTGGGGGTGAACCCCTATTTATAGCAGCCATAGGGGCGCCTGTATCGATAGGGGTGCCTGACACGTGGCCTCTCCTACGTGAACTC
Organism: Boesenbergia rotunda; assembly: GCA_024364735.1. Taxonomy (NCBI): domain Eukaryota; kingdom Viridiplantae; phylum Streptophyta; class Magnoliopsida; order Zingiberales; family Zingiberaceae; genus Boesenbergia; species Boesenbergia rotunda. The sequence continues at coordinate 612,158 of JAGFNQ010007219.1, read as the reverse complement.
CAATCCGCAGGCTCGGTCAGTGCTTATGCCATTCACTGGGGTGCCTGGGCTGATGGGGGCGCCTGTGTTAACACAAGTGCCTGAGCTGACTTAGTCTAGTGGCTTCGTGGCAGTTTGCTTCATTGGTTTTGATTTGGCCTTGAACTGGGGCGCCCGTATCCACACGGGCACCTAGCCCAGTGAGGCGCCTCACTCCATTGAGGCGCTTAAGCTGCAGAAACAACGTTTCTTCGTTCCCTGCAACCAAGGTTAGTTCCGAAACACAAGAAGCAAGTATGTTAGCCATTATTTATAGCCTAAGCTGTCTTGGTTCTGACTTTGGGTCTCCCAAATGGAACCCTAAGTCGAACCGACACCTACTGTTCCCTCGCACGGGGAACGTGTCCTCACCTACTCCTCTCAGGAGAGTTTACCTTTTGTCATCCGGCTCCTTCGGTTGGACTTTTTCCCAATCCTCCCGATCAGGTGTTCGTGCCCAGTCCGCGACCAGGACTTCTTGCCCAACTTCCGGTCAGGTCTTTGGTGCCCAGCCCTTTGCCAAGACTTCTTGCCCAGTCCTCGACCAGGACTTCTTTGCCCAACTTCCGGTCAGGTCTTCTTGCCCAGTCCTTGGCCAGGACTTCTTGCCCAGGCCTTTACCAGGACTTCTTTCCTAGTGTACCTAGGACTTTCCTGCACACTTAGCAAGCTTGTTAGATCACAATAACACCTTAACTTCTGAACCCATTGCCATTATCAAACTCAGGTTTGACTTAGGTGCTTCTGGCACCAACAATCTCCCCCTTTTTTATTTATGGCAACACGGTTCAAAAAGTTAAGTTTAAAAAGATAACAAGCAAAGAAATAAAGATTCAGTTTCCTCCCCCTGAAACGAATATTCTCCCCCTGAATTTTTCAATGATATGTGGGGTTTTTGTAAGTCTTCTAAGTGCTTTAGATTTTGACTATTCTTTAACATTAAAAAAGGTTTTGCAAGTTTTTAACACTTAGAAAATTTTCCAAAAAGTTTTTCATGCTTAGAAAATTTTCCAAAAGATTTTCAAGTTTTTCATACTTAGAAAATTTTCCAAAAGGTTTTTGTAAATTTTTCAAACTTAGAAAATTTTCCAAAAGGTTTTTGCAAATTTTTCAAACTTAGAAAATTTTCTTTGAAAAAATATTTTATGCAAAAACACTTCGTGAAACAATTTTTCACTTAAAACTATTTAACTACTTAGAAAATTGTGAGGTGCTTTGGAAAGTACTTAGAAATGCTTTTTGAAATACCTAGAAACATTTTTAAGCACTTAGAATTACTTTACTTTTTGAGACAGAGATAACAAATTTAAGAAAAAATTTCTCTCCTTCTTTCCCTCCTACTCTCCCCCTTTGCCATATATCAAAAAAAATGATACTAATTACAGCAGGTAAATTAGACCTAAAAAAATTGAAGTTCTGTATAAAACCAACTCTAATAATTTTAAGCAAAAATTGGACCAAACCAAATTAAACCAATCTTGTTCAGGTCCTGTCTAACAATGTTAGCTACTTGCTAACTGTCATAAACAGTAGCTTTCGCTAGGGTTAGTTAAGTTAAGTGATCTGATCAAGTTAGATTTTCTAAGCTTGACACTTAACTTGATTGCTGTTCAAATTGTATTTATTACCCCAATTACTACAGATGTACTGACTTAAAGCATCTTGAATCAAGACATAGACCTAAGCATCTCAACCCAGTCTAGGTTATCAATCAAAAGTACCCTAAGGTGCTTGTGAGATGCTGGCTTCTAGATCTATAGGTGCATGCAGTTCTAGGGTTAGGGCCTAAGCTAAGTCCATTTGCAAAAAACCCTAGTTTTGAAGGGGGTAGGTTTTAAAAAAACTAAGTCAGAAAATCATTTAAATTTTAAACAAACTTAATAAAAGAAATGATTAATTAAAAAATAAGAAGTAAAATAATTTTTTGAAAAAAAATATAGAGCAGTCCTATTCTACTAAGCATAACCCTAACTGCCTTCTTAGTGAGCTAAACTCAGACTCAGGTAAGGGTTTGGTAAAGATATCAGTTAAGTTGGACTTTGAGTCCACATGCTTAAGGACTATTTCACCCCTGGCTACATGATCCCTTACAAAATGATGTTTAACTTCTATATGTTTTGTTCTGGAGTGTTGAATTGGGTTCTTAGTCAGGTTGATTGAGCTTATGTTATCAATATAGACTTGGGTTTGGGTGTAGTCAAGCTGTAAGTCCTTAAGAGTGTGCATCATCCATAAGAGTTGTGTCACACACTCTCCTAAGGCAACATATTCTGCTTCTGTTGTAGATAGTGCTACGCAGTGTTGCTTTCTGCTACACCAGCTGACTAGGCTATGTCCAAAAAGTTGGCAGCTTCCACTTGTACTTTTTCTATCTTACTTGCACCCAGCATAGTCAGAGTCAGAAAATCCTGACAATTCGAAAGTGGAAGTCCTAGGATACCAAATCCCTACATTTAGGGTACCCTTAATGTACCTAAGTACTCATTTTAGGGCTGCTAAGTGGGATTCCTTAGCACAAGTTTGGTACCTAACACACATTCCTATAGAGAATAGAATATCAGGTCTGCTAGCTGTAAAGTAAAGTAGACTTCCAATCATACTTCGATATAGCTTAAGATCTACGGGCTTACCTTCAGGGCCACTATCAATTTTGACATTTGTGGCCATAGGTGTACTTATGCTTTTGGAATTATCCATTTTAAATTTCTTTATTAGTTCTTTAGCATACTTGGATTGGTGAACATAATTACCATCTCTAGTTTGCTTAATTTGCTTAATTTTACATAGGTCAATAAATAGGTATAGGATTTCATCTTTAGTTTTTAGGAACCTAACCCAGGTAAACCTAGAGTAATCATCGATAATAACTAAGCAGTATCGGTTCCCGCTTAGTGACTTGGCTCCATGTGAATCAAATAGGTCAAGGTGCAGGAGCTCAAGTGTGGCTTGGGTTAAGTCTGATTGAATTGGCTTGTGATTAGACTTAGTTTGTTTGCCTTGGTTACATGAGTTACAGATTATGTTTTTATAGTTCTTAATTTTTGGTACATTAGACCAAGTTGGGTAATTTTAGAAATCAGTCTAACATTAGTGTGACCTAATCTCCTATGCCAGAGGTTAAAATCTTCTAATTGAGTCAAGAAGCATTTTGGTACTAAAGGTAGATTGATAGTATAAATATTATTTTTCCTAGTACCCTTAAGCATAATTTCTAAGTCTTGGAGGTTTCTAATCAGGCAGTCAAAGTTGGTGAATATAACTACATAGCTAGTATCACATAGTTGACTTATACTAAGCAAATTGAACTTGAAATTTTCAACCAAGAGTACCTTTTTAATCACGAAATCATATTTAAGTTCAATGTTACCTGACCCAATGACTTTGAGTGTAGCATTGTTGCCAAATGCTACTGAGCCTAGGTTCTTGAACTTGATTTTGGTGAATTTTAATTTGTCTCCAGTCATGTGTCTAGAGCATCCACTATCCAACATCCATTGGTCCAAATCTTTATGTTCCTACACATAAAGTATTTATTGATTTGGATCCAATTAGAGTAAAGGATAGCTTTAAAATTGATTTTCACAACCTAGTCTGTCTCACCCAGTCTAGTGTTATCAACCACGTTAACCTTATAGGTTTTGTGAGACAGGTTTTTAGAAAAAAATTAAAGATTTTAATTTTGAAAGACATGGTTAATTTCGAAAGAATTAATTTTGAAAATTTTATACATTTTAAGTTTATTGATTTTGAAAAATGGTTGACTCTAAGATTACTTAAAATTTGTGTTAGATTCGAATTTGACAAAGAGTAAATTGAATTTGAATTTCGAAAATTGGCTTCCAGGTCTTAGCGAGGCACAAGACCTTCTTTAGTCGTAGCCTTATTGGATCATCAACCCTTTCCTTGACAAAGCCTTTTCATGAAATTTCATTTTCAAAATTACTTTTTGAGAAATTCTGGTCTAACTAGTTTGGGTCTTGGATCGGTAGCTTCGGCTAGTTCCACCAGACTAAACAGACCAAGTAGAGTATACTTGACCTTATTAGAAAGGCTTCCCTAACGTACTATCATCTCACCTCCTCCCAATACTAGGTTTTCAAATTCAACTAAATCATTTTGTCCTTAAACTAACCAGTCCTAAATTTAAGCATGATAAAATAAAATAAAAAATAAACAATCAAACAAAAAAACATTATCTAATTATAAAAATGGTTTTTATATTGGCTCCCCCTGGACTATAGCCTCGATAATGGTTAGGCAAGATGTGAATCTTGTCCTTGGGGATCCAATACTGGTTTGGTCCAGCTTGTTTGTTCAAACAGAGCTTGGGGGTCCATGCTTAGACTTGGGTTCTAGGTTGGTTCAATACAGCATAATAAGAGCGTTGCCTAGACTTAGTTCGATACCCTAGTCCGGATCGGTTAAGAACAGACTTCTGCTTTCCAAGGATCATGTCAAGACCCTTGGAACCTAAAGTGAGTCATTCTAAGGCCACTCTAAGCTCCTTGACTTGAGTTTTCAAGGAGGAATTCTCTTCCTCAAGCTTTTGAACTTGAGTGGAGTTTCCTTCTTGAATTTTCTCGGTCAAGGGCCTCAATTCGGCTTCCTCTTTCAGGAGTTTTACTTCCTGTCGGAGGGACTCGACCTGGATCTTAGATTTCGCTAAGTTGCGAGACAGATAGGAAATTAATTTAGACAATTCGTATTCAGAGTAACCTCTTACCGTAATTTGCCCATTCTCCGAGATTGTAAGCCTTCCGTCGTCTGGTTCCGATTCCGATCCAGTGTCGACGCCTTCTGAAGCGGTTAGAGCGAGAAGATTCGCGTGTGGGACTTCTTCTTCTTCTTCGGAAGAGGATTCATCCCAAGTGGCTTGGAGAGCCTTCTTATTTCGTGCCTTCTTTGTTTCCTTCAAATTGAGGCACTCTGACTTGTAATGTCCCTTTTTATTGCACTCGTAGCAGGTGGCATTTGTTTTGCTCTTTGAAGTTGTTGAAGGTTCTACTGGATCTTCCTTTCTTCGGCTTGCTTTCTTCTTGTTCATTTGGTGCTTTAGCTCCTTGTAGTAGTCCCGAGCTAGCCGAACCAACTTGGGTCGATCCCCTTCGCTATCTTCTGAATCTGAGTCTGAGTCAGACTCGGGTGCTGGTAGAATCTTTTTCTTGGGGCTTTTCCTTGAGGTTTTCCTGCAATGAAAGCAATACTCTTCTCGGCCAAAGTGGCGTTAGTCTATTCATGCAGTTCTAATTCAGAGAAAAGTTCATCTAATTTAATTTTAGAAAGGTCCCTGGAAACCTTGTAGGCATCTACCATAGATGCCCATAATGTGTTCCTTGGGAATGCGTTTAATGTATACCTGATTAGGTCACGGTTCTCGACCTTGTGACCTATCGTATGCAGCCCATTCATCATCTCCTGGATTCCGGCGTGGAGCTATGCTGCTGATTCTCCTTCGTTCATCTTGATTGTGTAGAGTCTGTTAGATCGATAGAATACGATAGAGGGGGGGTGAATATCGTAAAACCGTTTCGGATTAGATTAAGAGAAATTACGCAGCGGAAATAAAGATAAGCAAACGCGAACACAAGATTTTTTACTTGGTTCGGAGTCACGGTCGGCTCCTACTCCAAGGCCCACGGTCCTTGACCATTTACTGCGGGCAATACTATAATCGCACAAGTTATTACAAGAAGTTGTACAATAATAGTGCAGTAAAAACAAGAATCTAACTCTTCGTTACCGACGCCCAGTGTGGATCGCTCTTCGGTGTACAGGGTCGTCATCGGCGCTAGAACCTCAAGATCAGAAGTTTCCGGTGTAGAACGCTTGAGCGAAGAGTATTGAGGCGTTGAAAAACTATGTCTTGAAGCCTTGGGAGTCGAGCCCCTTTTATAGTGCACCTGGGGGCGCCCGGGACGCTGGGGGCGCCCTCCACGTGTCTCTTGATCCACAAACCTTCATCCGGAACTCGGTCAGCCCTTATCCCTCCAGAATCGGGCTCGAGGTTTGACGGGGGCGCCCGGGACACAGGGGGCGCCCGGGTTGACTCAGTCTGCTGGCTTCTCGGCTGACTTGAATTCTATCGCTTCGTTGGCTTGGACCCAGGTCGCCCGAGGCATCCGGGGCGCCCGGGACACTGGGGCGCCCGGGAGCTTGGGGGCGCCTGCCCCAGTGAGCTTCCGAAGCATTACTTGCTCAGCTTGTCTTGCCTTCACCTTGGGGGCGCCCGGGACCTCCAGGGCGCCCTGCCCAGCTGCTGCCTCTCTCCTTGGGGCATTCTGAGCTGCAGAAACTCGTTCCTTCGGTCCTGCATCCAGGGTTAGTACCAAACAAAACAAAGCAAGAATGTTAATGAATTTTACAGCCGTAGCTGTCTTGGTTATGAGTTCGGGTCTCCCAAATGGAGCCCTAGGTCAAGCCGACGCCTACTGTTCCCTCGACGGGGAACGCGTCCTCACCTACTCCTCTCAGGAGTGTTTACCTTTTACCAACCGGCTCCTCCGGTTGGACTTTTGCCCGATGCACCTGACTAGGTCTTCGTGCCCACCTTCCGAGCAGGTCTTCGGTGCCCAGCTCCTTGCCAGGACTTCGTGCCCAGCTCCTTGCTAGGGCTTCGTGCCCAGTCCTCGAACAGGACTTCGTGCCTAGTGTACCTAGGGCTTCTTTTCCTCTATACTTAGTGAACATGTTAGATCAACATAATATCTTAACTTTTGAACCCTTTGCCATTATCAAAACCCAGGTTTGACTTAGGTGCTGCCTGCACCAACAGAGTCTGTTCAGCAGCAGATCTCTTTTGCTGATTCTGGTGTCGGAGGTGCCTTCGTGCAGCTCGATCAGCTTGTTCCAAAGCTCTTTAGCGCTGTTGAAGGGTCTCACCCGGTTCAGTTCTTCCTTGGTCAAACCGCATTGCAGAGTCTGTGTTGCCTTTGCATCAGCCTTGATTTTCTTCTTTAGCGAGGCGTCCCATTTGGTATAGTGTTGTGCCACTCCTTCTGCATTTTTGGGAATTTCCAACCCGGACTGGATGATGATCCACATGTCCACCTGAGTTTTCAGGTGGACTTCCATCCTGCTTTTCCAATAGGAGAAATCTTCTCTACTGAAAAGAGGAGGTCTGGCAGTGCTGAATCCCTCTTGCATGGCCATTAATATTTTCTGAAAAAAAACTTAACACAAAAACTTGTTCCAAGACTGAGTCTTGGATTAGTAGTACAGAAGAAATTAATAGCAACGAAAAAAGATCGAGTGGTGTTGCACCAACCTGAATTAACGAGAAAGAATCGAAAAAATTAAAAATTTCATAAATTCGAAAAAAAAACTCTCAAACTGGCGGTTGCACCAAGTTTGAGCCACCCGCTCTGATACCACTTGTTGGATTGGAGAAAATCGATAGAGGGGGGGGTGAATATCAATATTAAATTTTTCGAAAAATAGAGCGATTATGCAGCGAAAAACTATAAAATAATCGCTAACACAAGTTGATTTTACTTTGTTCGGAGTCATAGTCGGCTCCTACTCCAAGGCCCACGGTCCTTGACCGTTTATGTTGGGCAATTCTATATTCGTTAAAAATCTTTTACAAGCTAAGTACAAATATAGAATTGAAATTGAATTTGCAACACTTTTCGTAAATTAAAATTTACCGACGCCCGAGGTGGATCGATGTTCGGAGCAGAGGATCGTCGTCGACGCTGTAATCGTGAAATCGGAGCTTGTCGGAGCGTAGCGCTTGAACGAAAGTGTTTGGAGCGATGTGAGCGAAGTTATTTAAAGCCTTGGGGGTGAATCCCTATTTATAGCAGCCATAGGGGCGCCTGTATCAATGGGGGCACCTGACACGTGGCCTCTCCTACGCGAACTCCAATCCGCATGCTCGGTCAGCTCTTATCCCCTTCAATGGGGCGCCTGGTCTGATGGGGGCGCCTGTGTTAACACGAGCGCCTGAGCTGACTTAGTCTAGTGGCTTCGTGGCAGTTTGCTTCGTTGGTTTTGATTTGGTCTTGAACTGGGGCGCCCGTATCCACATGGGCGCCTAGCCCAGTGAGGCGCCTCACTCCATTGAGGCGCTTAAGCTGCAGAAACAACGTTTCTTCGTTCCCTGCAACCAAGGTTAGTTCCAAAACACAAGAAGCAAGTATGTTAGCCATTATTTACAGCCTAAGCTGTCTTGGTTCTGACTTTGGGTCTCCCAAATGGAACCCTAGGTCGAACCGATGCCTACTGTTCCCTCGCACGGGGAACGCGTCCTCACCTACTCCTCTCAGGAGAGTTTACCTTTTGTCATCCGGCTCCTTCGGTTGGACTTTTGCCCAATCCTCCCGATCAGGTGTTCGTGCCCTGTCCGCGACCAGGACTTCTTGCCCAACTTCTGGTCAGGTCTTTGGTGCCCAGCCCTTTGCCAGGACTTCTTGCCCAGTCCTCGACCAGGACTTCTTTGCCCAACTTCCGGTCAGGTCTTCTTGCCCAGTCCTTGGCCAGGACTTCTTGCCCATCCCTTTGCCAGGACTTCTTTCCTAGTGTACCTAGGACTTTCCTGCACACTTAGCAAGCTTGTTAGATCACAATAACACCTTAACTTCTGAACCCTTTGCTATTATCAAAATACAGGTTTGACTTAGGTGCTTCCAGCACCAACACAAGGTGACTAAGGTTAAGAAGGTCAAGTTTGTAGGCCAAGAGTCACCGGAGGAACACCGGTGTGGTCTAGTATTTATTGAGTCACCTAGGGAGGTGGCTAGGGTTAAGAGCTCAAGGGGGAGCTCTAGGAGCCTTTGGGATATATGGTGAATGGATCTCGGGAGGTGTTCTTCTAGAGGTCTAGATGGACCATGGAGTGTGCCAAAAGAATTGGAGACGAACTTGAGTCTCAATTCTTAGGTTTTGGCACGATGGTTGTAAGTTTCATGCATGGAAATATGACATTGGGATCATAAAGCATGAAAATTGGTTTTTGATGTATTAATGCCATACAAATCAATGCTAGGGAGGCATTGTGGGTTGGTATGGGCAGAGACATCAAGGGAAGACCAAAACTAGGACTTTAGGTCAATGTTTAATTGAACTATTTAGGTAGTTTTGAGTTTTGTGTCAATCTTGGGAATGGTGATGGATATATTTTTGGATGTATTTTTCCCAAGTAGATATGGGTATCACAAACTCTCCACAAAATTTAGGAATTTTTGGAGATTAGTGAATTTCTGGCGCATTTCTAAAGTTGGGTTCAGAAGGATGAAAAATTGGTTTTCAGCGTCCCAGTCGACTGGTAATTGTCCCAGTCGACTGGTAAAGGCTAAAAAATGAGTTTCAGCTATTGGAAGGTGTCCAAATAATGTGAAACATGTGTGGAACCTTATGGGGTGTTAGTACACTGTGTTTATAATCATTCAAGGTTAAAAGATTCAATAAGGGAGAAATTGTTGGAGTCTTTTTGATGTATGGTAAAGGGGGAGAAGTGATGGGTTTAAGTGGGAAACCAAACACGCCTTTGCGGGAAACCCTAGGTCTATGGGAAGCTTCGGAAAAGGGGAGCATGATTGCTCCATTCTTGGTGTAAGGGGAACCTTAGAGAAGTTCTTTAAAAGCTTTTGTAAGTCCAATGTAGGGGAAGCCTTGGGAAGGTTTTAAAAAGTCTGTTTTGGTAAAAATTCCTAACTTGGGGAGGTTAGGTGTGGGGATGCCATGGGATAGGATCCATGCATGGTTGTATTGCATATGCATTGGCGGTGTAAGTTCAAGGTGGAGCCTTGGCAACGTAAGTCCAAATGATTGTTAGCATTGTGTTTTGCTATTTATTTTCCCTAACTTAAATGTATTGGCAAACATCAAAAAGGGAGAGATTGTTGGGGCAATCTATGGTCCGGTGTGACCATGTATTTTGATGTTTGGGCAAAGGGTTTAAGTTAGGTTTACCCTTGTATTCTAATATGTGTATGTGAGTGTGCAGGTTTGCAGGTTACACATATTGACTTAGCTGGACAGCTTCGGGTATGGTGAAGGGTGGCATGGAGGCAAGTCATGGGCTTGTGTGCACCCGAGGGACCATGGATAGCAAGGACGATGAGGCGAAGGACGCGGACTTCGAGGCGTACGTGAAGGATTGTTGGGTATGGCTTGGCGGGTTTCCTAAGTGAATACTCGGTCGTTCCGAGAGACCTCTCCATGTCTACGAATTAAAATTAATCCGAATGGAGAGCCGTCTCCCAATGATCATCTCGTGTCGTATCGAACAATCCAAATTACAATTCGGCCAATTACAAAAATTGGCCTTATAATTTGCTTGACCGTTCGACCGCGGAAAAGGCGACGAGTGGATCGCCGACTTTTGTGTTTATGGTCGGGGTCCAATTATTTAATTATTGACTATGATACAAAATCAAAACAATTAAATAATTAACATGAGATGACGAGACAAACAAAACATAGCACATAACGATATAAGGATAATCAAGGAGCTTAGGGAAGAGATATACCTTCCCGATCATCTCGTGGTCTTCTACCTTATGTCCCTCCCTTCTCGGACGTCATATGGGCGACGATCTACTAGGAACCAAGATCACCAAGGCCTCCAAACACCTTCTTCCTTCCCTAGCCAATACCCTTTCCACCTTCCAAGCCTCTGTTGGTGCAGGCAGCACCTAAGTCAAACCTAAGTTTTGATAATGGCAAAGGGTTCAAGAGTTAAGATGTTATTTTTGGTCTAATGTATTCACTGAATGTGCAGAAAGAAGTCCTGGCGAAGGACTGCTAGGCACCTAGCAAAGGGCTGCTAGGCATTGAAACCCGAAGACCTGGCGAAGGGCTGCTAGGCATTAAAGACATGGCGAAGGGCTGCTGGGCACCTGGCGAAGGGCTGCTGGGCATCAAAGACCTGGCGAAAGGCTACTAGGCACCTGGCAAAGGGCTGCTAGGCATTGATGACCTAGTGAAGGGCTGCTAGGCACCTGGCGAAGGGCTGCTGGGCAAAAGTCCAACCGGAGGAGCCGGTCGGCAAAAGGTAAACTCTCCTGAGAGGAGTAGGTGAGGACGCGTTCCCCGTCGAGGGAACAGTAGGCGTCGGTTCGACCTAGGGTTCCATTTGGGAGACCCGAAGTCAGAACCAAGACAGCTACGGCTGTAAAAACTAACTAATATTCTTGCCTTGTTTGTGTTGGTACTAACCTTGAATGCAGGGACCGAAGGAGTGTTTCTGCAGCTCAGACCGCCCCAAAGGAGAGGGGCAGGCAGCTGGGCTAGGCGCCCGGGAGGTCCCGGGCGCCCAAGGTCAAAGCCAAAGATGAGTCGAAGCAAAATCAGCCACGAAGCCAAGCGGACCTAGTCAAGCTGGGCGCCCGGGAGGTCCCGGGCACCCCAGTCAGCTCCAGAGTCGATTCGAAGGGCATAAGCATTGACCAAGCTTCAGATAGAGGTTCTCGGATCCGAAAGCACGTGTCAGGAGCCCCCAGGAGCACTATAAAAGGGGCTCGACCCCTAAGGCTTCAACATCACTTTTTTCAACGCCTCCAAGCTTTTCGTTCAAGCGCTCTGCTCCGGCAAACTCCATTCTCGACATTCCAGCACCGACGATAACCCTCTACTCCGAAGTACAATCCACATCAGGGCGTCGGTAACGAAAAGTGTAATTCATTTACTTACTGCAATATTCTTGTATTAAATCTGTAAACCTTTGCGCGAATATAGAATTGCCCACAGTAAACGGTCAAGGACCGTGGACCTGGGAGTAGGAGTCGACCGCGACTCCGAATCAAGTAAAAATACTTGTGTTCTTTGTGTGTTTTAATTCCGCTGCATTTTCTCTTTCTTATCCGAAAAGTTTTTCACGGTATTCACCCCCCTCCCTCTATCATGTTTCTCGATCCAACAGTCTCTTCTCCCTTTTGCTTGAGCCGCTAACCACTCCAAGGGCTCCAAAGAGCTTCAGCAGCACACCCTCTCACCGGAGAAGACAGAGGAAGGTGAAGAAATGGATGAAGAAGGGAGAAGAAGCAACTACTTCTTCCCAAACCCGCCGCCAACCTCCTTCCTTTTTCCTCTTGCCGCTGGCGCACCTTGCACCTTCTCTCCACCGCCGACCACTCCTCAACCCTCTCAAGGTGGCTCCGGCCACGATCTGTAGGAGAGGAAGCTTTCCCTACCTTGTGACCCTCATTGAGAGAAGAGAGATGGAGAACAAGAAGAGAGTGTTCCCTCCTCTTGAGTTGCGTCGGCGCCCTAGGAGAGAGAGGAGAGGGAGAGGAAATATTAGAGAGAGGCTAAGGGTTTTCCTATTGGATTGATCAAACCTCGGTATCATGATCTCCTAGGGTATTTATAGGGCTAAGGTAGGGATTAAGAGGAGGAGTTGGATCTTGGCCCACCAATGGATCTAAATCTGATCCATTAATTAAAATCCATTCCACTAAAGGATCTTAATTGAACTTCCTCATCAACCCCCATATTTTCATATGGGCTCCACATATTACGAGTCATCCATCCCCCCATGTTTAATATCTCGAATGCCTGTTAATTAATTTAAATTACTGACAATTCAAATTAATTAACTTCTGGATCCTTGACTAGCACCACTCGACCTTATCATCATGTTGGATCAAATCCACCTGCAGGGTTTAGCATGATGAACCTTTCGAGCTCATCAATGGGGCATCATCAACCCGACTCACTAGGACACGGATTCCATCAATAATCAACAGTACATCATATTATTAATATTATCTCCCAACTTACCGGGCCTATCGATCTAACAGAATAGATCTCGCCCATTGGCAAATCAAAGAAATAATAGTTAATAATATATGCCTGTTATTATATCGGGATTAAGAGATTGTACTCCATAATATAATCTAGAGGTCCTATCCAATTATTGAGTCAGTATAAATTGGATAACTTCAGGTTTTGGTCCTGCTCAATGTACTCAAAGCACACTAGTGTAATTCTATGGTCAAGACCAACCATACCTAATTACACTACAACCATCCCGATGGGTTGTCCAATTCCATCTCGGTTGTGAGCATTTATTTATACTTAGCAAAGAACTAATAACATGATTTTTCGTGTGACACCACACACCATGTTATCTACAATGTAAAGTAATTGGACTTCATGCATGTACTAATATAAACAAGCACTTAGTGTAGTTGTGATTCTCTTTTCAAAATGAAGATGTTTGTATAAAGAAATCATGTATTTCAGTATACATATCTTACAATCTCCCACTTATACTTAAAGACTTTGTTGTTCTCTCACTGCCATACATCTGACTCTCATATCCTCCACATGTCGATCAAAAGCTCTAGCTGGAAGAGCTTTAGTGAAAGGATCTGCCAGGTTGTCCTTTGATGCAAGCTTGGCGACAACCACTTCTCCTCGCTTTACGATTTCTCGTATTAGGTGGTACTTGCGCTCTATGTGTTTACTCGCCTTATGGGCTCGTTGTTCCTTCGAGTTTGCAACTGCACCACTGTTATCACAAAAGATTGTGGTAGATCTGGGTAAACCAGGAATCACATCTAAGTCCATGATGAAGTTCCTGAACCTTACAGCTTCCTTGGCTGCCTCTGAGGCTGCCACATACTCAGCTACCATGGTGGAGTCCGCCACGCATTTCTACTTGACATTCCTCCAAACAATGGCTCCACCTCCTAAAGTAAACACAAACCCCGAGGTAGACTTACACTTGTCCCTATCTGACTAGAAATCTGAGTCCGTATAACCCACAGAGACTAATTGGTCTGCCTGGTAAACTAGCATATAATCCCTAGTCCATCTCAGGTACTTCAATATATGCTTTACCGCAGTCCAATGTCTCTATCCAGGGTTACTCTGATATCTGCTAGCCATGCCCACGATAAAATAGATATCAGGTCTCGTGCACAACATAGCATACATGAGGCTTCCTACTGCCGACGCATAAGGAACCGCCTTCATTTCCTCTATCTCCTTTGATGTTTTCGGACACATCTCCTTGGATAGAGGAACTCCATGCCTAAAGGGTAGGAAACCCTTCTTGGAGTTTTCCATGCTAAAACGAGACAAGACAGTGTCAACATATGAAGTTTGAGATAAACACAACATCCTTTTCTGGCGATCCCTTATGACCTTGATCCCAAGGATGTGTCCCACTTCTCCTAAGTCCTTCATATCAAATTCCTTTGATAGCCAAACTGTTACGTCTGATAACACTTTGACATTGTTGCCAATTAACAAAATGTCATCTACGTACAGTACAAGAAACACCACTACGTTTCCGTCACATCTTTTGTATACACATGACTCATCCGGGCTTTGAGTAAATCCATATGACTGGATTACTTCATCAAAGCGGATGTTCCAAGATCGCGAAGCTTGCTTCAACCCATAAATGGATTGATTAAGCTTGCACACTAGATGCTTTTTGCCCTTTACAATGAACTCTTCTGGTTGCTGCATGTAGATGGTCTCCTCAAGACTTCCGTTAAGGAAAGCCATCTTGACGTCCATCTGCCATACCTCATAGTCCATATGAGCTGTAATAGATAAGAGAATCTGGATCGACTTAAGCATGACTACTGGCGAAAAGGTCTCCTCATAATCGATACCCTCTTTCTGAGTGTACCCTTTCGCAACAAGCCTAGCTTTGAAGGTCTCAACCTTCCCGTCTATCCTCTCTTTCTCTTGTAGATCCACTTGCATCCAATGGCTTTTACACCATTGGGTGGTTCTACTAACTGCCAGACATGATTAGAATCCATAGATTCTATCTCGGAGTTCATTGCCCTTTGCCAAGAATCTGCATCCTTATCTTGGAGGGCCTCGTCATAGGTCCAGGGATCCGGTTCATGTTTACCAGAGATCAAGTCCGAAGACTCTCCCAAAAACATGAACCTTTCAGGCTGTCTGACAACCCTCCCACTGCGATGAGGTACCACCTGTGTATCCTCAGTGACACGCGGTGCAATGACTTGTGGTGTGTCCTCTTGTACAATTGGTCCTAAAGTCCAAACACCCCCACTTAACTCTTCAAGCACTAGTCTACTCTTGGGCTTATGGTTCATCACATAGTCTTCTTCTAAGAATCTGGCATTCGTGCTAACGATTACCTTCTGATCCTTAGGACTATAGAACAGACCACCTTTTGTTCCCTTAGGATAGCCAACAAACAAGCGTACTTCCGTCCGAGATTCCAACTTATTAGTATCTCCCTTCAGCACATGTGCCGGACTACCCCAAATTTGAATATGTCCTAGACTTGGCTTTCGCCTAGTCCATAATTCTATGGGAGTAGAAGGGACTGACTTAGATGGTACCATGTTCAAAATATACGCAGCTGTATCTAAAGCATATCTCCAGAACGAATCACGTAAATTAGAATAGTTCATCATTGACCTAACCATTTCCATAAGAGTCCTATTCCTTCTTTCTACAATTCTGTTCTGTTGGGGCGTAGCGTACCAGGTGCAGTTAGTTGGGACTGGATCCCAGCTTTTGATAAGTATGTCCTAAACTCTCCAAAGAGGTACTCTTCACCACGATCTGATCGTAGTGTCTTGATACCTTTACCTTGACGCTTCTCCACATCAACCTTGAACTCTTTGAACTTATCAAAGCATTCAGACTTGTGGTACATCAAGTAAATGTATCCATACCTTGAATAATCGTCAATGAAAGTGATGAAGTATTCAAAGCCGCCTCTAGCCTGGATTGACATAGGACCACACAAATCAGAATGAATCAGTTCTGGCATATCTTTGGCCCTATACCCCTTGGCATTGAAAGGCCTCTTGGTCATCTTACCTTCCAAGCAAGACTCACAGGTCGGGAGGTCTTCCACCACCAATGAACCCCAGGGGCCCATCAGCTATCAACCTTTGAATCCTACTAAGGTTAATATGACCAAGCCTAAGGTGCCAAAGATATGTCTGATTCATCTTAGAAGGCTCTTTTCTCTTATTTAAGTTAGATGATGAGTTATTCACTTCAGTATGCATCGTGGGAGTTATTGGTTCTAGAGTATACAAATTGCCAACCATTGTACCCAAACCGATAATCTCTCTATTTCTTTTTATAACAACTTTATTATCAAAAGCAATAGAATATCCATCCTTTATCAACTTAGAAACTGAAATTAAATTCTTTCTAAATGAGGATACATAAAGGCAATCTCTTAGAACTAACAATTTATTTCTCTCAAAAGACAAATAAAAAACTCCTACTACAACTGCTGCCACTTTCGTAGCATCGCCCATGTTGTTAGTGATATGAGAAAAATATTCTAAGGCAATCGCCTTATGATTGTAATCGTTTATTTTAATAAATGAATATTCACTATTTGAGTATACATGTTTATGTATTTGATTGAGATCTTAAACTCATTTACTGAATGCCCGCAATATAATTCACAGCATGAGAGAATTGGTGATGAATTCACAACTAGTGATTATCTCTACATGTGCAATTGTGAAGTATTAAAATTGTCCCTAGTCGATGAATTGATAAATACGGACACTATCAATTCAGTTGAGACTAGCATGGGTTATTCTCTAATCAGTTGATTCTCACTGGCTGGTGACATTGGGATGTCCGGAGATAAACATGAATGCTAGTTAAGGGAACTAGTTCATTGGAGTGACTGGCTGTAAAACTTCATATGGTAGTCTACATATAGATATGTCAATGAAGTTCTTACTGTAGCTTAAGTGCGATGTTCCTTTGACTTGCGGTGTTCAAGTCATCTTGGTCATGGAGACTTATACTTTGACATCTTAAGCAAGCATCTCCAAGGAGGTGTGGACCCAGGATGATTGGGTATAAGCCGAAGTGCCCGAAGATGTTTGAACAGCCTACAAAGGATTCACCACTCCTTGCGAGGAGATGTATACCCGAGGCCTATCATCAGATTGTTACTCGAAGCCTCTGGCCAGAGCATGATATGTTCAGAGTATGAATCTCTTAAATACATGAGAGTAATTAGAATCGGTAGGATGAGAAAACGTTACTTGGGCTAGGTGTGACGTAGTCAGCCTAGTGGGGACTGACACACATAGACCATGTCCTGAACCAAGTGGGTATATGATGGTGAAGGGAATGGGGCACGATTCATTATAGCTGCTGAAGGGTATCAGAATAGTTTCTGAGGTCAACCGTTGATCTTTCGATTAATTGGGGATCATGATGTACTACTAAGTGTTACTCATGATCATTCTATAATTGGTTAATTATAGACAGCCAACATAAATCGAAAGCCTATTTAGTCACACGCACTACGAGTAATCCGAGGGATTTAAAACGAGTTGAAAATTAGATTTTCCAATCAAGAGAGATTGAGTTTGGTTGAGCCAAACGATAAGTCAAATCTGAATTTTTCAGAGACGCATCGGAAGCGAAAAATGGCTAAGTCTTTTGAAGACTTAATAGATGAATTAAATAAGTTTAATTCATTGGGGCATGGCTTGGTTGGGCCGGCCAAAGAGGGTCTCCATCCTCTTTGCTTGGCCGGCCACAACAAAGGGAGAGAACCAAGTTTTTGTCTCAATTTATAAAATAAACCAAGTGTGGTTTGTTTTATAAAATTATGGATGATATAAATTTTTATATAATAAACCAAGGTATGGTTTATTTTTCATGGAAATTAAAATGAACCATGGATTAGTTTATTTTATTTTATAAAATCAATCATGGATTGATTTACCATGATAAGAAAATTTATTCCATAAGAAAAAAGTGACTTGGTTGATTTTTATCATGAATTAAAAAAGTGATAAAACTTGGCATGATGGAATAAGTCATAGAAAATTTATTCCATAAGAAAAAAGAGACTTGGCGGTTGAGAGACCACTATATAAAGGACCCAAGGCAAGGCTTGAAAAATAATCGAAGTATTCTTGCCTGGGCTCTCTCCCTCTCCTCCCTTCTTCCTCTTGGCCGGCCACAAGGTTCTTCTCCCTTCTTCTTGCCGTGAGCACAAGGAGAAGCACCGAAGCGACGAAGTTCTTTCGTTGGGACGATCTTCCTCTCCAACCATCATCACCTTGGGGTTGGGCGCAAGTCATCTTCCTCCTTCTCGCCGGAATTGTGATTCCGGCCAACCTTGGTGGTGAGTTTTTCCGATGTGATTACTTCTCTCTTGGTTTTTCTTGTCGAGTTCTCGGAGAATCTAGTAGTTCTTGAGAACACGAAACTCGTGTCTTTACGAAGTCATCCCGAAGATACTCGGTGTGGACGCGAATAGAGGCGGAGCTTCCGAGGGACGCTTACGGTTGGATCTCGTCCCTTCCTTCGAGTTACGCGAGGTAATAAGTAAATTAGTTTGTGTTTCTGCAAAATTTTAAATATATGATCATGTCTAAACAAGAAAAAGTTACATGCTTAGATGTGTGGTTAAATAATTTAAGAAATTATTTATGCTAAACCTTCCGCTGCACGTAATTAATTTTAAAATTACGAACCCGCATCCATGTCAACATGCACCCGGTCCCAACACATGTAGACCATAATTTCTTTATCAGCTAGCCGTTGGGTTTCCTGGAACCCCTGCAAAGTATTGTATACATGGTTAGTGGCTCATGTATCTACACACCAGGTACTGGTAGATAGTACCGCCAAACATGTTTCAACGACTAAGCACGAAGAAATACCTTTGTCTTGACGAAGGGGACAGTCCGCCTTCCAGTGCCCAGTTTGCTTGTACGTGAAGCACTTGCCTTTCGGTTTCTTCACTCCAGTCCGGGGTCCCTGTGATGCTACTGCCTTTTTGAACTCACCTTGTTTCTTCTTCTTCCTGCCTTTCGGCACAGAAGAAGAAACCCTTTGAGTCACTAAGGTCTGCGAGTTCTGACGAAAGAGGCCCTCTGCCGCCTGGAGTTCTCCTAGCAGTTCACCCAACGAATAATCACGTTTGTTCATATTGTAGTTGAGCCTGAACTGCTCAAAACTCCTAGGCAGAGACTGGAGTATAATATCGACCTGGGATTCCCCGTCGATCTGTGCTCCCAGTACCTCAATCTCATTGAGGTGAGTCATCATCTTTAGGACATGATCCCTCACGGGTGTCCCTTCGACCATAGTGGTCGTCATCAGACTCTTCATCGCGGCCTGCCTAGCAGCCCGACCCTGGTGCCCGAAGAGCTCCTTGAGGTTCAACTGTTAGTAGGAGCCCTAGAGCCAATTATGTGATGATTGACTAGGAACTTTTTGTATCATATTCTATCATTAATAAAGACATGTTTGGTTATTATACTAACTTTATTTTTGTGTTAAATAACTAAGTATAATAATGTCCTTGTGTAGTAGGTTCTTATCTACATTATATCGATTAGTTGAATCGATAGTGAGATAATGTAGAGAACACTACACTAAATTATTCTTAGTCAAGCATTAATATTCAGGGACAATATTAATGCATGGAGACTAGCATGTAGGTCAATTGATGACTTGAGCTCACAAGTCATGGATATGTGATATCAAGTTGATACATGGGTATACATTAGAGAATGTGTACTGAATTGACCCGCCATGAGAAAGTTTTATAGATTGTCATATGAGTGTCATAAACTTTCTCATGTGACTATTAGTATGAATAGTCCTTAGACCTGAAGTCACTACGGTTCCCTACATAAGGAGTTATGTACTTTGGTATCGTCAAACGTCACCCGTAGCAGGGTGCACTATAAAGGTGATCACTGGGTATATAATGAATTATGCGGAGGGATGTGAGTGATGTAGATGAGATCTATCCCTCCCATATGACGGAAGTGATATCTGTGGGCCCCTTGATCGAGTAGGACTGCTAAAACGCATGACCATGCTCAAATGAGTCAATATGAGATATTGAGCTCATTTATTTGAGTGAGTCTACTCGGGGATCAAGAAACACATAGATTGATCGAGGATGACACGGTCTATGCCTCATTGGTCAATCTAGATATCAAGGATAGAAGAACAAGGTCATACATTATCATAGTCACGGAGGTTTAGTTGGATCTCGACTTTTCTTATTAGTTGGATAACAATGATGCATTGCTAGATGCCGCTCATTGCTTATGTGTCTAAAGTGTTTAGGCGCATTGCCAACGTCGTGAGAACCTATTGGGTCACACACTAAGGACTTGATGCTTCGGGAAGTCTGATCGGTAGCCCGAGTTGGGAACTCGGGAGATCCGATCAGGAGCTCGAGTTATGAACTCGGGAGACTAGTTCGGGAGCTCAGGGACTTGGTCGGGAGCTCGAGTTGGGAACTCGGGACACTAGATCGGGAGCCCGAGTTGGGAACTCGGCAGACTTGGGTCGGGAGCTTAGGGACTTGGTCGGGAGCTCGATGCTCGACAGACTGGGTCGGGGCTCGGCAGATTGGGTCAGGAGCTCAACGCTCGGCAGACTAGGTCGGGAGCTCAGCAGACTGGGTCGGGAGCTCGGCGACTTGCTCGACAGACTGGGTTAGGTGACCTGGTCGGAAGCCCGAGAGGCCCGGTCGGAATTGCAGGAGAAATTCATTAAAGTGTTTAATGAAGGAAAGAGAAATGTCTCTCTTCATTGGATGAAGAGAAGGTGAAGAGACACATGAAAAGATGTGCTCTTTATTGCCTTTAATGAAGGAAAGTCAAAGAGACAAAAGACTCTTCATATTCATGAGATGAGTATAAAAGAGAGTCTAGTCATTTTGAATGGGAGTAAGAATCTTTCCTTTCTTCTCTTCCTCCTCATCTTCCTCTTCTCCTTCTTTGGCCGAAACTCTATAGTAGGGTTTTTGGTGTTCTGCGAACTACCTCAAGTTGCTAGCACAACTAAGGTAGTTCTTCCCGAAGTTGATATATCGTGTCCGTGTGGATACGGATAGAGGCACGGACACTTGAACGTGCAAGAGATCCAGCGCATCTTGGATGAGCAGGATAAATGAAAGGGCACACATCAAAGGTATATCTTCTTTAGAAGTAGATGTAGATCAACTTTGTACGAGTTTTTCTTTCGCATGAATCGCTCGAGGGATCTTGTTTCCACTGTGTTTTGTGTTTTTGTGCTGGGAGATCCTAACATCAACATCATGTCACTAGCAGTGTGCATGACCTGATGCTGATGTTGCAGCACATTCGACATAGATGCCAGAATGTAGCACCGCGCCATCTCATCTGCCTTGACCCACTTCTTGTAACGCTCCCTTTGCTCTTCACTAGAGTCCTCTCTAGGCCTTTCCGGACATTCCTCGAAGAGTACATATTTGTACTCCTCAGTAGTGAGGATAATGTCAAGGTTCCTCTTCCAGTCTATATAGTTTGGGCCGGTAAGTTTATTTTCCTTAAGAAATGTTGCTAGTGGGTTAAAGGACATTATGAAAAACCTGAGAATCACAACATACACTACTTTAGAATTCAAAAATAGATTGATTCCTCAAAATAATAAATTTTCGAAATCAACGAACATCTCAAACACCGTCAACATTCATCATGCAACGTGCGGGAAAACGATAACGACTTGTGTGGTTTATTTTCGTGTTTAGTTCATGATTCATGACTAACGTATCCCATGTTGCATGTTTTTCTGTGTTTTCCTTCTTTATGGGTAATTTTTGGTACATGCATGGGTAAATTACATCTTAGAGTTGTACAAAAGAGAAGGATGGGTGAGTGACCATCCCAACAGCGTCCTGCAGATCCTGAGGTGCTTCAATTCCGTTCCGAGGAATGCCGGCGGAGATTTACAAGTACTGACTTTATATTAATGAACTATAGGTATCTTAACCGGTCATATTTCCAAGAAAATACCCCTCACATTGTTGAGATGATTACCCATTTTGGTTTAGAGCAGCTAGTCTATTGTCAGCACTATGTTAACATTGATCTGTGCAAAGAATTTTATGCTAATCTTACATGCATTAGTCCCGATGATGGAACGTATGAGTCCATGGTAGCAGGAGTTACCATTCCCTTTACACCTGCAGTATTAGGGTCATTTTTAGGGTGTAAGGTCTCCAATAACCCTTTACATGTTTTCCTAAAGTCATTGAGCTGTTGACCTTGCCAAATGTCACTGTTGATCAAGTTCATCGTTATTATTTCAATAATCCTCACCCTCTTCTAGATCATATCTTCGAAGTTAAGCGCATGACTCCAGTCAGCAACGTATTGTACACAATTGTCGTAGATTGCATTTTACCGATTGTTACCAAGGGAAGGTCGAAGATTCGACTGCCTCACTTGGTGATAATGTATGCATTGGAGAAGAGGTTAGATATTGATATCACCTTACATATATTTGCATCCATTGTCCATTTTTCACATTGTGTTAATGGAAAACTCTACATGTCATTCTGTCATATTTTGACTGAATTTTTCAAGTCTAGAGACATTAGCACTACTAGAGGTCAGATGCATAATTTGTCCATGGACTAAGATCAAATCGGTTCATGACAGCTGTCCTTGGTGGGGATTGAGTGCCAGCAGGGGGTGATGGTCTGGAGACGTCGTCCTGGTTCCTCCAGTTCAGATGAGGAGGAGACTGCGCCTACTACTGCTGCTACTGGGGTTATACAGGAGCAGTTCTCCCTACTATAGTCAGAGGGGCATGGTCTTCGGGAGGACATTCAGAGCATCCAACAGCGGCAGGTTGATACTCAGGGGGAGGTGCACGGGCTCACGGAGAACTTGTAGAGGTTCCGGCAGTGATAGGATGAGATATATGCGATGATACAACATGGAACCTCATGTATCAGGCTCCTCCTCCTCCTCCAGGCGACGAGATGTAGATTCAACTGTTGGGACCGGGTGCATGTTGACAAGGATACGGGTTCGTAAAATTTTTAAATTTTTTACGTGCAGCGGAAGAGTTAGCATAAAATAATTTCCTAAATTATTTTAACTATGTATCTAGCATGCAACCTTATGATGTGTTGACATAATCATAAATTAAAATATTGCGAAAAGTAAACTAATTTACTAAGTACCTCTCATAACTCGAAGTAAGGGACGAGATCCAACCGTAGCGTCCCTTGGAAGCTCCGCCTCTATTTGCGTCCACGCCGAGTTTTCTTCGGGATGACTTCGCAAAGCCACGAGTTTTGTGCCGACGAGAACTACTAGATTCTCCGAAGACACAACTAGAAGATCAAGAAAGAAGAAAGGAAACTAACCACCAAGAATCGGAATCCAAATTCTAGGACGGAAGGAGATGTGATCCGCTTCTTCTTCTTCTTGGTTGGCTTCTCCTTCGTGTTGATGGCTCACGGCAACCACTTGGAGAAGATGGAGTGCCGGCCCTAGGGTTTGCAAAGGTGCGCCGGCCCTAGGACTCAAGGTGGGTGTCGGCCCTAAGGGAAAGGAGAAGAGAGAATAAGAGAGAGAGAGAGAGAAATAAATCTCTTGATCGCACTATCAATTGGAATTAAGGGCTTGCCTTTGGTTCCTTTATATAGTAGCTTCTCCCTTGCCAAGTCTCCCTCTTAACAGAATTTTTCATAAGAAATTTATCCTATAAATTCTCTTATGAATTATTCTGTTGAAACCAAGTTTTATTATAACTAACTTTATAATAAAACTAATTCATCTCTCCTTTTATTATGGAATAAATTTTATAAGAAATTTATAAACTTTCTTATTATGGAAAAATCAATTCACAATTGATTTTATAAAATTAAAATAAACCATTCCATGGATCATTTTAATTTCCATAAAAAGAATAAATTTCTATAAATTTATTTATATAAATTTCTTTACACAAATTTATTTATCCATAATTTATAAAACAAATCGCACTAGATTTATTTTATTAATTAAACCAATTAAATTGGTTTCTTCCCCTTCTTGTGGCCGGCCAACCCAAGGGGTTTGGCACCCTCTTTGGCCGGCCAAACCGAGCCGAACCGATCGCGAATTAAACTCATTTAATTCGCCCAATAAGCCTTCAAAAGACTTAGCCATTTTAAGTTTCCGTTGCGCCTCTGATTAACTCAGATTCGACTTATTTCTCTTGATTGGAAAATCCAATTTTCAACTCGTTTTAAATCCCTCGGATTACTCGTAGTGCGTGTGACTAAATAGACTTTCGATTTATGTTGGCCGTCTATAATCAACTAATTATAGAACGATCATGAGTGGCACCTAGTAGTACATCATGACCCCCAATTAATCAAAAGATCAACGGTTGACCTCAGAAGTAATTCTGAAACCCTTCAGTAGCACTAATGAATCGTGCCTCATTCCTTTCACCACCTTATACCCACTTGGTTCAGGACATGGTCTGTTTGTGTCAGTCCCCACTAGACTGACTACGTCACACCTAGCCCAAGTAGTGTCTTTCTCGTCCTTTGGATTTCTAATTACTCTCATGTATTTAAGAGACTCGCACTCTAAACATGATATACTCTGGCCAGAGGTTTTGAGTAACAATCCGACGATAGGCCTGGGTATACATCTCCTCGCAAGGAGTGGTGAATCCTTTGTAGGCTGTTCAAACATTTTCGGGCACTTCGGCTCATACCCAATCATCCTGGGTCCACACCTCCTTGGAGATGCTTGCTTAAGATGTTAAAGTATAAGTCTCCATGACCAAGATGACTTGAACACCGCAAGTCAAAGGAACATCGCACTTAAGCTGCAATAAGAACTTCATTGACATATCTATATAGATAACCATATGAAGTCTTACAGCTAGTCACTCCAATGAACTAGTTCCCTTAATTAGTTTATCTCCGGACATCCCAATGTCACCAGCCAGTGAGAATCAGCTGATTAGAGAATAACCCATGCTAGTCTCAACAGAATTGATAGTGTCCGTTTTTATCAATTCATCGACTAGGGATAATTTCAATACTTCACAATTGCACATGTAGAGATAATCACTAGTTGTGATCCCATCACAAATTCTCTTATGCTGTGAATTGTATTGCGGACATTCAGTAGATGAGTTTAAGATCCCAATCAAATACACTAACATGTATACTCAAATAGTGAATTATCATTTATTAAAATAAATGTTTACAATCATAAGATGATTGCCTTAGGACACTTCTCTCATATCACTAACATCAACATTATTTGATGGTGCTAGTGTTGAGAGTGTGTGACTTGTTTTTTTATATTTTATCTCTCAAATACTTAATTTGGTATTGTAATATTTGGAAACTTCGGGGCTATGACCCTTGTGACACTTTTATTTTATGCTTTAGTATGGGTTTACATGAAATTGTCTATTTATGCGTTCATATTGCTTATATGAGTTTTCAATTCATAACTTGATATTGCTCATATGGAATGATGTTATCTTGCTATTGTGGGCATAGGAAAAATTTCATATATGTATATCTATCTATAGATAAGGGATGAAAAGGGGGAGGTTTCATCATGTGCTTTATCTTGAGAAATTATATGAGAAGAAGGGGGAGATTTGAAAACAATGCTATGGGTCAAATGGTATAGGATAGGCTTGGCAAACATATAGATTAAAAGTTAGGATAGAAAGTTGATACAAAATGAATCATTTTCAAAGAATTAGAGTTTTTGTCAAAAGTCAAGCATATTTGGTATTTTTCACAAAACTATATTTTTCTGGGTTAGATTATATCTTAAGAAAAATGCTTGTAAAATTTCAAAACTTTTCAAATTTTGTGGAATTTTCTAGGGGTTTCTGAATTTCGGTTGGGAAATTCAGTTTGGAGTGTATCAGTCGACTGCCCCAAGGGGGGCAGTCGGCTAATCTTTCTGTGGTTTTGTGAATTGCATGGACCAGTCGACTAATGCAGGGGCAGTCAACTGGTTCTGCTGTATTATGATTTCTGGGGGTTTTTCAGAAATAGAAAGGTGTTCTTATCAACACTAGAGTTAGGATTGCTTGGGGCAATCTTTTTGATGGTGTCAAAGGGGGAGACTTGTGGTTTTAAGTTAGGTTTAACTTAATTTGGTGTTGTGAAAAATTGAAAATTATGTGGAGGACATAGGTTAAGAGCGAGGGCGTGTTTATGTCTTTTAATGTGCTATGTCTTTAATTTTCAATTGTTATTGTTGTTTTTGCATCTAACTTAAACATATTGACACACATCAAAAAAGGGAAGATTGTTGGGGCAATCGACCCAAATATGATCGGGAGGATCTTGAGTTTTGATGTGTGTGCCAATATGATTAAGTTAGGGTTTCATGTTGATCTAATATATGTATGTGAGTGTGCAGGTTTGTAGGATACACATAGACTTGGTTGGACGTCTTTAGGGTACGGTGAAGGGTGGTATGGAGGCAAGCCGTGGGCTTGTGTGCGCATCCGAGGGACCATGGACTAAGCAGGGACGATGAGCCAGGGGAATCGGACTTTGAGGCGTACGGTGAAGGATGACATGGAGGCAAGCCGAGGGCTTGTGTGCGCATCTGAGGGGCGGGAGCCAAAGTCAAAGAGGGCTTGAATGCAACAGATCGAGGCTGCTGGATGAAGAGTCAACCAGGTCATGAGGGTTTGAGTGTTGAGAGAAATGTACTTGGGAAAGGTAACCCTAGACTAGGGAGGGACCAGTCGACTGATGGTGACCAGAATTTGAAATGTCGGGTTGTCACATTCGAATTCAAGTGGGACCAGTCAACTGGCCTTAGGCCAGTTGACTGGTAACGGTCATATCAGCCTCGAGCTCTATTTAAAGGAGCTCGTTTATGGCTGTTTCTTCTTGGCGAAACTAGCTTGGTTAGAGCTTGTTAGTAGCCTACTATTGCTCAGGGATTGTCCAAGGTTTATGGTGAGGTTTCTCCACCCACAAGGAGTGACAAGCACTAGCAGGAGGTGCTCCGGGGAATCATCCACCGAAGGATCGGGATCGTTCACCTTACGAACAACCATGAAGTAGGAGCTTTATCTCCGAACCACGTAAATCGATGTATTCTTCTTGTTTGTTAGTTTTAGTTTTATTATTCTGCTTGCGCACTAACATTTGTAGGAAGAAATATCGAAAAAGTATTATTCACCCCCTCTAGCACACGGTAAGATCCTAACACTGGGCAATATACTAAAAAATTGATCAAAATTCTTTGTCTTTGATCTGTTCAACCATCAGCCATAAGTGTGCAACCACTTTCTTTCCATTTATTCTGATAACTATCTACAAGTAGTTGACATTGTTTCTTAAGATCTCCTAATAAATGAACCCTCAATTTGTCATAAGAAGGACCTTTATAACCAGGTCCAATACCAGCAATACCATCTAGTGCATCTTTAAAGAAAGGTGACTCAATTGCATTAAAAGGAATTCTTGCATGAATAAGCCATCTAGCAACTCTCAAATCAACTTCATGTAATGCCTCCTTGATTTGAAATGCACTTTTCAAACTTGGTTACCCTCCCTGAGTTGATCTTGCTGCAAAGTAACTATTAACTTTTGTCTTTTGCTTGCCTTTGTCTCCAACAACTTGCACTTTAGATGGTGGATGCCTAAGATTAATCTCTTGTTCAAATATTTCCTCAGTCTCATCACCAAAGCTCAGAGAATCATCTTTACTTTTAATTTTCTTGACTTCTTCCAAACTTGCCAACATTTCCTCTTTCATATCATGAGAAACTTTCATGCATTTAGCTATGCTTCCTGTTTTTCTTGCAAGATGTTGCTTCATCATATTAATCCATCCACCTTTGTATTGCTTTAAACAAAGCAAGCATGTATATAATGGTCTCCCTTTCTCAATTGTCAAATTAAAATATTTCTATGCCGGATCAGTTTTCCACAACAAGAAATTGAGGAAGATTGGTTGTCAAGATTGGCAGCTGGAGCTTCATGTACGATATTACTGTTTACTTCTATAGACTGATTTGGAGTTGGAGCATTCATATCTAAATCTATAAATTTTAAACAAATAAATGAAAAAAATAAAATACAATTAAATTCACATTTCATATAATGATAATTACTGATTAATCAGTTAATCACAATAAAAAAGAAAGGCATCAACAAAAGACTGTGATTAATGATTAATCATTAATCAGCTGTGTTACCTTCAACCACAGAAGCGAAAGGCTAGGCAAGGCAGGCGGCAAGGCTGGTGGCGGGTCGAGGCAGTGTAGCATGCCGGGTGGTGGCTGGGCGACGCGGTAGTGTAGCATGCCTGGTGGCGGCTGGGCGATGCAGCAAGGCTGGCGGCGGGTCGAGGCAGTGTAGCACGTCGGGTGGTGGCTGGGCGACGCGGTAGTGTAGCACGCCTGGTGGGGCTGGGCGATGCGGCAAGGCTAGCGGCGGGCCGAGGCTGGAAGAGGCGACGCGATGCGGCGATGTTGGCGATGCTGGAGGAGGCGCGGCGGCTGGCGACGCTAGCGGAGGCGCGACGACGTTGGCAAGGCGGGGTGACACCGACAGAAGGCGAGCGATGCAGGCGAGAAGGCGAGGCGACGCGGGCTCGCGAGAGATTACATGAAAATAGCAAAATTACGTTTTTGAAAACTAGATTTTATTGCAAACTCGCGAGAGGTTTTTATTTTTTTTAAATAAGAAAGCAAATTGCAAACGGTAAAAACTAAAAAGAGAGAAAAAAAAATCAAATCGGATTAACCGGGTTGCCCGATTCATTGGCTCTCGCCCGGTTGACAACGGTTCACATTCAATTTTTGGACAGTCAATTTTCAAAGTCAACTTGGATTGAAAATCTGATCGATTCTTGATTCAACTGATTCGATCAGCCAGTCCGATTTTCTTAACACCGGTCGAAACATAAAATGTAGAAGAGTATTAGAATTTAGTAAAAAAAATAAATTAAATGAGCGCCCTTTGTTTTGGGAATGATGACGTTTTATTTTGATTATTTTCAAATCGATGCTTCACTCTTATATAATTATTTTTTTACTATACTATTTTTATTATCTCGCATCGATATATATATTTTTTTCATGTAAATCGCAACACATTATAACACGCTATAATAACTATGAACCCGTAATTATTATACAATTATAATAATTATGATTTAATAATTATTACACAATTATAACAATAATAAAACCTTAATTATTACACAATTATAGCAACTAAAAAATTATAACTACTATAATGTGAATATTAAGTAAATTTAGAGATGCCATAACTTTTAACTTAGATTAAACAATATGACACATAATATATAAAATAAAAGCCTATTCAAAAATCTATATTTGTTATGAGTTTACCCGATAACAATCAATTTTAGATCCCTAAAAAAAATATCATTTAAAGGTTTTTTAAAACCTCCAAACAAATTTTAATTTTCTTTATTAGGATTATTTTCCATATTGTAACTATTACACCGGTTTTAATTGTAATATCTACAACTATAAATTACAACTATTATAATTATATTAGCTTTAATGTTATAATATAACGTAGTTGCCATAATCTATTTGATCGGTTCATAATTAGATGAAAAAATAAACGAGATAATAGTAGGAATCATATTGACGGATAATTACGTCATTTTATATGAGATGAAACATCTTTATCATAAAAAAAAAAATTAAAATAAGACGTCTTTTGAACGGTTGATGCTTTTTGATTTTTGCTCAGTTTTATCTCTTAATTGAGAGGGATGTTTTGTTTAATACTAAATCTAAAATGTACTTTTTGATAAATTGTCAATTTTGTTTTTCTTATTTCTCTTTCCTTAGAGTGTTAGTAGAATTAATTTTAGGTTTTTGGACCGTCGATCATGATGAATATTTTTTAATTTATCCCGATTATTAATAAAATTTTTTTTATAACATCGTATTCATCATCGAGATTCGATACAATTACATTAATCAATTTTTTACAGAGAAAACAGAGCCATACTATCGGGCACCACATCCCATCCTGCCCAACAAAGGAAACACGAGTCAGTACAAGCAATTGGGCATCGGAACAGATGCTGACGTCTCGCTGCGTGCGGGCCGACGGCCGAACCCCGATCGTGCCCTAACTCCCTTCCCCTTCACGAACCATAACCCAAAAATTCTAAATCACATCTTTATTCCTCTTCTCGTCCCCCGCTCGAATCATCTTGTTTCCGACGCGGTGCCGGTGGTCGATTTAGCTTTCTGTGGACCTGCTGGTACATGCCTCTCGTATCACCTTTTTTTTCCCCTTACGTTTAGAGCAAGCAAGCCCTCTCTATCTTGTTTTTCTTGATGATTCAGTATCGATTTGTGCACATTTTTTGTTCCAATTAGTTCTCAATCCAATCTTTCGAAGTTACTGGAGAACTTTTGTATCTTTCCTTGTCATTGCAGCGGTGAGACCAAGAACTTTGGAAGATCGCTTTCCCTAAATATGCAATTGTTTGATGTCTCTTAGAATGTGAAAACGGATACAGAAGGGAACTTTGGATTCTTTATGTGAAATGGAGTCTCTATGGAAGCTTGCTTACTTGCTGGAACCCGCATCACTTACTCTCTTTGCGACTGCGATCTTTGTGACCTTTGCCTCAGCTTCCAGAGCCCTGGATCATGGGAAGGAGATGGAAAGGAACTTGGATTTTTCAGAGGCGTCAATTACATTGGACCGATCTCAGGCTCTTATGATACCTCTTGCTAGTTCTTGCAGCTTGTTGTTGATGTTCTATTTATTCTCATCAGTATCCCAACTTATCACTGCCTTCACGGTTGTTGCATCGACATCCGCTCTCTACTTCTGCCTCTCCCCTTGCATGGCTTGTGCCAGATCACAATTTGGGTTAATGGATCCTCTTGTTTCTAGGTGCTGTTCCAAGTCCTTCACACGCAGCCAAGGGCTATTGCTTTTCTTATGCATAATGGTTGTGGCAGCTTGGCTAGTTACAGGGCATTGGCTTCTGAACAATATTTTAGGGATCTGCATCTGCATTGCTTTTGTCAGTCATGTGCGATTACCAAATATTAAAATCTGTGCACTGCTTCTTGTATGCTTATTTCTTTATGATATTTTCTGGGTCTTCTTCTCTGAGAGGTTCTTCGGTGCAAATGTTATGGTCTCAGTAGCAACGCAAAAGGCCTCTAACCCTGTACACAAGGTGGCGACCAGCTTGAGTCTTCCAGGATTACAGCTAATTACAAAGAAGCTGGAACTTCCTGTTAAGCTTGTGTTCCCAAGAAATTTGATGGGTGGACAAGTAATCACTGGTAGTGGTGGCGGGGAATACATGATGCTGGGTTTAGGAGACATGGTATGTTACAGCACTCACAATTTAACAACTCTGCTGGCCTTTTAGAACCGTGTCCGGATATTCTAGTTTGTTTTTTCCAATGGATATTTGACTTGGAGTGCTTTGAGTTATCAGAAACCTTCTGTTATAACAGTCACTATACATGTTTAAATCTTTTCCATTTCACAATCATTTTCCATTCAAATCAAGATGTTGTAGGTTTTATCTTGTAACATACCATAATTTGTGCCTTCAAGTTTGTGATATTTGACATTGGACATCTGAATAGGAAACAGAAAGAACTGAAGAATGCTAGATATTGGTGTGATTCAATTCTAATTGTTGAGACAATTGAGGATTGCTGTAGAATAGATTGGTTCTCTTATGTTCTTCCACTTCATATTTGGTTAACTAGTTTCTGCACCACTGAACATATGTTTGACATTCCCGGATTGGTATATGAAATAGCACAATCTTTGAAGTGCTAATTACTGTTAGGGCTGTATATCAACTGACCTAAACTGAATGTACTGAAAGAGACCAAACTAAACCCTCAGTTCAGTTTGCTTTGCTTCAGGTTGATATGATTAATATAAATAACATTAACTAGATGAGGAGACTTCCAAACCAAATTATGTTGGCCAAAACATTGATTTGGTTCATTTTTCTGGTTTAAAGTTTAAACCAATGTACATCCAAAATGACTGTTGCCTAGGATAACATAAAGAATCATGGAGCAAATATCATGCTCAGATTGATCACTTACTGTTTACCCTAATTGACTATCTCTAGATTGGCTCGAGTGCAGTAAAAAAAATCAAAGAACACCTAACTTGATGATGTGCTCACTTGAAGATGGACTTTAAGTCCATAAGCATTTTTTTTTCTCTGAAAAAGGCACCATATATATCTATGGATGCGATTAAGTATGAATTATTATACATAAGTCAGTTTTCTACATCAACCTGGTAAACCCATAGCTGTATCTTAGATGCATCTCGTGAATACTTTTTTCCCCTTTTTCTTAGAGCTCTGTGACTGTGACTTCACATTTTCAGCAACCTAGACCATCTGTTTAGAAGAATTTCATCAGAAGTTAAATGACCAAAGGTATAATGGTTCATTTAATTTCCAAGTAACCCAAATTCACACCTGGCGCAATGCATTGAACATTAAAGAGGTGCATTTCTTAGAGCTCTGTGGCCATGACTTCTCGATTTCAGCAACCTAGACTACCTGTTTAGAAGATTTTCATCGGAAGTTAAATGACCAAAGGTATGATGGTTCATCTAATTCCAAATAACCCAAATTCACACTTGGCACAATGCATTGAACATTAAAGAGGAGCATTTCTTATTGCATTTAGACTTGATGCCTTCAAAGAAAGATACAATACTTGTCTACCAAGGCACTCCTGAAATATATTTCCATTCTGGACGTGCCATGGAGCACAACTTGAAAAAGTGAACTTGGTCTTCTAGTTCGTGCTGGTTACATTACTGTTGAACCTAGTCTCTTTTTCCTCAATACATCTCTTGTGTTGATTCTGCTTCTTGGAATCAGCTAAGTTTTTTTTTTTTTTTACTTTAGATTCACTTAAGATAGAGGTAGCAAAAAGGCATTCTATTCCGCTGAACTAAGCCTTGTATAAGCTGATTTAATGGTGAAACTAATTTTTGTCATCTTTCTGCCACCCATGGTGTTTAAATCTGGAACTAAGCCTTGCAGGTTGTGGAGATCTATGTAATTTCACTCATCAACTGAAGGTTGTAATCCCCAGCTTGCAAATTGTGTTTCTCCACCGTAGTACTCTTTTGATGAAAGATTGTAATAGACATTGAAATCTGAACATAACATTGAGCTTTCCATCCACCTATCAATCCAAGACCTGGTAGAACATCCATTTCTCAGCTCAACTCTTAAACTGATCTGAAAGAAATCTTTGATGTAGACCACATCTTTCCATATATAAGACCTTGATCTATTCGGAGATGCTTCTGACTAGTGGCATACTTTGAAATGGAATTCCTTAATCGAAAAAAACGATTAACGAGGTTGGATAATGTCGAACCTCGAACGACCAGCCCGACCCTACGAAAGTTTCCCACTGGCTGCCAGGGTAAATCGGGAAGTGCTCGCGGCGGGCGGTCCAGAAGCCCAGCGTCCCAGGGTTCGTGCCCCATTTGGAGGAAAAATTTCTGCAAAATACGTCGTAGCTAGGGATCGAACCGCGGATGTCTGGGATGACAACTAGTCGTTCTTCCGCTGCACCATAGCTCCGGGGGCTGGAATTCCTTAATCGAGGTCTCTGAAGGTAGTGCTGTCTTGGTATCAATATGCTTCATCACCATGACCAGAGCGTGGCCTTTTTTTTTAGTTCCACCATTACGAAAATGTCTGGTCACGGCCTCCAATTTGACCAGACATTGAGCTCACAATGCCGTTCCTTCAAAATGCCATGGGTAATGCCTATGGATTTTATATATCTCATTTGGAACCCATTTAGGAATGACAAAAATATCTGCTTGATATCAAGTAAGGTGGCTCAACACACTATCCTCAAATAGACAAGGAGCGTTTTTTCCTTCAATGGCAGAGGGAAGTTGAAACCTTTTGAATCACTAGGTTCTAGAAATATTTCAAAGGTCTTTTAGGGAGTGTTTGGGAGAACTTCTGTTACCTGCTTTTTAGATTCTGACTACACAGAATCACTTTTGAGTGTTTGGGAAGGCTAGATTCTGCTTTAGCTTCTGTTACTTTTGCTCAGAAGTTAGAAGCAAGAATTTGATGCTTCTACCTGCTTCTACTTTTTTATTTATGATATAACATTAAAACATAATATTTATATCCTTAAATAATATAACATTTTACCTGATTGCCACTTGCCGTTATATATATATTATATTTATATAAATTATATTATTTTTTATTAATTTTATATATTTTTTCAAATATTCAAATTATAAAAAAATTAATTTTAATACTATATTTAAAATATAATAATAATTATATCATTATTTAAAATATAATAATAATTACGTGAACAAATTATTGATAATATCGAAATTATATTTAAATAATTAAAAATAATTAATTTATATAGTTTAAGGATATTATTGTCATTCAATTAAAAATTAAGCTTGGAAGCAATTATTCTCCCAAACACTCAAACTTTATCTTGTATCAGCTTTTGACTTCTATTTTCAAACACTGCTTACTTTAGCTTCTTACTAACTTCAAAATAATCACTATAAGAATCACTTTTCAAGAAATAAAAGCTCTCCCAAACACTCCCTTAGTCCTTAAGTGGTCTCCAAGATAGTTGATGTTACACTCCAGGTAGTTACATGATGCCTTTCTGTTGTCATTCTTGCCCAAGTAAGATATTGATGATTTGACAAGATTAATTTGCAACCCACTGAATAAGGAGGATACTGATAGAATAGTCTAGATTGCCTTGAATCCTCCAGCTCTGGCAAAGATAAGTGCATCATCAACAAATTGCAATAACAAGGGATCACACACCTGATCGTTAATTGTAGAAATTCCATGCAACACTCCTTGAGATTTGGAAAAGGAAAGAGATAAATGCAATCAGCGAATAAAATGAAAAGTTGAGATGAAAGTGGATTTCCTTGGCATTGAATAAAACCTCATCTCATAGTCTATTTTAAACATAGCTGTCTCTTCGATGTGTTTATTGCACAAATTTGGATTTTCATGCCCAAAAGATACAATTCCATGTATCTTTCCCATTAAGAAAAGCAAATTGGAAGTTGAATACCAGCTTCTTAATGACACTTTGCAATCTCGTGGCTAGTACTTTAGAAATCAGTTTGACAATACAATTTTGCAAAGAGATTGGCCTGCAGTCTTGTGGAGAAATGCATTAGGGTAATTTAGTCTCTCAAGTTGAATTTTCCCCTCGTAGAACTGATTGACAACCATGAATGTGTCAATTCTAATTGAGTTCCATGATGCTTGGGAAAAAAAATCAGGCTTCAAACCATCCAGCCTTGAGAAGTAAGAAACAATGGTTCATCATAGAAAGTGTTCCTATGGCTTATCTTGAAGAGCGACATAAACATTTGTAACAACAAATCTTAAATTATCATCAAGCCTTTGTGAGAAGCAGGTTTGAGTGTAACAGTAGATTCCAAATCAGTACTCTTCCATTCCTTGACATTAAATAAATAGACCCTCTGAAAGACTTTGTGCTGACATGTTTTTCCATTGAAAAGATACATCATTTCTGAGATGTGATAATCTCCCGAGACTATCCATTTGATATTTTATTCCTACAGCATAGAAAGTCACAATGAATTCCATTCTCTAAATCAATCTTGACTTGTTGTTTGGTGCCACTACATAGACTCCTAATATCCCGGGAAATACCATGAACTTAACTTGCGATTACAAGTTTCAAATATCTGCTAAGATATTTTTCACCAAAGCTGACTCAGTTGCACTTTCTATAATGGTGAACATTCAGATATTAATGATGAATGGTTCTGATTTTGGTTTCAGTAACAAAGTGCAATTGAGGTTTTGGTTGATAAATATAATTAGAGATAGCAGATATTTAAGTTTGTATGCATATTTACTAGTCAATTTTACCCTTAGATTTCTGTAATAACAATTGTCCTTGACTTTGTGGAAGATTTGAGATTTGGGGAAAAAGCACAAAATTGTGGTAGTGGATGTTTATATTGTCATAGTGGATTAAAATCTTCAAACTGTGCCAACTAGCATTGTTAAGATTTACCATCCTGCTCTTGTATTTTGATGTAGAACTACACCGGCACAATGAGATTCTTCCTAGTGGAGCCTTCCTTAACACTCTTCTTCATCAGTGTGATTCTTCCTGATGATCTTTCTGACGGTGATCAAAGGTCGGCAAGAGGGGGGTGAATTGTCCCTGAAAATAGAAAACTCTATCTTTTGTTTCGTCTTAAACAAAGATGTTTGTTAGTTAACGTAAATAATAAATAACATTAAAAATATAACAAACTTAAAAGAAAGAGGCAGTCGGAATTTTACTTGGTTTGCAACCAGGGAGGTTGCTAATCCAAGGCAGAATATAGCTCGTATCTCCTGAATAAATTCCTTCGGGCGAAGAAGCCTCTTACACAAGAAAAAGCTCAGAAAAGGAACTGAAAACTATACAGAACTTGTTTGCTAATGCTTGAGATGAATGACTGAATTGAAACTGAGCTTTAGGGGCCTATATTAGCCCCGGACAAACTTATCTGTTTGCTGACGTGGTACTACAGGGGCGCCCGAGTGCTCCAAGGCACTTGACACGTGACTTGAGAGTTATCCGCAGCGCAACGATCGTAAACGGTTAGCTTTGTTGATAAAACAACCTCTCGGGCCCTTGTATGCACAAGGGAGCCTGAGTGCTCGGGCGCCCAAGACCTTGGGCGCCCGAGACTGGTTTAGGTCAGCAGCTGCTGACCAGTCTTCAGCGTGATTTCTGGTCTTCTTGGGTGATTTCTGTTCAACCGGAGTTAGGCTCACCCGAACTCGACTCCGGCTTTTCGCCCCTTGAGTGTCCTTCCTTCCGGCTTCTCGTCTCTCAAACGTCGCACACATCTTTCTCGCTCCACCGGTGTATTTTTTCACAGCTTCCGCGTCTCTCGGACGCACGGAGCCCATCGGCTCACTTCCCCGTGCAATCCTTCTTGTCCACTACGTTTTACGCTCGACT
The DNA here is from genome assembly GCA_024364735.1 of Boesenbergia rotunda. Taxonomy (NCBI): domain Eukaryota; kingdom Viridiplantae; phylum Streptophyta; class Magnoliopsida; order Zingiberales; family Zingiberaceae; genus Boesenbergia; species Boesenbergia rotunda. Next base: position 575,384 of record JAGFNQ010007219.1, on the reverse strand, counting down.
TCCTCCGCTCCTATGTTCCTACACACTTAGACAGAGGGATTACAAACACCAGGACCTAACTTATGGTTGACCACATCAAAACCAACTCGGGGTACTTACAATCTTGCATCAACCCGAGTTAAGTTAGGGGAAACAAACATAAACAAAATATGAATTAATATATAACAATGTAAGCACTTAATTTTTTTTTTGAAAAATTAGTGGCTACCTCTTAAATTAATATTCTACCCCTAATCACATCAAAAAAGAACTTAAAAGGTTAAAGGAAAAATATTAAATTTTTAACACAATAAATATGTCCAAAAAATTTAAGTTTTCAAAATTTGCTTAAATTTTTTTTTAAAATGTTAAGTCTAATTTTGAAAATAATTTTCAAAAATTTATTTTTATTCGAAAATTTATCAAATTTTTATAAAAGTTAGAATTTCAAAGAATTATTTCCAACAAAAAAATTGTTAAAGTGAAAATAATTTTATAAATTTTTGAAACTTGAAAACATTTTCAAACAGAAAATCATGTTAAATTTTTATTTGTGAAAAAAAATTCTTTAGATGGAACAAAGCAAACTTTAAAAAAAATTTACAATTATCAAAAAAATTATTTAACAAGATACGACATTAATTATCAAAATAATTTTAATTTCTATTTCAAAAAAAAAACTATCAGTTTAAGACGTATTTAGGAACCCAATATAAATATTTACCAATAGGGTTTATTAGAAACTTAGATGGAATATATGATTTAGGAATTTTTACAATTTGACCCCTTTGAAATCTAAAATACCAATTATGTTTACCATAATATCTAATTTTTGAATTTCTAGAACAGTTTGAACATGCATAGTTATTTTGCAATTTCTCAATTTGAACTTTCAAATTTTCTTTTCAATTTTAACTTATCATACATTTCCAAGTCTTGATGAAGATAATTTTCTTTTTAATTCTACATTTTTTTTTAGTTTATACATGGATTTTGTCATTTGTTTAATACTAGAATATAGTTGGTCAGGAGGTACAAGACATACCTCACTTACCATATCCTTTCTGAAATTCGAAGCTCTCCCTTCGTCGTTGCTGTCCTCTGACGTGGCTCCCCTTTCATCGATGCTCTCAACTTCTTGGTATGAAGCCATTAGAGCAAGTCCAGCGTGTTCCTCGAGATATGAGTCTTCGATGAAGATTCGTCCCATGTCGTCTTCAGGTTGTGAGTTTTTGACTTTGGTGCCCCTTTTCCTTTGTTCTTCCCTTTAGGGCAGTTTTCCTTCACATGTCCTTCGTTGCAGTTGTAGCAGCGGATTTTCTTTTGCTTCTTACCCTGCACTTATTAAATTTTTTAGTTTTAAAATATTTAGACAACTTTCTTACCATATACGCTGCATTTTCATCATTTTCTGAAGACTCCTCATGTTGGATCCTTCACGTGCTTAGTGCGATGTTGTCTGTTTTTCTTACATTTCCTGCACATCGAGACTCGTGAAATTCTAAAATACAAAATAACTTTTCTAGAGTACTTACCTCTAAGTTTGGGGAGATATAATAAGAATCTATTATAAATGTTCATTCTGGGGTTCTTGGAAATGCGTTTAACGTATACCTTTGAGCATCTCAGTTAGTTACCGTTTCCCCGTGATTCGTTAGTCCGATGATCAATTCTTTTATCTTCCGATGCAGCTGCGCCACCGTCTCTCCTTCCTTCCGGAGGTTGGTGAGTTGGTTTCGAAGGATGTCTCGTTGTGCCAACTTTGCTTCTGAGGTTCCTTCGTGCAACTCCAAGAATTTTTCCTAGAGGTCTTTTGCTGATGCGTAGGTCCCGATTCGATTGACTTCTTGTGACGGTAGAACGGTTAGCAGATGAAATTCTGCTTTCCCGTTTGCTACGAAGTCCGCCTGTTTCTTCTTTGTCTAAAGGCTTTCGTCTTTGGGTTTGTCATCAGCGTTTTTGGGAACTGCAAAACCGTTTTTTATGATTAACAATAAATCGAAATTTGTTTTGAAAAATACTTGCATCTTGCGTTTCCAATTCGCAAACTCCCCCTCGAACATTGGCGGGTAGATGACTGGTCCGACCATTTTGTAGATTGCTTCAGACGGCGGTTAGTCCTTTTGGAGCGTCCTTGCTCTGATACCAATTGACGGTGATCGAAGGTCGGCAAGAGGGGGGTGAATTGTCCCTGAAAATAGAAAACTCTATCTTTTGTTTCGTCTTAAACAAAGATATTTGTTAGTTGACGCAAATAATAAATAATATTAAAAATATAACAAACTTAAAAGAAAGAGGTAGTCGGAATTTTACTTGGTTTGCAACCAGGGAGGTTGCTAATCCAAGGTAGAATATAGCTCGTATCTCCTAAATAAACTCCTTCGGGCGAGAAGCCTCTTACACAAGAAAAAGCTCAGAAAAGGAAATGAAAATTATACAGAACTTGTTTGCTATGCTTGAGATGAATGAGTGAATTGAAACTGAGCTCTAGGGGCCTATTTATAGCCCCGGACAAACTTATCCGTTTGCTAATGTGGCAGTACTGGGGTGCCCGAGTGCTCCAGGGCGCTTGACACGTGGCCTGAGAGTTATCCGCAGCGCAACGATCGCAAACGGCTAGCTTTGTTGATAAAACAGCCTCTCGGGCGCTTGTATGCACAGGGGCACCCGAGACCCCGGGCGCCCGAGACTGGTTTAGGTCAGCAGCTGCTAACCAGTCTTCTTGGGTGATTTCTGGCCAACCGGAGTTAGACTCACCCGAACCCGACTCCGGCCTTTCCCCGTCGAGCGTCTTTCCTTCCGGCTTCTCGCCCTCGGACGTCGCGCACGTCCTTCTCGCTCCACCGATGTACTCTTCCTGCGTCCCTCGGATGCACCGAACCCGTCGGCTCACTTCCCCGTGTAATCTTTCTGTCCACTGCGTCTTACGCTCAACTTCCTCCGCTCCTAAGTTCCTGCACACTTAGACAGAGGGATTAAAAACACCAGACCTAACTTAAATCGGTTGACCACATCAAAATCAAACTGGAGTACTTACACTTTCCTCTACTGGGGACTTGCAAGTCACGATACATGAAACATGATGTGAGATGACACTATAGGAGATGCCAAGGCTTCATCAATGTCACGAGAACTTCCCTCCGCAATGCAACTCACGCCATTTCATCTTCCTCATTGGTGCTAGTGCCATCTGCATTATGAGAATTTCTTCCCTTTGGGTGCGACTGACACCATGTCTTCTTTTCCATCTTCCATATCAATGTGACCGACACCATATTTTGGCATAGGCGAAATGACACACAACTGTCTCATTTCAGCCAGGGGTTGAAACCCTGACTTGGAAGATTTTAAACGTTCATTGTCACTATTGTGTATCATATAGATAATGATTCATGCCATTATCAACATATTTGTTGCAGGCTATTACTTTGTTCAGGAAGCATTCTGTTGAAATAACCATTCATATGGTCTCAATGGCAACTGATTGAGGTGTCTTATTTTGTTCAAATTGAAAATCAAACCAAATCAAATTCAAATTGTTTTTTTCTGTGCTTATTAATTTTGGTTCAGTTAGCTTTAAGAACTTCCAAACAAAGTTCTTGTTTGGTCCTTTTTTGGCAAAGCTAAATGGACTGAAGCAAAAGTTCTTATTGTGATATTTGTTATTAATATTATGGAATTATTTTGATTTCTTCCTATCATTTCAGAATTCAGAATAATAATGATTGCTACATCAATATTTATTTGGAGTCATTTCAACTTTAACCACACTGAAGCATAATTTTCATTGGGTTTGTTCTGTAGAAGTTCAGTTTGGCTCAATTTCTAAAAGAAGTAATGAATTGTGTAGTTTAAAATTGTTTGATTTAGTTTAGGTGCATTTGAAATTGAATTGATTCCCTTGTTAGTCGATGATTCCCTTAAAATTGTTCCTTTTCTGGACTGTTGGTATGGATGCTTTGTTGGGAAATGAAATCACTCTATATAGTTGATAGCGATCTAACATGTGAACGGAGCTTATTGCTTCAATCCTATGACTTGATAAACATTATTATGCATTTTGCTCCTATTTTACTTATTTAATCTTTCTACATATGCCTTGAGAATTTTTTTCTGAACTTTAGCAGTCGTATGAAACTTGGGTTGCTTAATTTTTTATAAGAGATAAGCATTGAAGAACTAGGGATGAGGGGTGGGTGATGATATAACATGGAGTTTATTCTTAGAAACACTTAGAGGTGTCCTTGTCTCGTCCTTGGACCCAAACTTTCAACCTGCAGAATAATTTCTTAATTCAGGAAGGGATGGTTTGCTTTGATCCCAGAATCAGCAATCTAATTTTGGCAGGACAATTTTCTTCATTAGCCTGATAAACCTAAAAGTGCACAGCTCAGAAGATTCTTTAGTTGTCATTATGGTACTTGGCAGAACAGATACGCAAACTAACTCAGTCCTTCTCCATCTGTGGATGAAATTGCCATAACTATTGCTTTCCATCTTTGATCTCGGCATGTATGGCTAGATTTAGTTTATGATGGTTTTTTCTTAATTCTAAGAATGATTTGTAATGCTTAATTTCAAGTTTATGAACCAACAAAATCACCCATTTCTTTTCCCCTTTCTATTTTAGTAATATACATGCTGTGTCATGAACCCCCTTGACTTAAAGTAATTCATTTTGCTGGATAGAGATGCTATGCATTTCTGAACTGATCACCCCTTGGTTAACAGTAATGTTATCTTCAACAAAAAAAATGAATTCGTTTTACATTTTCTTACCAACATACATGTACAATTGCTGTAGTTGTTTTCTTAAAAATAATTGAGCCTAATTTAATACAATGTAAGCTGGAATCTGAATTTATGCTTTTTGCATGAGAAGCAAAAGCTATATCCCGGCCTTGTTTTTCAATATAGTGTACTTTTTTTCATTGAATTTTTCTATGATTTGGAAGTTAGAAGAAAAGTTAAATTGGCATGTTCACATGATATTGTGTCATTTCGTGAATTTTTAAAACTGATCTGGTGAATCATGTGTTTGTTTTGCTAGGCTATTCCTGGTATGCTTCTAGCTTTGGTTCTCTGTTTTGATCATAGAAAGAGTAGAGACATCCCTATTCCATTAGAAAAATCATCCACAAAAAGGAACACATATTTTTGGTGGGCGCTCTCCGGATATGCAATTGGATTGGTTATCGCCTTGTCTGCTGGAATATTGACCCAATCTCCTCAACCTGCTCTTCTTTACCTGGTAAGTTTTCGCAAGATAGAATTATTGTATGTCAATCTTCATCTTCATCGGTTTAGGGTTTAGGGTGACCCAATCTCCATTACAAGCCAAATACGCCCTTTCTAACGAGATTATATAAGGTCTTACACACTTACACATTCTCTTCTCACAAGTTGCATCATTGTAGGTGCCATCCACCTTAGGACCTGTTATTTTCCTTTCTTGGAGAAGGTATGAATTGTGGGAGCTGTGGGATGGAGCTTGCCCAGTCTCGAATGAGAAATCCCACTCGATGGAACCCTAAATCCTTTCAATTAGATCTTTGATTATATCACCAAACTTTTGTAATTTGTTTTAAAGCAACACAGATGAAATGCTTAACCTGAGAGCTATTTAAGAAATTTTAATATATCAGCAATGCTTTCTTCTTGCATAAATTAATTAGGATGGCTTAAATGATATCTTGTTTAGCAATTAGATTGGAAGATGTTTATGTGGCAAAAGGTAACTAGTTAATCTCAAATGTCCCTCATCGTCGGTCCCACGGTAAAATGAAGTGAGTAAATCACGATGACGAGCGATCTCTTTAGATAAGAGAGATTTTATTCCTTTAAGGGATTATTTCTCTAGGGATTATTGTTGCTTTCATGTGATAATCTACCCCTTGAATACTAACTCGGTTATGTAGATGTTTATGATTCATGGAAAGTAATTCTTTCATGATTACAAGCCACTGATAGTTGTAGATTTAATTTCAATTTGCATGATCTATACACAACTCACATCTAACAAAAGTATACATGCTTCAAAATTTGCATGATCGTGACCTTTTCCTACAGTTACAGATGATGTCGGTGAAATTAGCCAATAATTTCTAAGTGTTTCCTAATTAGTATTCAGTTACTCTTAAGTAGCCATGATTCATAGAGTTGGATGTCTAGGTTATTAAAAAAAATCACGATTCAAATCTTAATTATAATTAGTATAGGAATTTTTTTTAGTGAGATGAAAAATTTTAAAAATTAATTTATGAGTGTGGATTCGAATGTGCTTCTAAATTTATAACGGATTAGGGCAAGGCTATCCACCTCCTAACTTTACTTTCTTCTTGGTAGAGAATTTAATTTGTTATATATGTTTTTCTAAATTTGTTTTATAATATTAATCTTATATTAACTAAACACATTTTAAATTATAAAAATATATAATATGTATATAAAATTTAGATTTTCTATTTAATATTTGCATTGAACAATATTGTTAGTGGGAGTCCTAGAGCCAATTATGTGATGATTGACTAGAGACTTTTTATCATATTCTATTATTAATAAATGCAAGTTTAGTTATTATACTTACTTTATATTTGTGTCAAATAACTAAGTATAATAATGTCCTTGGATAGTAGGTTCTTATCTACATCATATCGATTGGTTGAATCGATAGTGAGATGATGTAGAGAACACTACACTAAATCATTCCTAGTCAAACATTAATATTCAGGGACAATATTAATCATGGACACTAGTTTGTAGGTCAATTAATGACTTGAGCTTACAAGTTATGAATATGTGATATCAAGTTGACACATGAGTATACATTAGAGAATGTGTACTGAATTGACCCGTCATGAGAAAGTTTCATAGATTGTCATATGAGTGTTATAAATTTCTCATGTGACTATTATTATGAATAGTCCTTAGACCCGAAGTCACTACGGTTCCTTACATAAGAAGTTATGTGCTTTGGTATCGTTAAATGTCACCCATAACAGGGGGAATTATAAAGGCGATCACTGGTATGTAATGAATTATGCGGAGGGATGTGAGTAATGTAGATGGAATCTATCTCTCCCATATGACGGGAGTGATATCTGTGACTCCCTTGATCGAGTATGACTACTAAAATGCATGACCATGTTCAAATGAGTCAATATGAAATATTGAGCTTATTTGTTTGAGTGAGTCTATTCGGGGATCAAGAAACACAAAAATTGATCGACGATGACACAGTCTATGCCTCATTGGTCAATCTAGATATCGAGGATAGAAGGACAAGGTCATATATTGTCATAGTCACGGAGGTTAAGTCGAATCTCGACTTTCTTGTCACTTGGGTAGCAATGATGCATTGCTAGATGCCGCTCATTGCTTATGTGTCTAAAGCGGTTTAGACACATTGCCAACGTTACGAGAACCTATTGGGTCACACACTAAGGACACGATCGTTCGGAGATTAATTGATCTTAGTTTGACTAAGATTTGATCCGAATCAGATTAATTGAGTTAGACTCAAGTGAATCTAATTGGATTTGGATTGCGATCTAATTTTAGTTAAACTTATTTAGATTAGACTTAACTACATTTTAATGAGATATTAATTCATTAAAATATTTAATAAATTAATAATAGAGGAAGATGAAAAATTTTCTTTATTGGATGAAGAGAATTTGAAGAGTCACATGAGAAATATGTGCTCTAATTGAATTTTTATTGACTTTAATAGAGGGAAGCTAAAGGGACAAAATTTTTTCATATTCATGGGACGAGTATAAAAGTGTTTTTCTTGTCATTTGGATGAATTACTTTTCATTTTTCTTCCCTTCTTTCACTTGGCCGAAATCCCTTTTTCTTCCTCTCCTTTTTGCTTTGTGAATATCCTCTTGTGGCTAGCATCACAAAGGCGATTCTTCTTCAAAGCTTGAGAGATTATGTTCGTATGGATACGCATAGAGGCATGAACATTTGAACGTGCAAGAGATCCGTATACCTTGGACAAGTGGGATAAGCGAAGGGCACGCGCCGAAGGTATACCTATAAGGTAGGAATTTGTAGATCAACTTTGTATGAGTTTTCTTTCGCATGAATCGATCATGGAATCTATTATTTTCATTGTGATTTTTAAATATTTATGTCTATAGATCCCTACCAATATACTTTTGGCGTACAAGTTATAATTATTTTCTAAATAATTTACCAAACAACATAGGTGTAAATACAATTTTTTTCCATTTACATATGTAATTTTGGAAATGTCCAAATAAAGTAGTCTTTTTTTTTCTTTTTACTTGTCTCTCTTTTCTTTTTTATTATTCATCCGAAAACAATTCTGAATCACTTTTTATGTAAAAATAAATTATGAACTTTCTATTGTATAGTTGATTTCCTAAATCAGCTGATTTTTCTATGTTGCTGATTTTGAAATCAATAACATGATGTTGCTAAATTTTCAATATTGTTGATTTTGAAAATCAACATGTTGATTTCGAAAATCAACAGTGTTGTTGATTTTTTAAAAAATCAGCAACATTATGATGTTAATTTTCGAAAATCAATATTACAGTATTGTTGATATTCGGCAACATAGTAAAAGGTAATAGTGTTGATTTTTAGAAACTAACAATAATTTTGTTGTTGACTTAAACTTTAAGAGAGTATAACTTTTGAATAATATTGAACTACGGGATACAAATATATCAAATCGAAACTCGTTTAGAGATATTTAATTTGATATATTGTCCATCCCATAGTTCAATTTGAGTCAAAAGTAATGATCTCTCAAAGTTTACTCAGTATACACGTTATAGTTACTATGAAGTTGTAGTGCTACAACTACAAGTTTAACTTTAAGAGGTGATAATTTTTGTTTCAGACTAAACTATGGGACATCTACTATATCAAATCGAAGATCTTTGAACGACCTTTGATTTGATATATTACATACCATGTAGTTCAATCCGAATTAAAATTATGATCTCTCAAAGTTATAACTTATCGTAGCTGCTACAACGTATTTTGATCTGCGAAAGAGCAACAATAATGTGTTATTGATTTTTTGAAGACCGGCAACATAGCTTTTGCAAACCAGCAACCATCAACTAGTTTTGTCCCTAAAGTGACTGATGGACCTAGAGATGTCTGATTCACTCCAAATAAAGTGTTATGCGTTCAGCTCAATCTCCTTATTACACACATGCCATCAAATATCATTGTGATATACTATATTGAGAGCAACGATTTTTTTTTCAATTCGATTCAAGTATGATAAATTTTTTCAACGCAAATACTAGCAATAATGTTGTTGCTAACTTAAATTTTGAAAGACCCTAACTTTTGATTGGGATTGAACCATGGGATGTATATGCATATCAAATCAAAGATATCTGAACATGTTTTGATTTGATATATTGTACGTTCCGTGGTTCAATCTTAGTTAAAAGTTATAGTCTCTTTTAAGTCAGCAATAACGTTGTTGCCGGTCTTCGCGTTGAAAATTTTTATCATACTTGAATTGAGTTGAAAAAATCGCTACTCTTAATATAGTTTATCACGATGGTGTTTAACGGCATGGGTGTAACACGGAGACTAAGTCGAGCAAATAGGACTTTGTTTGGAGTGAATCAGACATCTCTAAGTTCATAAGTTACTTTAGGGACGAAACTGACTGATGGTTGTTGGTTTGTAGAAAACTATGTTGCTAGTCTTCAAAAGATTAGCAATACATTGTTGCTAGTTTTTTGAAGATCAGTAACACATTGTAGCAGCTATGAAATCGTAGTTACTGTAATTATAAGTTATAACTTTGAGAGATCATAATTGTTGTTTCGTGTTGATGTATAAGACACATAATATACTAAATCGAAGCTCGTTTAAAGATCTTCAATTTGATATATTGTGCATCTCATAGTATAATCTAAATCAAAAGTTATTATCTCTTAAAGTTGAACTTGTAGTTATAGTAGTTACGATTTCGTAATTGTTACGTGTATGCTAAGTAAATTTTGAAAAGTCATAACTTTTGACTCAGATTAAATCATGGGATGCACAATATATTAAATCATTTTGAATGTGTTTCGATTTGATAGATTATACGTCTGTGATGCAAATTAATAAAAAATTATCATCTTTTAAAGTTGAAGTCAATAATATAATTGTTGATTTCCAAAAATCAACAATACTATTTTTTTTTTACTTTACTGTGTTGTTAAAAATCAACAATATTATATTATTGATTTTCAGAAATCAGCAACACTATGTTGCTCATTTCTGAAATCAACAATCCAGAAAAATTAACAACACTACGTTGTTGATTTCGAAAATCGACAACATAGAAAAATTAACAAATTATGTTATTGATTTATGCAGTGTTGTTGATTTGTGAAAAATAACAACACGATGTTACTGATTTCAAAAATCAACAACACAAAACAATTAGCAATACCGTGTTGCTGATTTCCAAAATCAACAACACAGACAAATCAACATCACTATGTAATCAATAACACAGTAAAATGTCTATAATTGCTAAAATTAACAACATAGGAAAAAGTTGATGATGGTAAAAAAATCAGCAATACTGTGAAATCAGCAAGCCACGTCGTCAACCATTTTCACCTATATTGTTGTTGATTTTAATTTTGAAAGACCATAAATTTTAATTACAATTGAATCTCAGGACGTATAATATATTAAATCGAAGTTCATTCAGAAATTTTTAATTTGATATTTTGTAAGTCTCATGATTCAATCCCTGTCAAAAGTTAGAGTCTCTTAGAGTTTAAGTCGGCAATAATGTTATTGCTAGTTGTTGCGTTGAAATTTTTTTTTCATAATTGAATCTGTAGGACCGTAGGAGTTAAGAGGGAGACGGGCGTGGGGTTAATCTTGATTGTTAAAATTTTATTTTCTTTTTCAAAAATAAGAGATATTACAGCGAAAATAAAACTGATAATAAGGACATAATTGGTTTTATTTATTTCACAGCCTTTGTCGACTCCTACTCCAAGGATCAAGATCCCTTGGATCATATCCGTTGGACAATCCTCTAAATATCTTCTCCAAGAACTCTCGGAAAGAGAATATCGAATATTAAAGAAAGAGGGTGAAATAATCGCTTTTCTCAATATAGTGTATCAAGATAGTGTTTGACGACATTGATGTAATAAGGAGACTGAGCCAAGTACATAGAACTTTGTTTGGAAGAGAATATGTGAATAAGACATCTCTAGGTCTATTGTTATTTTACTATATTGTTAAAAATCAATAATACCGTATTATTGATTTTTGAAAATCAACATCACGGTGTTGTTGATTTTTGAAAATCAATAACAATGTGTTGCTGATTTTGGAAGTTAACAATACGAAAAAAATACAACATTATGTTGTTGATTTTCGAAATCAACAATACTATGTCGTTGATTTCTGAAATCAACAACACTGGAAAATTAGCTAATTTTGAAAATTAGTAACATAGTTCATAATTAATTTTTATATAAAAAGTGGATTAATTTTATTTTTCGAATGAACAATAAATTACACATTTTCAAAATTATATATGTTAGTGAATAGGTAAATACGTACATTTTCTTTCCATCTACATTGTTTGATAAATTATTATATTTTCTAACTTATCTTATTATTTTTATTTATTTTGTACCTCCATGACCTCTACGATGATTCAAGAATATCTTATAAATATAGAATAATAATCTAGATATTAACCGAAATTTAGATTCTAGTTTTCTTCGTTTGGCTTATGTTTAAGAGTGTTTTTAAAATAGGAAAAGATGGCTGATTCATGGTACGATTAATTGGAAAAAACTCTCCAAATCTAAATTGACCTTTGCTTGATAAATTCTTTGAATTCACTATCTGATGGGATTGAGTATAAAAGAGTGGAAACTCAGTATACATTGTAAAGATTTAAGTATAAATTGTTTGAGATTTAGTACTAATTTAAGAAATTTGAGTATAAAGTTTCGGTGACCCCTTCTGTGAAAATCTTGATGCGATGACCCTTTCATCATGATCTTGATTTAACTTCACATACTCAAATTTTTAAATTTTATACTCAAATTTCTTCAAATAATATTAAATTTAAATCAATTCATACTTAAATTTTTATAATATATATTGAAAAATTTTACTATATACTGAAATAATATATACCCAATTTTTTTTCAAATAATACTCAAATTTCTTAAATTAGTACTCGATTTTAAATAATTTATACTCAAATTTTTATAATGTATATTGAATTTTTACTCTTTTATACTGATAAAAAAAATAACACAAAATTATCTTGTTAATCTCATTAGGGAGTACATGCAAAGATATTTTGGGATGAGCACTATATGCAAAGCCTAGTTTGATGTTAGAGAGTTTTTATAAATTTTCCCTTCACGGTAAGATATTTTCCCGTAAATAGTAATCCTATTGAAAATCATCTTATTTGAGGTTCAATTTATGTGGCTCAGCTCGACTTTAATTAGAAAACAAACAATTAATTATTAATTAATATCAATTCAGTGTTGGAAAATTTTCCACCCAAAGAGTCTTCAATGTTCCAACCAAAGAGTTGCTGAGAATTACTGCCTTTCATCGATCCTCCATGATATAGTTTAATCACACTATGCCCCTAGATGTAACCGAATTGACATTCGAATAGAACTTGCCATCAATGAGGCATGATTGTATTTTTAATAGGTGTAAATATTATTTCAGATAATCTCGAGTCTTGAAAGACCGCTTGATTAAGATTGAATAAATCCTCATAATTTATTATTTTTCAAAGTGTATCGGATCATTTACGATGACATCTTCACTTTACTATCAATCTTACTACAAATAATTAAAAAAAACAATATCGAAGAAATATATACAACCGTAGGAAAAGTATTGAATTAACTGAATTAACTGTTTTTTTATAAAGTGTACTGATTAAACTTTGCTATTAAAATGGAATAAATCAAATCAATATAAAATTAATTAGTTCGATAGATTACCAAATTAATTATTTTTTAAAATTTAACTCTTTATAAAATAGTAGTAGACTGATAATCATTCAATTTAACTAAATTTTTGAGATTTAAAAAAAAATAAATTTCTGAACTAACTCGAACTTCCTTATTCAGTCGGTTATTTCAGTTTAATCAAGATTTTGTTCACTTCTAGTTAATTACCATCGAAGCCTATACTATGCTACTAGGGTGGTAAACGAGTTAAACTGACCTAAATTGTATGGTGTTCAAACTTATTTAATAAAGTAATTAAGCTGAGGGTAAATTTTTCTAAACTCCCCATTTACTAAGTCAACTTTGCATGCAATCCCTACATAAACATTTCTTTGCAAGTCAACTTTACATGTAATCCTTACACAAACATAAAATGAATTAAGTCATTGAAATAATTATTTAAGATTAACTTATTTTTTATTACGAATTTAAGCTTGATTAAAATTTAACTTGAACTTAATTCATCGAATTCTTAATTTAAACTTATTTGATTTTTTAAAAATTTAATAATTATAAGTTGTTTAATTTATTATTAGATTTAATAATACAACTTATTTGTTTATTTTAAATTTTATATTTATTTATTATGTTGATGAATTTTTATTGATGAATATAATTTATAAATATTATTCATTAATATAGTTCACAAATAATACATAATCTCTTTATTCACGGAGGGTTCACAATCCATATTAATGAACATTACACTGAACACGTATATTCAAGTTACATTGTTCATTAATTTAATAAATTATTTAAACTTATTCATTTAATTAATTTATATATATTAATGTATATTAAATAATATAAATAAGCTCTTACTTAAGCCGAATTTTAAATTTGCTTATGAACGAAATTCTCATGACACAAAATGATACATCACTTTAGAAGACTCCAACATTGCAAGTATTGAGATAGTATGTATTATCACCACATTGTAAAGATCAATGAAGAGCACCAGCAGATGATTTGCCCTCCTTATTCAGGTTTAATATGTACAGTGTCTTAAGGAGGCATCCATATGAGAATGGTGTATGATTCTAAGAGCTAAGGTCCTATTTCCCACTTGAATCAAGAATTATGGATCGACTGCAGGAATAGGGAAACAATAAGCAGTATAAGCTGTACAACTAAAAATTCTTCTAATCGAAGAAATCATCATGGAGATAATGGAGATGCGCCATGCTATTCCCTTTCCATCTCGACCTCTGGTTCTTCTGCTTCATAGCAATCGATGTCAGCAAGCTTCTTCAAGTCGACAACAGATAATTCGCTCAGATGATTCACTACACGGTTAGCCGCACGGAGTTCGTAGACTGGGTGCTTACTTGCAACTGCCACACACTTCATCCGTGCATCATGTGCTGCCTCCACAGTCGAATTTGAATTCCCAAAAACAATGCATCTTTCGGGTATGAAACCAAGTAGCTGTGCGGTATATAGGAACATCTCTGGATCAGGTTTTCCTCTGTACACATGCTCAGCTGCAACAATCACATTGAAGAAGCTCTGCAGGCCGACAGCCTCAATTCCTTCTCGAAGGACATTTTGTGGCCTTGTGGATGCCAAGGCAAGTGGAATTTTGTGGGTTAGGAGTGTAGTCATGAACTCTTGAGACCCAGATCGAAGCTGATAGAATCCGCCATTTTTAAGGTTTTGATATATTTCCTCCTTCCGGGAGGCCAAACGTCTAAGCTCAGTCGGGTCTCGTGACCAGCAAAGAACCTCAGAGATTGCTTGCTCATTCTTCATTCCCTCAATTCTCTTCAAAATGAAGGCCAGTGGAGGTGACCTTCCTTCTTCTTCTGACAAAACCAGCCAGGCCTGCTTCTCCAACTCAGGGTCATCTTCGACAATCACCCCTTCCCATTCAAAGATAACAGCAAACCAGCCACATCCCATCCTTTCTTGACGGAGCAATGGATTGTGAATCATAGGGTTGTCGGCCTTGTTGACAGGAGGCCACAATCTACTCGTGCCTGCTGTATTGCTTGTGTAAGGCAGATCTTGAGCTATCCTCCATTTGTTTTCTTTTGAAGGTTTCTTTTGCTTTGTCAGCTCCATCGCCTGTGACTTGATGGTTGAATCCACAAACTGTGTGCATTTCTGCCTGCTGGTCAGAATGGAATTCGAAGGACCAACCGACAATTGCAATCCCATAAACTCAGATACGGGCAGCCGGCAGAAGCTGACCCGGCGTTTAAAATTGATATCATTGGATAAGGGCCTTTGGTAAAACAGATGGCAACCGACAAGGGATGTGCTCGCACCAAGGGTATCAGCCATTGGAGAATTAGATTCCAAAACAGGAAGCTTTTTTACTTCCAAATAATCCAGAAACCCAAGCAGCGTTTGGGGCCGAAACAAACCCTAATCCAACCAGCCAATCAGTTACTTTACACTTCAAATGTTAACATCAGAAATTAATCAAACGAAAAGGCACAATTTTCCTAGTATAGTAACACTTCCTTCTTTGTAGGAAGCAAACCCTATCAAACCAAAGCACACTGCAAATTTCCAATCTTGCTTACGGCCCAAATCAATGAATTATCAAATCACCAGGCTCAATCTACCTCCAACACATGGAATAAATTAAAAAGCAAACTAGAAAAAAGAACTGGAAAAAACATAAATCAAAAGAAAACATGGAAACGAACGGCGGAAAGCAACCCTAGCAATCGCACAGCAGGTTACTTTTTACGCATCGAGACAAGAAGAAACAAGAGAGAGAGAGAGATCCAAGGTGAGGAGACGATTACCTGAAGAGAAGAGGAGGAACAGGGAGCTCCGGAGGCGATCAGGGAGAGGCGGAACAGGATCGCCGGGAAGAGGATCGGAGGCGGAAGAAAAGGAGGAGGCGTGGGGATTGAGATTCTTTGCCGTCCTCTGGTTATTCATGCGTTGGGAAAGTCCACGGGATGCACCGGTCGTATATGGTGGCGGTGACCTACACGCGTCCTACCAAGGAAGGCTTACAAAAATGGACGTGCAATCCGAACTTGTGGCGCTGCGGCTTCCGAAATGCCCTTCGTTCGTTCGTTCGTTCGTTCGTACGTATCTTGTTATTCCGAATTAAACGCATAGTTAATTAATTAACTAACTAATATGATTAATTATTTTAATGTGATGTTTTTATATTTTATAATTAAATTAATCCTGATAGGATTAATTATTTTAATGTGACTTCCATTTTTACTCCTTTCTATTCAAATAATAAAATCATCGAATTTTCATTCTAAATATTTATTAGATTTTTTAAAGTAAATTTTATAAAAATATTAAATCCTATAAAGAACAAGTCGGGTTGATGGAATGAGGACGGTTCTATTAGAGTTGAGCTAATATAAAATATATATAAAAAATTGTAGTTCGCCACTAGATGAGGATGGAGGGAATATTTTATTAGAAATACAAATCTAATTCAAATTTATAATTTCACATAGGAGGTTCGTGTATGGAAATTGTCCAAAAATATCTACTCTAAATTTAATTTTCTCGGTTCCTTATTTAGATTTTTTTACTCTCATTATCTGGTTAAATATATTTTCTTACTTCAACTCTCTAATACACATGTCCTAATTATCAGTCCATCCTGTGGGGATATTTTCTATCCAATTAAACACTATCAACAATAGGTCAATCAACATCATCAATATGGATGAATATGTGATCAAGGTATATACTTTATCAAGGTACATAATCCATTTTATTAGGTATGAAATATCTAAATTCAAGTATATGTGTACTTTAATTAGATATAATTATATAAAATTTGAGTATCTAGGTATGAGGCTTTCTTGATCGGTCTCGTTGCCATAAGAAATCAGGCACAATTGACTGCAATTCAGGTATATATGTACACGATTATAATATGATTTATAAACTATCAGGTACATTTGGACGTAAGTTTGACACTAATTGAAAAAGTTGTGGTCCCCATTAATCAACATGTTTTGTGGTTTAGGGTAGAAGTCGACATTGGTAATTGGGAGGGAAAGAATCTTTTATTACATTATTTATTGTTATTAATAAAAACAAAGGGGGTATTATTTGAGAGCAATGGGGTAAATTAATGTCTATTAAGGAGTTGAAGCAAATAAATATGTTTAGTCAGGAGTAGAAATAACTTTTTCCTAAACTAGAGACTGAGGGTAAAGCTTCAATTGTGGGTGGGGATTTTGTGACAATTTACCGTTCGATTATTCACACAACAAAAACAAGAATAAGACAATACAAACAATACTAACAACACTATTTAATGTGGTTTAGAGATGTAGTCATTGAATAGATGTAGTCATTGAGAATATAATGATTATATCACTAAGTTTATTGATCAATCAACAATTGAATGGATTGAACCTTTAATCGGTTGTTACTCAAATAAAAATATTGTGTACCTTAATTTTGTTGACTATAGAGTCAATTTTACTTATTAACTTTTTAATTATTTAATTATAATTTTTTGCCACCCATGAGTTGAAACAGTTGGTAACTACATGATTCAGACGCCCGGATAGCCTGAACATAGGCCAACATGCCAGCAGTTTAGGCACTTGGAAGGGATCCAGGGACCCGAAGATGGCAAACTCAACAATGGTGTATGATCGGATAGGCCAAGAGGAGGCGCTTGGAGCTGGTTCAGGCGCACGGACCTGCTTTAGGCGCTCAATAGGTCCAATAAATAAAGCTTCGCAGCATCATTCAGATTCAACTTTTACCCCATCTTCCAAGTGCTCCAGCTTTGTGTTGCTCCGAAACGCTGCCTCTATGAAAAATATCTGTCGCAATGATCACACTCTACTCCAGATCTCTCATCGTTGCTCCATGAAGGAGTGTACATAAAATCTAGATCGAAATAAATTAAAACAAGCGACTAACATTTGCCGTATTTAATTATAATTAAATACAAATGTCTCGTCAACCCCGAGGATTCAAATAAATACAATTACATACACAATCACATACAATCACATAACCATAATAGTTGGATCTTATGCTTGCAACAAAAAATTTAGCTTATTGCACATCCTACTATTATCCGACATATTATATATGAAAAGCATGAATGTAACCGAATCCAAAACACACAAAATCGGAAACCATGGCTCAAATACCAATTGTTGGTAGTTTCGGTTACGGGATTCCTCTTTATATCCTCGGATTAAAATTCTATTGATTAGAACTAATCCGGATGGAAAGAAAACTTTCCGAACTACCTACTTCATCATCGTGCTATTCGATTGAGTGATCGCTTGAACAAACTTGTTGTACAAGCAATCTAACTCCTTTATCGATTAGCCGCGGAATAGAT
The DNA here is from genome assembly GCA_024364735.1 of Boesenbergia rotunda. Lineage (NCBI taxonomy): Eukaryota > Viridiplantae > Streptophyta > Magnoliopsida > Zingiberales > Zingiberaceae > Boesenbergia > Boesenbergia rotunda. Next base: position 557,075 of record JAGFNQ010007219.1, on the reverse strand, counting down.
GACGAATTATGGATTGCCGGTTCTTGTGTTCAATTCGGGGTCCAAGTAAAATAAGAAAACAATTAAATTAGAAGAATGAAAATAAGATTTATACCTCTTGTTTTACCTCTTAATCTTCTATTGTATTCCTATCTCCTTCTTGGACGTCGTGTGGGCGATGATCTTCCAAGAACGAAGCCACCAAAACTCTCCTTCTTCTTCCTCTTGCTTGCGCCAACCACCAAAGGAGAAAGATCTCCTTCTTCCTTGCTTGCGCCGACCACCAAAGGAAAAAGATCTCCTTCCTTGCGCCGACCCTAAGGAGAGAAGGGAAGAAGAAGAAGAAGAGAAAGAATTCTCTCCTTCACTTGAACCCTAGCCGGCCACCTCCCCTTGCTCCTTCCTTGCTTGTGTGCGGTGCCGAACACCACCAAGATGGAGAGGAGAGAAGATGAAGAGAAGAAGAAGAAGAGAAAAAGAAATTCCCTCCTTCCTTGCTTCCCAACCGGCCACCTCCTCTTCTTTGTTACCGCCGGCGCCGCCCAACCCTGGGGGGGGGGGGGGAGAGAGAGAGAGAGGGATAAAACTCAAGGCTTGGTTCTCTTCATGATGGCTTATGAGAGGGTATTTATAGGCTACAATAGGGACCATGAGGAGGAGTTGATTTTCGTCTCCTAACGGATCCTCAACCCGACCCGTTAATAATAACCCGCTCCACTAATGGGTTATTATTGAACTACCACACCAACCCCATAATAATATAGGCTCCACCATATTATGTGTACATTATCTCTCCGTGTTTAAGATATCACATGTCCATTAATTAATTAAATTATTGATAATTTAATTAATTAATATCTAACTCCAAGAGTAATACCACTCAACCTTATTATCATGTCGGACCAAGTCCACCTGCAGGATTTACATGATAATCATTATGAGCTCCTCAAGGGGACATCATCATCTTAAAATAATTAAGACACGGTTTCCTTCTATAATCAATGACACACCATGTAAATAATATTATTTCCCAATTTATAGGGCCTATTGACTTAACGAATAAATCTCGCCCATTGGTAAATTAAAAAAAAATAAATATTAAGTACATGTGCCCGTTATTATATCGGGATTAAGAGCATGTACATCCATAATAACCTGAGGTCTTGTTCGATTATATAGTCAGTATAAGTCGAATCACCTCAAATCGGTTCTGTTCATTACACACAAAGTGCACTAATGTAATTCTATAGTCAAGATAGACTAATACCAAATTACACTACAACCATTCCAATAGTTTGTCCAAATCCATTTCGGTTGTGAGCCACTACTTATACTTCACAAGGAGCTGATAATATGATCTTCTATGTGGCACCACCCACCATGTTATCTACAATGTAAAGTATTAGACAATTGCATACATATAGCAAATATAAAATGCAAATACATGATCACTGTGATTCTTATTCCAAAATAGATGTTCATACAAAAGCTAGGCTTATAGTATACATCCTAACACTCATACCAATGGAGTTATCTTTCTCTTATAAGCCTATGATCATTCTCATGTATTTTCAATGTGGGACTATATTTGCAACCTTGCAACCCCAATAGTAGTGTCCCTTCTTATTGCACCCGAAGCATATGATATGATCTTTTGACTTCAATTCGGTGGAGGTGATAGTGAGGTTGACTTGTTCTTCAACCTTTGATGATTTGGATCGATCATCTACACTTATGAAGGTCTTCTCTTCATTCTCAAATGTAGATAATTCTTCATCTTCTTGTGTCATTTCACTTGAGGAGGTGGATGATGTTTCTTCTTCTTTCTCCTCCTCTTGAACCAATGAGCTCTTCTCCTTAGGTTCCTTCACTTCTTGTGCATGTATAGAGGATTTTCATGAAGAGCAATCACTTTGCTCCATAGCTCATGAGCACACTTGTACTCACTTACATGGCTCATCACATCATTAAGAAAAACATCAATTAGGATTGAGATTACCTTCTTATTTGATCCTGTCGCGAAGCGAGGTGGACTCCCAAGAGCAAGTTGGTCTCCCGAGCGCCACGAGCTGCTGATGTTGGCTCCGATCTACGAGAAAATGACCGTTAGCAAATCCGCCGGGAAAAGTTCCTGGCAAGGCCTTCCGACGGTCAAGTCAGTATCCGCAGGAATATTGCAAAGCAAAGCAATGGAATAATGGACGAGGGCTTGATCGCGCATACCTGTGGAATGAAGAGTGGAGGGGCTTATATAGCCGAGGGAGCTGACAACCCCTGTCTGTGTCAGCCGTCCTTTGATACCCGAATGAGACAGGGGCATGGGTGGTGTCAGCTCACGGGATGGCGCCGACCGGCGCTGCTCAGTCTGATGCCACGAATGGCGGCGTGGTGCGGGGCATCCGGATGGGACAGAGGTACAGAATGCGACGTGCGCTATAAATAGGCAAGGCTTGCGCTGACCCCTGTACCTCGGCCATAAATACGATGTCCAGGAGTGGACGTAGTAAAGGAAAAGACAGATTCTGAGGTAGGTTGCCGCCTGGCCAACTCGAGTGACATCGGGCTCCATAAATAATACCTCCGAGTGATGCAGGGCACACCCCGAGTCAGGGAGCGTTCGGATGTACTCAATCCGCCTGACTCTGAGTCACATGATTGAGTGGCCGAGAGAACATCGACTATGATTCTGCGAGGTGTGCCTAGAAGGTTCTAGGCTTGGTCGTGGGGACCTTGTGCTCAGGACCACTGTAACAGGTGTCTGGGTTATCGGACGGGGTAGGATACCCAGCGTCCAGCTCTGGGACTCTGGTCGGAGTATGCCATCCTGACTGCTCAGTCGGGTGCCCTGGGGCCGAGTGAGCCCTGCCACCTGGACCCGTCCGCCCGTGCCCGGTGGGCCCGACATAGCCTTAGGTGGTGCAAAGTTGGCCGACCGAGCGACACGTGAGCTAGGTCGGGAGCATAAGCATCCCCTTCGAGTCTAGTCGAAGGAGGCGTCGAGTCTGACTGACTGGACCATTAGTTTAGAATGGGCTCGGCACTCCCGGGCAAGCGTCAGCCAGACCGATCTACATAACTTAGCGCCCAAGCGCTCCCCTGGACGCCGACCGTGACCCATTCGCACTTCCTATTTGTCTTGTCTCAATTTTTGCAGGGTCGATTCAAATCTCCTGTATTAATTATCGTATTAACGGTGGAGCTATGTGTCTGCTAGCTATTGGTATCCCGGGCGACGAAGCGACCGCCGCCTGACATAGCAAGTGGGTGTTGCGCACGTGTGACGCCGAGCCTCGGGAATTACCGCAGGTTTGATCGGACGATCCAGGTCCGATCCCACCTTTCCCCCGGGTCACCCCTGGATGGCTGTCCTCGTCCGCTTGGCCCTATAAATATGCCTTTACCCCTAGCGTTCTTACCATCATCTTTCACCCCGACACCGCCCTACTGCTCCTGCATGCTCTGCTAGGGTTCTGGCGAGTTGTTTCCTTCCGGTGTTCTTCTTCGACGAACCTCCTATTTCTCAGTTAGTTTTCCTTTTCACTCGGTCCCTTTCTTTTTCGCAAGGTCTCTTTCTCTTTCCCTCAACCATGGACTCTCCTTCTTCCCCCTCGGACCCTGATATACTACCATGGTGTTTGAGCTCCACCACCACGATCTTGACCAAATCCGAGCCGATTATCGCATCTTGGACGACTTACGCCTTCGCTTACTCGACCCGACCGACTGCCCTGATACCCCACCTCTTAGTTACATAACTATCTCCCGAGACCACCTTCAGGCCAGGCTTTGTTTTCCGATCCACCCATTTATTTCTTCCATCTGCCGTTTCTTCCAAATTCCTCTTTCCCAACTTGCCCCGAATGTCATTCATTTGATGTGAGGTTCGATGGTTATCTTGACTTTGTATAAGATCCCCCTTGAGCTCGAATTCTTTTATTATTTCTTTTAACTTAAGAAGCAAGAGCCGGACGACTTCTTCTTCCAAGCCCGAGCCAAAACTTCATTTTTGTCAAAACTTCTGGCCTCTAATAAGGGTTGGAAGGAGCCCTATTTCTTTATAAACACTATCCCAACCCCGAGCTGACCCACCCACTGGATATCTGATCTTCCTCCTTCTCCTCCTCTCCCCAAAAATTATCGAACCCTTCCTTCTTATCAGTCGACCCTATCTAACATAGGCAGCCGACATTTCCACGGGATTCATCTGCTGAGTGAGGACATTTTGTACGTGTTCGGCCTCAGTAAAGTGTCGTTCCGCCGACCTCGGTCACTCGGTAAGCTTTTCATTCTGTCTTTTGAATGTTTATAGCTAACTAAACCTCTGTTATTTTGCAGCAAATATGATGTTGGCTTCTACTCTGGAGGAGGGGTTCGACCTGGACGACGCCGAACTAGAATCCCGGGTTGGCGAGCAGTTGGCCTGTCGAGAAGAAGCTCCGCCCACTGCGACTCCCATCGACATGTCTTCCTCCTCTGGTAACGGAGCCACGCCGGCTGCGGATCTCCAGCTGATAGAGGTGGAGGACGAGCCTTTGGTCACTAGGCGGTGGAGGGATCGACCGGTCGACTCAGAGGCCACGCTTCCAGCCGCCCCCACAGCCGGAGCCTCCACCAGTTCCCGACCGAAGAAGAAGAAGAAGGCAGCGTCCCCTTCTCCAGCCCCGCCCCCAACTCTGACTCAGGTAGGCTCTCTGGAGGCCCGGATCCGGAGGGAACCCACCCCTCCCCCTGCTGAGGGATCGAGCAGCCGGTCTTTTCACTTGGTCATGCCGTCCCGTGCTGTTTCCACCATGGGTTACGAGAGGCCGACCGACGAGCCAACTGAGCGAGCCCAGGAGGTCCATCTGTACGGTCCTCTGGGTGAACACTTTTATCACGGCCTTTGGGAGGCAAACTATCGGGGCCCGACTAGCAGAGCCAACGCCTTCCTTTTTGAGGCCAGTCAGGTACGTTTGTTTCTCGTTAGTGTTTTTCCTTTTACTTATTCTTAACTTGAGGCTAATAGCTGTTTATTGTTTGCAGCTTTTTGGCTCGGCTTACAACTTGGCCGTCTCCTTTATAGCCCACACCCGGGCATGGCACCAGGCAGAGTGCTGGGTGGAGAGGCTGGAGACTCAGCTCCGGCATGCGCAGCTGGTCTCCAACGAGGAGACCTTGAGCGGCCTACGGGCCGAGAATTTGGCCCTGGAAGACCGCCTAGCTCGTTCAGAGGAGTGACTTGAGGCCAACAAGGTGCAGCTCGACTCGGCAGATACAGCGGTTGCCCAGGCGCAACACTGAGTCACCAACCTGGAATACACGGAGCGCAAGGCCTGGGTCCTCGAGGGTCAAGCTCGGGACGAGCTAGATAAAGTCAAGGCCGAGCTCCTGGAGGTGTCACAGTCAACTGCGGTCTTGCGCGCCGTTCTGTCTGCAAAGGATCAGCAGCTGGCGGCCCAAACAGAGAAGAATGGAACCCTGAAGACCCAGTTGGTCGCGCGGGATGAGGAACTGAACGGCCAATCGGTGAAGCAGTGCTGACTCTGAGAGCAGCAGGCCACCTGGGAGGCCGCACAGTCAGAGCTGGACGTCGCCCGATCGGAGCTCGAGGAGCTTACAAGGCGGGCGAGACTGCTCGGTGGAACTCTCGGAGGGTCGAGTATCTCAACTCCTGGGAGTTCAACGAGCAGCTATCGGGGAGGCTTCGTCCTATGCTTAAGAAGCAACTGCTCAACACCCTCGAGCAGCTTAAGCGGGGTGTGCACCTTCCTCCCGATCTCCCGGCCAGCACCGTCAAGTTGTCCGGGCTAACCCAGGGGATGGAGAATGTCTTCCGTCCCTTCGAGTGAGGGTCAGATTTTTGCTGTTTCTTTTTCCTTTTTTGTTCTTCCTTGTAGAGGCTCGACCTCCTTTTTTTGTACTGAAATTACTTTTAATGAAAAATCTCTTTCGCTTATGCCTTGTCCGATGTGTTTGCTATTTTTTGCTTCTAAGTGTTGCTCACTCGGACACATACTCGAGCCCCTTCTTTCTCCCTTCCTCAGTGAGGTCGGCTCGGCTAACTCGTCCAAAAGACGCAAGCCTTCGAATAGATTAAGGCTAGGGACTAGGCCCTAAGCCACATACTCGCTCAGGGGACTTAGCTATTCATGGACGACTTCTGTTTAAGGAATGGGGACAATAAAGTGATCGACCAAGTATAATGTTGCCTGCCCGGGGAGCAAGCTCGCGCGCTTGATCGACTTGATCCCGGGGAGCATGGGTGGCCACGCGTCTGGTCGGGGAGCCGAGCCAAGTAGAATGCTATTTGCTCAGAAGGCTCAGAACTGGGATGATCAGTCGGCTAAATCCCAGGGAGCATGGGTCGCCACGTGTACGGACTCGGGGTCGAGTTGAGGGGTGCGTGGGGGCATGCTCACTTATAACTCGCTCAGAGGTGAGAGTTTGGACACTCGGTTGGCAGAATCCCAGGGAGCGTGGGTCGGCACGCATCCGGACTGGGGGCCGAGTCGAGGAGTGCGTGGGGGCATGCCTGCTTATAACTCGCTCAGAGGCGAGAGTCTGGACACACGGTCGGCTGAATCCCAAGGAGCGTGGGCCACCACATGCCCGGACTGGGGGGCAAGTCGAGGAGTGCACGGGGGCATGCCCGCTTACAACTCGCTTAGAGGCGAGAGTCTGGACACTCGGTCGGCTGAATCCCAGGGAGCATGGGTCGCCACGTGTCTGGACTGGGGGCCGAGCCGAGGGGTACGCGGGGCATAGGGGCGAGAATCTGGTCACTCGGTCGGCTATATCCCGGGGAGTGTGGGTCGCCACGCGTCCGGACCGGGGGCCGAGTCGAGGGGTGCGCGGGGGTATGCCCGCTTATAACTCGCATAGGGGCGAGAGTCTGGTCACTCGGTCAGCTATATCCTAGGGAGCGTGGGTCACCACGCGTCCGGACCGGGGACTGAGCCGAGGGGTGCGCGGGGGCATGCTCGCTTATAACTCGTACAAGGGCGAGAGTCTGGACACTCGGTCGGCTATATCCCGGGGAGCGTGGGTTGCCACATGTCCGGATCAAGGCCGAGCTGAGGGGTGCGCGGGGGGATGCTTGCTTATAACTCGCATAGGGGCGAGAGTCTAGACACTCGGTCTGCTATATCCCGGGGAGTGTGGGTCGCCATGCGTCCGGACCGGGGGCTGAGCCGAGAGGGCACGGGGGCATGCCCGCTTATAACTCACACAGGGGCAAGAGTCTGGACACTTGATCGGCTATATCCCAGGGAGTGTGGGTCGCCACGCGTCCAGATTTGGGGCCGAGCCTAGGGATGCGCGGGGGCATGCCCGTTTATAACTCACACAGGGGCGAGAGTCTGGACACTCGGTCGGCTATATCCCAGGGAGCGTGGGTCTCTATGCGTCCAGACTGGGGGCCTAGCGAGGAGTGCGCGGGGGCATGCCTGCTTATAACTCGCTCAGAGGCGAGAGTCTGGACAGTCGGTCGGCTGAATTCTAGGGAGCGTAGGTCGCCACGCGTCTGGACCGAGGACCGAGCCGAGGGGTGCGTGGGGGCATGCCCGCTTATAACTCGCACAGGGGCGAGAGTCTGGACACTCGGTTGGCTATATCTCGGGGAGTGTGGTTCACCACGCGTCCAGACCGAGGGCCGAGCCGAGGGGTGTGCGGGGGTATGCCCGCTTATAACTCGCACAGGGGCTAGAGTCTCGAGTGCCTGCAAGCTTGTTCGGGCCTTGCTCTGCCATTATCGAGTGTAATCATCTTACAGGTCTTTATTCTTCTAACTGACTCGAAGCTATCTTGACTCGGGCCTCCGCCCGGTCCAGGGGCAGCTGGGTCTCCTTGTCCTTATGTAGCTCGACCCAAGGAGTGACTAGCACCATACTGCAACTATGGGACGTGCGCTGGGCCTTCTGGCTTTCTGTGCGAACATCACTGACGTAACATCGTCGGGCCATCCTCTGATCTCCTCTAACCTCCCTGACCTGGTCTCCGACCGGGAATTTGATCTTGAGGTAGAAGGTCGTGGTGACTGCCCGAAATTCGTTGAGGGCCGGTCAACCCAAGATTGCTTTGTAGGTCGAGGGAGCGTTCGCTATCAGAAAAGTGGACCATCTAGTTCTTTTTAGTGGCTCCTTCCGTAAGGAGATAGCCAACCAAATTTGCCCGATCGGATGGACATGGTTTCCGATGAACCCGAACAGCGGTGTGGCCACCAACTCCAACAGTGATGGCTCGATTTGCAACTGGTCGTAGGCTTTCTTGTATAATATGTTGATCGAGCTGCCGGTGTGTTGGGACCGGGTGCATGTTGACATGGATGCGGGTTCGTAATTTTAAAATTAATTACGTGCAGCGGAAGGTTTACCATAAATAATTTCTCTAATTATTTAACCACACATCTAAGCATGCAATTTTATCTTGTGTAGACATGATCATATATTTAAAATTTTGCAGAAACATAAACTAATTTATGTATTACCTCGCGTAACTCGAAGGAAGGGATGAGATCCAACCGTAAGCGTCCCTTAGAAGTTCCGCCTCTATTCGCGTCCACGCCGAGTATCTTCGGGATGACTTCGCAAAGCCACGAGTTTCGTGTTCTCGAGAACTACTAGATTCTCCGAGAACGCGACCAAAAAAACCAAGAGAGAAGTCGAAAGACTAACCACAAAAGGATGGTCGACTGGTGCTCCTTCTTGGGGCTGGTTAGCGCACGACAAGAAGGGGAGAAGAGAAAGAGAGAAAGAGAGGGAGAGAGCCTATGCCTTCGTCTCTACGATTCGCACCCAAGCCTTGCCTTGGGTCCTTTATATAGTGGCCTCTCAACCATCAAGCCTCTCAAATATGGAATAACTTATTCCATCATGCCAAGTTTGATTTTATATCATGGTTAAAATCATATTTTAATTCATGATAAAAATCAATCAAGTCTCTTCTCTTCTATGGAATAAATTTCCTTATCATGGTAAATCAATCCATGATTGATTTTATAAAATAAACCAATCCATGGTTCATTTTAATTTCTATGAAAAATAAACCAAACCTTGATTTATTATATAAAAATTTATATCATCCATAATTTTATAAAACAAACCACACTTGGTTTATTTTATAAATTGAACCAAAAACTTGGTTCTCTCCCTTTGTTGTGGCCGGCCAAGCAATGAGGATGGAGGCCCTCTTTGGCCGGCCCATCCAAGCCAAGCCCCAATGAATTAAACTTATTTAATTCATCTATTAAATCTTCAAAAGACTTAGCCATTTTACGCTTCCGATGCGTCTCTGAAAAATTCAGATTCGACTTATCGTTTGGCTCAACCAAACTTAATCTCTCTTTATTGGAAAATCTAATTTTCAACTCGTTTTAAATCCCTCGGATTACTCGTAGTGCGTGTGACTAAATAGGTTTTCGATTTATGTTGGCCGTGTTGGGTTCTCCCGGCACTAAACAATAAAAACGCAGTGGAAACAAGAACCCACGAGCGATCCATGCGAAAGAAAACTCGTACAAAGCTATCTATCTAATAGATTTATCTACTGTTTATACCTTTGAAGCGTGCCCTTCGGTTATCCCGCTCGTCCAAGATACGCCGGATCTCTTGCACGTTCAAGCGCCGTGCCTCTATTCGTATCCACACGGACACAATCTCTCAACTTCGGGAGAGCTACCTTAGTTGTGCTAGCAACTTGAGGTAGCTCGCAGAACACCAAGAACCTTACAATAAGGTTTCGGCCAAGAGTGGAGGAGAGGAAGAAGAGAGGAAGGGAAAGGGAAAAGCTAAGGCAAGAAGAGGACCCCATCCAAAGTCACAAGGCCCTCTTTTATAATCATCCCATGAATATGAAGAGGTTTGTGTCTCTTTGGCTTCCCAATAAAGAGCACATCTTTTTATGTGGCTCTTTATCATTTCCCATGCAAGAAAAGAATCTTTTCATCCAATGAAAAGAGACTTTTCTCTTTCCTCCATGCAACTCCGACCAGGCCTCTCGGGCTTCCGACACGGTCTCCCGACCAAGTCTCCCGAGTGGCGAGCTCCCGACCCAATCTGCCAAGCTCCAACCCAGTCTGCCGAGTGCCGACCCGATCCGCCGAGCTCGACTCGGTCCGCCGAGCTCCGACTAGGCCCGCCGAGCTCCGACTCGGCCCGCCGAGCTCCGACTCGGCCCGCCGAGCTCCGACTCGGCCTCTCTCGAGTTCCCAACTCGAGTCCCCCGAACTGACCTCCCGAGTTCCCAACTCGGGCTCAGGTCTCCCGAGTTCCCAACTCGGGCTCAGATCTGCCAATCAACTTTCCCGAAGCATTGTGTCCTTTGTGTGTGACCCAATAGGTTCTCGTGACGTTGGCAATGCGCCTAAACACTTTAGACACATAAACAATGAGCGGCATCTAGCAATGTATCATTGCTACCCAAGTAACAAGAAAAGTCGAGATCCGACTAAACCTCCATGACTATGATAGTGTATGACCTTGTCCTTCTATCCTTGATATCTAGATTGACAAATAAGGCATAGACCGTGTCACCCTCAATCAATCTTGTGTTTCTTGATCCCCGAGTAGACTCACTCAAACAAATGAGCTCAATATCTCATATTGACTCATTTGAGCATGACCATGCATTTCAGTAGTCCTACTCGATCAAGGGGCTCACAGATATCACTCCCGTCATATGGGAGGGATAGATCCCATCTACATCACTCACATCCCTCCGCATAATAACCCATGCTAGTCTCAACAGAATTGATAGTGCCCGTATTTATCAATTCATCGACTAGGGACAATTTCAATACTTCACAATTGCACATGTAGAGATAATCACTAGTTGTGAATTCATCACAAATTCTCTCATGCTGTGAATTGTATTGCGTATATTCAGTAAATGAGTTTAAGATCTCAATCAAATACACAAACATGTATACTCAAATAGTGAATATTCATTTATTAGAATAAATGATTACAATCATAAGGCGATTGCCTTAGGACACTTCTCTCATATCACTAACACGGTGTCCACTATGGTTCGGTGGACCTGGTAATTTACGATCACGGCTATGACGACCAGGGCGTCATCGTGAGGGACCTCCAGACCCTGTATGTCTTGCGGCCCGAAATCGATTTGGGGCCCTTGTGCCTGTGCCATGCTAGTGCCAACCTGGTGAATCTCCAGTCGGCGCACCTGTGCCCTCCGGGCTCAGTGGGAGTCGCCCCCGGTCGGCCCACCCGAGATCACATGCACTCCTCCTCGGACAACATTCTGCTGGTTGGCCTGTTCCTCGTTCATTTTGTCGGGCTCGACTTGCTCCTCTTGCGGGAACAAGTCCCTGGCAGTCGGGGGGGGGGGGGGGTTCCGTCTAGGTTCCCTGGCTGCTGGGGCGATCGCTGGACTTCCGTGGTCCGAGTTGCATCCCGGGAATGCCTGACGCCCCCGTCCTAGCGCAACAGGAGCCCGACTGTTGAGGCAATCTGTGGTCCGGAGTGACCATGTGTTTTGATGTTTGGCCAAAGGGTTTAAGTTAGGTTTACCCTTGTGTATTTGATATGTGTAGGATGTACAGGTTACACATATTGACTCAGCTGGATGACCTTGGTACGGTGAAGGGTGGCATGGAGATAAGCTGGAGGCTTGTGTGTGCCCGAGGGACCTTGGTAGAGCAGGGACGATGAGCCAAGGGGTGCGGACTTCGAGGCATGCATGAAGGATGACATGGAGGCAAGCTGGAGGCTTGCGTGCATCCGAGGGACGGGAGCTGAAGATGAAGAGGGCGCGAAGGCAATAGTCGAGGCTGCTGGTGAGGAGTCAGTTGAGTCGTGAGGGTACGAGTGCTGTGTGATTGTACTCGGGGAATCCTAGGGTTCGAGTGCGGAGTGAAATGTACTCGGGAAGGGTAACCTTAGGTGTGTGAGTAGACTAGTCTACTGCCCTGGGAAGCAGTCGACTGATGAAACTCACAGAAAGGTTTTGGCTGGGGACCAGTCGACTGCCCTGGGAGCAGTCGACTGGTAAAGTCAAAAACTAGCCGTTGCAGCGAGCCGTTGGACTGTTGTTTGGCTGGCACCAGTCGACTGGTAAATGGGCAGTCGACTGGTGGCGAGGGTTTCAGCCTTAGTCTTATTTAAGAGAACTTCGTGTTGGCTGAAAGATTTGACGAATTTGGTCTTGGTTAAAGACCAAATAGTAGTCTTTGTGCTCAGGTGTTGTCGAAGTGTTGTGGCGAGGTTTCTCCACCCACAAGGAGCGACAAGGGCTAGCCGGAGATTATCCAGGGAGTGATCCACCGAAGAATTCTTGGATTAGTCACCCTTAGGGGTGGATACCAAGAAAATCGGTAGTGTTAGCATTGCTCTTTGTTGTTAGTTTTATTTTTGTTTGTATTTCCGCTTGCGCAACTAACAACGTAGGAAGAAGAAGATTCGGAAAAGTGCTATTCACCCCCCCTCTAGCAACTTACAAGATCTAACAAGTGGTATCAGAGCGAAGGTCCGCTCTTGTCGGACTAATCGCCGAAAGGGCATAAGCTAGAGAAGATGGAAATTGAAGATAAGTTGGGGGATGACATCTACACTCCACCTCCCTACGATGATGAAGATCTCGACTATTGGAGGATGCGAATGAAGACATGGCTTGGAATGGAGTGGGGATGTAGGATGGCGATAGAAGAGCCCTTCGAAGTTTCAAAGGATAAGCACGGAAAGAAGCTCCGACCTAGGTATTGGACCAAGGAGCAACAAGAGCAATCTAGGGTAAATGAGAAGGTAATCAATATTTTGATTAATATTTTGCCTAACAATGTGTTGAGTAGTGTAGGGACATATACTAATGCATATGAGTTGTGGAATAAATTGGAAGAAGTTCATAAGAACCCTACACAAGATCAACTAGTAGAAGAGCCCGAAGAAATAAGTTCAAGTGTCCAAAAAGATCAAGAGGAGGAAAAAGAAAAGGAAGTGTCAATTTCATCAAGTGAAGAGGTAAAATTGAGTGATAAATCTTCCACCTCATCAAGAGAAGAAGAGGAGGTATTAAGCTCAAGGATTGAGGGAGAGGAGAGACCCCCATCCACATAAGAACAAGAAGAAGCTCCAACCTCCACCAAAGCAAAGAAGAAGGAACATATCACATGCTTTGGATGCAACGAAAAGAGACACTACAAAGATAAGTGTCCAAAAGATAAAAAGGAGGTAAAATCTAAACCCATTTCAAGTTCCTTTAAATCTAACGTGGGTTGTAGGATTGGAGAAGCCCAAGAAAGTAAAAAGAAAATTAGATGCTTCACGTGTGGAGAATTAGGGCATTACCACACGAAGTGCCCAAAGAGTGGAGAGCTCAAGAAAATGGAGCATCTAAGTGTTAGTAGGAGCAATAGAGCCAATTATGTGATGATTGACTAGGGACATATTGTATTATATTCTATTATTAATAAAGACATGTTTGGTTATTATACTTACTTTGTATTTGTGCCAATAACTAAGTATAATAATGTCCTTGGGTAGTAGGTTCTTATCTACATTATATCGATTGGTTGAATCGATAGTGAGATGATGTAGAGAATACTACTCTAAACCATTCCTAGTCAAGTATTAATATTCAAGGACAATATTAATGCATGGAGACTAGCATGTAGGTCAATTGATGACTTGAGCTCACAAGTCATGGATATGTGATATCAAGTTGACACATGGGTATACATTGGAGAATGTATACTGAATGACCCGCCATGAGAAAGTTTCATAGATTGTCATATGAGTGTCATAAACTTTCTCATGTGACTATTGGTATGAATAGTCCTTAGACCTGAAGTCACTACGATTCCCTACATAAGGAGTTATGTACTTTGGTATCGTCAAACGTCACCCGTGTTGAGGCAATCGACCCTAAAATGATTGGAAGATCATGGTTTTGATGTGTGTGTGTGAATATGTTTAAGGTTAGAGTGTTATGTTATATTTGATGTGTGTGATTGAGTTTGCAGGACTTGGAGAATCACACATGGTGAACATATCCGAGGGACGAGAGCCGAGGGAGGAGGACTCCAAGGGCAAGCCGAGAAGTGGACTTCAAGGGCACACGTGAAGGGTGACATAGAGGTAAGCCAAGGAAAGACTTGTCTGTGCATCCGAGGGACGAGAGCCAGAGGAAGATGACTTCAAGGGGCGAGCCAAGGAGTGAACCTGAAGGCACACGTGAAGGAGTATGTGAAGATTAGCTGGAAGTGAGTGGGCAGTCGACTGGCCAGAGGGCAGTTGACTGCCAAAACTCACAGAAGGTTTTTAGCCTTCTACCAGTCGACTGGCCCAGAGGCAGTCGACTGGTGTACCCCAAAACTCGTCGTTGGCTAGCAATTAATGCTAGGCCAGTCGACTGCCCCGGGGTAGTCGACTGGTGCGGGGCTGGACAGACTGCGAGTTTGTCCTGTTCTCTTATAAAAGGAGGACCTTTTTGCATGTGAACGGCACGATTCCGTACTGTAACGAAGTGCTGCTCGTGCAAAAAGCCTTCTCATCTCCCTCTCTCTTCAATCACTATATTCTGTAAAGAGGAAGACAACATTCTGTAAAGGTTTCTCCACCTGAAGGAGATTTTTCTTAGTGGAGGTGGAGTACGTGCATGAATCCTTGGATTAGTCACCCATTTGGGTGGATACCAAGTAAATTCTGATTGTTAGCATTGTTTTTATTGTCCTTTGCATATTATTGTTTCCGCTGCGCTAACAACCTTATAGAGACGTAAACGAAAAAGTGCTATTCACCCTCCCCTCTAGCACGCTTGTCGATCTATCAGTTGGTTTCAGAGCCGGTTCGTTTCGGAAGAACTCACCGTCAACCGGAGCAAGTTAAATGACGTTTTAAGAGGGATACAACACTGCATAACCACCCTTCTTCGACGGGAACGATTTCGCGTACTGGAAAGGTAGGATGCAATATTATCTTATGAACGATATTGAAAATTGGATTAGCATTGTAGATGGATTCGATGCACCCGTTGATGAAAGAGGAGAACCGACACCCATGAGATCCTGGTCGAAAGAGGTCATGAAGAGGGTGTAGTCCAATGCCAAGGCCACCACCATACTTCAGTGCGGGCTCTCAAAGGAGCAACTCAACAAGGTGGGGCCATTCAAGAGCGCCAAAATTGTGGGACAAACTGGTGGAACTGAACGAAGGATCAAACGAGTCCAGAAGAGCAAAGAAGGACCTGCTTGTGGCCCAACTCCAATCCCTGTCCATGAAGAGCAACGAGACTGTCAGCCAGCTGCATGGAAGGGTGAAGGAGGTCATCAACGAACTCCATGTAATTGGAGAAAAGATCGAAAATCGAGATATCGTCAGGTATGTCTTACAAGCCTTCTCGAGAACTACCTTGTGGGCATCTATGGTGGATGCCTACAAAGTATCAAGGGATTTATCTTTAGTTAAATTAGACGATTTATTTTGTGAATTTGAACTGCACGAGCAAGCTAACGTTTCATCCAAAGAGAAAGGTATAGCCATTATTGCAAAAAAGGAGAAGAAGAAGAGGAAGGAGAAGAAGAAGGTGGTTTACTCTTCCTCATCCGACTCAGAGGAGTCTAGCGCCTTCTTGGATAGCGACCAAGAGGCTTTCATGGTAAGGAAAATACGTAAGGCCTGCAAAAGTTTTTCTAACAAATCTTATGCTAGGAAAGGGTCCAAAGGAAAGGGTAAGGCCAAGGACATCATCTGTTACAACTGCCACCAAGAGGGACACATGAAGAATGAGTGCCCTCAACTAAAGAGAAGAGATGACAAGAAGGAGGAGAAGAAGAAAGGTGACAAGAAGAGGTCGATGGGGAAGGAGAAGGGTGCTACCAACCTCAAGGCGACCTGGGATGATCCATCATCCTCGGAGGAGGAAGAAGAGCAAGTTTCACATTTTGCTCTCATGGCAATGGACCATTCAGACTCATCAGATGATAAAAGAAGTTCGAGCAGTGAAGATGAGAGCGCCTCCTTTTCATCATCATCCGAGTCAGAAGCTTCGGTAAATGAGGTATACCACTTACCCTCCTCTACTTTAGTTAAGATTATTTCTAGCACTAACATGGATTTAGCTAAGGCTAGAAGTAAGATTAAGGAACTAAAAAAATGAAATTGCCATGCTTAGAGTAGAGTCTACAAAACTTAGGTAAGAATTACATGCTTGTTCTCTTGCATCACATGATTCATGTTTTGAAACTGAAAATAGGGAACTAAGGAAAAAGGTAGAGGACCTTACAAAGGCATTTAGGAAATTTCAAGTGGGGTCTAGCAACTTAGATATGATAATAAATAGTCAAAGGGCCGTCTATAACAAAGCCGGATTAGGGTATAGGCCAAAGACAAAGGAAGTGACCATTGTCTCACTCATGGGTAGGGTTAGTGCATCTAGGAGACAAGGGTTTAAGGGAAACACCAAGAGGGCATGAGTACCTAAAAGATTTTTAAATGATGCTTGTGGATCACAAATTTGGGTACCAAAATAGTATGTTTTCCATGTTGTATAGGTGAAGGTGAAGGATGCCTCAACCATGTGGATAGTAGATAGTGGATGCTCAAGACATATGACTGGAGATGTGAGCAAGTTCACTACTATTAGCTACTTAAGAGAAGGGGCGGTGTAACGACCCGAAAAATTCTCTTAATATTTTCTTAAAATATTAAGCATGTTTAGATAATTTTCTGAGGAACCTAGAGGTATTAATACGAACTTTGGCCTAGAAAATCCATGTTTTCTCATTTAAATTGAGAAAACTAAGTATTAATGGGCCTTATGTGAGCTTTTTGGTACCCTAATTATAGGTGGATTTAGGTAATAATTAGTATAAATATAAATAGGATTTAATTAGGCATATTAGCATGATTACGGGTAAGTCTTAGCCTAATTTTCCTAGTTTAATGGAGAAATTAGGTACTAATGAGCTTTAAATGGGCTCCAAAAATGGGTATTAATTAGGTAAAATTAATATAAATATAAAAGAATTTTATTTAGGAATATTAGCACAATTATGGGTGGTTTTAGGGGGATTTTCGGAATTTAGAAAAAATAAAAATAATAAAATAAATGAAATAAAAATAAAATAAAAATAAAGGTGCATGAGCCAAGGATTGAACCTTGGACCTCTTGTACAACCATGTATGCACTAACCAACTTACCTAGCAAGGTATTGTTAGGAGGGAATGAAGTGGATATGGGTTAAGGCATAGAAGAAGATGAAGGGTCATGGAGAGACTCTTCATTTGCCTCCTTAATGGATGATAAATAGGGGGTTTGGGAGTTACCTCGTCTTCCCATTTCCTTGCATTTTCAAAACTCTTCCTCCCCTCATCCTAGCCGAATACCCAAGGAAGGGTTTCCCCTTGGAAAAGCTCCACAAGAGGTCTTATCTCCAAGATCTAAGGGTTTTTCCCAAGGATACAAGGACAAGGAGGCAAGGATCCAAAGATTTTGCAATCTTCTTCCCTTTCAAGGTTCGAAAAATCAAGAAACCCAAGGTAAGACTCCCTCACCTATGGTGTAATAGTTCCTTATGATTTCCATGATTTTTAGCATGATATATTGGTCGGTTTTGGATTTAATGTTGAAAGGAAAGAAAAATCAAGAACCTTAGGGTCATGGGTTTCGGCCACCATGATTTAAAGGTCTATAATTATGCCAAAAATTCTTATAATGTTGTTTAATGTTCTCCCATGATGTTTAGAGGTTAAGTATAATTTTTGGGAATTTTTGGAGTACCCTATGACACCCTAGGGTTTCGGCCAACATGAAAGAACCAAAACCAAGAACCCTAGGCTTGAGGGTTTCGGCCACCATGATTTAAAGGTATATAATTATGCCAAAAATTCTTATAATGTTGTTTAATGTTCTCCCATGATGTTTAGAGGTTAATTATAATTTTTGGGAATTTTTGGAGTACCCTAGGACACCCTAGGGTTTCGGCCAACATGAAAGAACCAAAACCAAGGACCCTAGGCTTGAGGGTTTCAGCCACCATGATTTAAAGGTCTATAATTATGCCATAAATCTTGATAATTTTTTAATGCTCTCTCATGATGTTTAGAGATTAAATATAATTTTTGGGAATTTTTGGGGTAACCTAGGATACCCTAGGGTTTCGGCCAACATTAAGAACCCTTGTGTAGGGTTGGGTCTCAAACTTCAAGTGTAGGTTTTATGTTTTATCATGATATAAGGAAGATGGAGGGTGTTTATGTGAATGTTTCACATGGCCTAGAGACCCTATAGGTTTCAACCAAGTACCCTAATAAGGTAGAAAGTTAGGACTCATTTCAAGTAAGGGCCCCAAATGGCCTTATGGTAAGGTATGGTTGGTGTATAACAATTGATTTGGGGATTTTAATGGAAATTTTTCCATGCCCCATGGCCTTGAAGTTTCGGCCAAGAGCAAGATTAGGGTTAAAGGATTAGGGTTGGCCTTAAGTATGGAATCAAATGTTTCCTAGGGCCTAGTATGTATGTATGGGATGTTGTTTGGGGAAGAAGTTCTATGTTAACCAAACCCTTAGTTTGTATGTCATGAATTATATGTTAAGTCATAGATGTTTAGACATGTGCCATGATTTATGAATGATATGTATGTATGCCATGTCTTATGGATGATATGCCATGTTTTATGAATAATATGCATGTATGCCATGTCTTATGAATGATACGTATGTATGCCATGTTTTATGAATAAGATGTATGTATGCCATGTCTTATGAATGTGGTTAAAGTACATGCCTTTAAGGCATAACGATGATGTTAAGTATGATGAATGAATGATGATGAATGAAAGTATGATGAATGAATGATGATGAATGACAAGTATGATGAATGAAAGATGATGCTTATGTCTTTAAGGCATAAATATGCTAAACGGCACGGTCGATGGTTGACGGTACGACGGTCGAGAGGACCGGTAAATGGGCCGGTAGACAGGCCGAGCCGTAACAAGTTATGCTATGTTAAGTATGCCATGAATGTCTCATGAATGATGAAGCATGTAAAGTATTTTACTTTATGAATGGGCTTGTACCGGACCGAAGTATGGGTCCAAGGGATGGGCACCTTAAGAACGCCCCGGTTCTGGACTACCGACTATGCTGTCCACGATTCTGGCACTACCGAAGCTGTGCAATAGGGATGGGCACCTTAAGAACGCCTCGGTTCGGGGACTACCGACTATGCTGTCCTTACCCTAGTAGGTCGAGACTAGCTACATCGTATTTACTTAGGGATGCGCGCTTATGATGTATGTATGTGGTACAAGCCAGGGCCCCAATGATATGATGATTATGTTTAAGCATTTAAAAGTATGTTTTTAAAGATTAAGCATCCTTATATATATATATGCAGTTGCCACATGCATCCATTCATATTATGCATTATGTTATGAAAAGTATGTTTATGAAAAGTATGTTTAGGAAAAGTATGTTTATGCAAAACAAGTTTATGAAATTATGTTTATGCCATGATTTATTTATGTTTATGCCATGATTTAATTATGTTATGCCATGATTTATTTATGTTTATGCCATGATTTAATTATGTTTATGCTAAGTTAGAATGCCATGATGTTATGCTAGTTTAGGATGCCATGATTTAATTATGTTTATGCTAAGTTAGAATGCCATGATTGGATTTATGTTCATGCTAGTTTAGAATGCCATGATTTTATTTATGCCCATGCTAATCTCTGAAGCCATGATTGATTTAGGTTTATTATGTTATGTCTATGCCAAGTATTATGCCATGCTATGAAAGTTTACGATGTTTATGTCTATGTCAAGTATTATGTCATGCTATGAATATTTACGATGTTTATGTCTATGTCAAGTATTATGCCATGCTATGAATGTTTATGGTTATGTTTATGTCATGCTATGAATGTGATGAAGCTATGGCCATGACATGATGAAAGTATGCTATGTGATGATAAGGCTTATGTTCTAAGTAAAGCACTAAGTATGCTAATGTTTCATATGCTCATGATAATTGATAAATGGTTTTAGTGAGTAGGAAAGAGTCTTACTAAGCCCGTGTGCTTATAGTCTTATTTCCTTATACCGCAGATCACGCAAGGGGACAGTAAGGAAGCAGCAGGAGGGCATCAAAGAATGTGTGTGATAGTGACTTGGCCATGGAGCAATATGGTTGCTCGTCTTATGATAGAACTCTACCTTTACTATTAAGTACTTGAATGTGACTCTATGACATGATGCTAAAGTATGACATGATATGATGCTAAGTATGACATGATGCTAAGTATGATATGATATGATGCTAAGTATAAAGTTAATATGCCAAGTTCCCACGTTATGATGCTAGGGATAGTAGTAAGTGCATGTAGGTGTAAGTTTAAAGGTTTCCGCTGCATTAGGATGTCTACATACCCTAAGTATGTTAACGTAACGCCGCTTTAAAAAAAAAAAGCGGGCATTACAGGCGGTCTCCTTTGAAATAGTGGAAAACTGAGAATTATTGGTAGGGGCACCATTGAGGTATCTCCTACAATTTCCATACATAAGGTACTTTTAATTAAAGACATGAAGTTTAACTTATTTAGTGTGAGTCAGTTATGTGATGAGGGCTTTAGAATTGAATTCCATGATAGGAAGTGCCTAATTAAACATAATGAGTCTAATAATGTCATATTAGAATGGTATAGAGAGGCCAACTTGTATTATCTTGATCTTGCTTATGCTGCTAACAATTTGGCTAAGTATTTCATATCTAAAAAGAAGAAGGGTGGTTGTGGCACCAGAGGCTTAGACATGTCAACATGAGAAGCATTGCAAGAGTGGCCAAGGAAGAATTGGTGAAGGGGCTACCTATGATCAAGTATGAGAAGACAAAATTGTGTGATGCATGCCAAGAGGGTAAGCAATCAAAATCATCACACAAAGGTAAAACCCTAACCACTACTACCTTGCCATTAGAACTTTTGCACATTGATTTGTTTGATTGCCATAGTACTCCCTCACTAGTAGGGAGTAAATATTGTTTAGTTATTGTTGATGATTTTTCTAGGTTTACATGAGTTTTCTTTTTGAAACATAAGGACGATACCCTAGAAATCTTTATAGGATTTAGTAAAAGGGTAGAAAATGAAAAACATCTCAAAATTAACCGAATTAGGAGTGACCACGGTGGGGAGTTCCAAAATTTAAGTTTCTCACAATTTTGTATAGAAAATGGATACAATCATGAATTTTCATGCCCAAGACTCCTCAACAAAAATGGGGTAGTTGAGAGGATAAACAGAGCCCTACAAGAAGTTGCTAGGGCTATGCTTAACGCATATTCCCTTCCTAGCTACTTTTGGGCCGAAGCAGTTAACACCACCTTTACATTCAAAACCGGGTTCTAGTACATAGGTTTCTAGGAAAAACACCCTTTGAATTGTGGAATGGGAGAGTTCCGCAAGTCCACTACTTTAGGGTCTTTGGATGTAAAGTCTATATTTTAAATACCAAAGATGACCTAAGAAAGTTTGAGTCAAAAGCCGATGAGGGAATTCTAGTTGAGTATTCATCAACTAGTAGGGGTTATAGAGTTTACAATAAAAGGACAAAAGTGATTGAGGAGTCCTCAAATGTTAACATTGATGAATCAACAAATACCTACCCTAGAAAAGCCTCAACTGATAAGGATATGGAAGAAGTCCAACCCCTTGCCCAAAGAATCCAAGACCTACATTTGTAGGGCAATGATCAAGGGGGAGTAAGAAGTATCCTAGAGGACGAGGAAGAAGTAGTCAATGACCCCACAACCTCTAGGCCCTTGAGACATCATCAAGATCGCCCTATTGACCAAATAGTTGGTGATGTCACTCAAGGAGTAAAGACTAGGTCCTATTTTAGAGATCGAACTAGTCAAATAGCCTTAATCTCTCAATTAGAACCTAAGTCTATTGATGAAGCATTGGGAGATGTAGATTGGGTCTTAGCCATGCAAGAAGAGCTAAATCAATTTGAGAGGAGTGAGGTTTAGGAGTTGGTTCCTAGGCCTAATGATTGCACCATTGTAACCACAAGATGGGTCTTTAGGAACAAACTAGATGACCAAGGCAAAATCACTAGGAAATTGGCTAGAAGAAGTCACTTGTATGCTAGAAACGAGCCCAGATATCTGTTGTGCCGTGGGCATGGGTAATATATATTGGAGTAACCCAGGTCAAGGAAATTGGAATGCGGTAAAAGCATGTATTAGTGCCTGACAAGGACTAAGGACTATATGCTGATTTACCGGGCAGAACAATTTCATGTAGGTTATATGAATATAGAATTCCAATCTAGATAGGGGCATATATAAATTCCTTGGGTTTTGTGTTTACTTTTAGGAGGTAGAACCTTTGTATAGTAGAGTGTTGCGCAGTGTCTGCGTGATGGACCCTACTATGGAGGCTGGATATTCTGGCAGCCTGCAAGGTAGCCAATATAGCTATATGGTTCAGAAACCTCAAGATGGACTTCGATGTGATTCCTGGTTTGCTAGGAACTATCACATTTGATGTGCTTAAAATGGTGCAGTTGCGAACTCGAAGAAATCACAAGTCCATAAGGCAAGTAAACACATAGAGCGCAAGTACCACCCAAAAGAGGAATAGCTGTCGTTGCCTAGATTACATCAGAGGATGACCTAGGTGGATCATTTCACTAAGGCCTTGGTAGCAATAGCGTTTAGGCATGTGAAGGATCTAGAGGTCAGATGTATGTCATTTTGAAAATAGCAAAGTCTTTGAGTATATGTGGGAGATTGTTAGAATGTATACTAAAAGCTTTGCTTTTGGTTAAGACACATTTACATTTTAAAGAGAATTGCAAAATCACACAGTACATGTTTATATTAGTATATGTATAAAATGTCTAGTACTTGGCATTGTAGATAACATGGTGCATGGTGTCGCATAGAAGATCATGTTATCAGGTTCCTTGCCGAAGTATAAGAAAGAGGCTCACAACCGAGATGGAGTTGGACAAACCATCAGGATGGTTGTAGTGTAATTAGGTGTGGTTTATCTTAACCATAGAATTACACTAGTGTACTTTGTGTATATTGAGTAGGACCCAAAGAGAGGTCATCCAATTTATGTACTGACTTCGTAAATTGGATTAAACCTCGGATAAATATTATGGAGTATGATCTCTTAATCCTGAAATAATTGTAAGTACCCCTGATTGATTTTGATGTGATCAACCAATTTAAGTTAGGTCCTGGTATGTTTAATCTCTCTGCTAAGTGTGCAGGAGCTTAGGTACGGAAGAAGTCAAGTGTAAGACGTAGTAGACGAGAAGGATTGTGCGGGGAAGTGAGCCGACGGGCTTGGTACAATGTGAGGGACGCGGAAGCTATGGAAGAGTACACCGGTGGATCGAGAAGGACGTACGCGACGCCCGAGGGACGGGAAACCGGGAGGAAGCACGCTCGAGGGGCGAAAGGCCGGAGTCAGGTTCGGGTGAGCCTAACTCCGATTGGCCGAAAATCACCCAGAAGATGAACCAAAAGACTGGTCAGTTTGACCATGTCAAACCAGGCGCTCGAAAAAAAAAGAAAATTTAATTATTGCTAAGAAGACTCGAACTCTAGACCTCAATAAGATATGTTGCCATGGTTACCAATTAGGATAACAGTTAATGACATTGAGATGTTGCCGATGATTCTACTTGAAGATGATAACATCGAAGTCTAAAGTAGATGATAAAATCATAAAGGATAAAACCTTATCCTTAAATCAAATCCAATGGATGCAGTTTAATCCCATCCAAGATCAACCATCCAGATTACATCCATGGATCAATGACCAAGAGAAAATTCCTCAATAATCAACAATCCAGATTTATTCTCTTAGGCTATAAATAGGCTTAGAGTTTCAACCTTTTCAATCAATGATTTTAATTCATTCTTGTAAACTCTCTAAAAGTCTAGCGTGCTATTTTTGTAAGGCTTCTCCGCCACAAGGAGATTTTTATTGAGCGTCCACTGCCTTGGAAGCAACGTTCTCAGTTGCGACCAAGTTTCTTTTTTTTAAAGACGAGTTCCTCCACTTTCATAATTTTTTTTTACCGTCTATTCACCCCCCTCTAGCTGGTCCAACCCGATCCAACAAGTGGTATCAGAGCCAAGGTCGCCGCAGAAGGACTAATCGCCGACTGCAGTAATTTCAAGAAAATGGTTGGAGTCGTAATCTACCAGCCGAAATTTGAGGGGGAGTTCGCGATGTGGAAGCGTCGAATGCAGGTATTTTTCAAAATAGATATTGAACTGCTACTAATTATTAAAAATGGTTTTTTAGTTCCTAAAGACAACAACGACAAGGATAAAAAAATAGAGTCGTGGGCCAAGAAGGAGCAAGCGAACTTTGTAGCAAACGGCAAAGCGGAATTTCATTTGCTAACCGTTATTCCCGTGCAAGAAGTCAACCGCATCGAAAATTACAACTCGGCAAAAGAGCTCTAGGAGAAATTCCTGGAATTGCATGAAACTACCTCAGATGCAAAACTGGCGCAATGAGACATTCTTCGAAGCCAACTGACAAACCTCCGGATGGAGAATGGAGAATCAGTTGCGCATCTATACGCCAAGGTAAAAGAACTAATCACAGACCTTGAGAACCTCGGAGAAAAGGTAACAAGTCGTGATGCTCAAAGGTACGTCTTAAATGCATTTCTGAGAACCCCAAAATGGACCTCGGTAATCGATGTGTATTTCATTTCGAAAGATTTAACAGTAAGTACATTAGAGCAATTATTTTCTACTTTAGAACTTCATGAATCTCATTTTGTAGAAAAGAATAAGAAAGCAGGCATCGTCGCACTGAACATAAGGAAGATCCAACTCGACGAGGAATCTTCGACTGACAATGAAACAACAAAAATGGTAAGTTCTTTTAAAGGTTTTTTTAAAGCTAACAAATTTTCAAGAACGCAGAAAAGAAGACGGTCCCCAAAGAAGCGAATAATTAGATGCTACAATTGTAAAGAGGAGGGACACCTGAAGGACCAGTGTCCTAAGCTCAAAAACAAGCCAAAGAAGAAAAAGACATTGAAGGCCACCTGGGATGAATCCTCGTCAGAAGAGTCGGAAGGTCAATAATACGCGGGACTTGCGCTGATGGCAAATCATCAAGAAGGGAGCACCGATGAAGGGGGAGAGACGTTAGAAGAAACTGACGACGAAGAAAGAGCCTCGCTTTTCGAAAGCGACCCGGTAAGTGAGGTTTGTTTTCTTCCTCATGATCAGTTATATGCTAGAGTTAATGCTTTGCTCAAATCTAATTGTAGATTAGAAAAAGCAAATTAAAAATTAAAAAATGAATTAACACTTACATCCTCGTCTGATATTTTGAAAAATGAAAATGATAATTTGGAAAACTTAGTGCAAAAATTAGAACTTGATATTGCATATTTACACCAAAAGAAAAATAACTTTTCTGATAATTTAAATTGGTATTTTAAACATCATAAGGGCCAATTTAAAAAGGTGGCCAAAAGCAATATTCCGACTAAGTTTTTAATTAATCCTGTAGACATGAACTTATTTTGGGTTCCTAAATTTGTATTAACTGATAATTTTTTTGTTATTATATATGTACGCATTTTGTTTCTCTACAAAAATTATGTCTTTATTTTTTTATGCATAATTATGCTGTCTATCTACTGGAACTTCTTTCAAAAAATTTCGAATATTTTTTCCCTCGAAATTTAAAATTAAGAGTTTAGGGGAAAGACGCATTATAATTTTTTTTTCAAATTTTTTTTAGTATTTTTTCCAATTTTTTAAAATTTACTCTTCAAGAACTCTTATGTGTTGATTTGTCATTTTTGGACTTGATAAACGAATTTAAAACTCAAAATTTTTGTCCAAACTTGTATCTTTATCTTCGACTTTAACAAAAATATTCAGATTTTTTTTCGATTTTTTATGAATTATTTATTGAAATATTTTTTTTAATTTTCAAAAATATTTTGACCAGATCTGAGTTTTTTTGGATCTCCTCATCAGCTGTGGATTTTATCAAAAAAAAATTTAGATTTTATTTAAGTCATTTAAAAAAAAAAATAGAATTAACTTTGAAAAAATATGTCATTTTAAATTTGAAAAATCTGTGGCAACAAAATTTTTTCACTTAGAATATTTTTTATCACACTCAAAAATTTTCTTCTTCCCTAATTATATTTCCCATTTTTTGATGTGATCAAAGGGGGAGGAATAGTATTAAGTTAAGGGGTAGAATTTTAATTTATTCTAAATTAAAATTTTTTTTAAACTTAAACTGTTTACATTATTATGCATGTTTTTTTATTTTGTTTACCCTAACTTAACTCGGATTGATGCACATCAAAAAGGGGGAGATTGTAAGTATCCCTGGTTGATTTAGGTGTGATCAACCAATTTATGTTAGGTCCTGGTATGTTTAATCCCTCTGCTAAGTGTGCAGGAGCTTAGGTAAGGAGGAAGTCGAGCGTAAGACGTAGCAGACGAGAAGGATTGTGCGGGGAAGTGAGCCGGCGGGATTGGTACAATCCGAGGGACGTGGAAGCTGCGGAAGAGTACACCGGTAGATCGAGAAGGACGTACGCGACACCCGAGGGACGGGAAACCAGGAGGAAGCACGCTCGAGGGGCGAAAGACCGGAGTCGTGTTTGGGTGAGCCTAACTCCGGTTGGCCGGAAATCACCCAGAAGATGAACCAAAAGACTGGTCAATTTGACCATGTCAAACCAGGTGCTCGAAAAAAAAGAAAATTTAATTATTGCTAAGAAGACTTAAACTCTAGACCTCGGCAGCATATGTTGCCATGGTTACCAATTGGGATAATAGTTAATGACATTGAGATGCTGCCGATCATTCTACTTGAAGATGATAACATCGAAGTCTAAAGCAGATGATAAAATCTTAAAGGATAAAACCTTATCCTTGAATTAGATCCAATGGATGCAGTTTAATCCCATCCAAGATCAACCATCCAGATTACATCCATGGATCAACGGCCAAGAGAAAATTCCTCAACAATCAACAATCCAGATTTATTCTCTTAGGCTATAAATAGGCTTAGAGTTTCAACCTTTTCAATCAATGATTTTAATTCATTCTTGTAAACTCTCTAAAAGTCTAGCGTGCTATTTTTGTAAGGCTTCTCCGCCACAAGGAGATTTTTATTGAGCGCCCACTGCCTTGGAAGCAACGCTCTCAGTACCGACCAAGTTTCTTTTTTTAAAGACGAGTGCCTCCACTTTCATAATTTTTTTTTACCGTCTATTCACCCCCTATAGCCGGTCCAACCCGATCTAACAATAATGACGGGCATATATTATTAATTATTATTTCTTTGATTTACCAATGGGTGAGATCTATTCCGTTAGATTGATAGGCCCGGTAAGTTGGGAGATAATCTTAATAATATGATGTGTTGTTGATTATTGATGGAATCCATGTCCTGGTGAGTCGGGATATGATGCCCTCTTGGTGAGCTCAAAAAGGTCGTCATGTCAAATCTTGCAAGTGGACTATGGTCCGGTATGATGAAAAGGTTGAGTGGTACTAATCAAGGATCAAGAGGATAATTAATTTAATTATCAGTAAATTAAATGAATTATCGGACATACGATATCTTAAACACGGGGAGATGGACGACTTATAATATGTGGAGCCCATATGAAAATATGGGGGTTGGTGAGGAAGTACAATGGGATCCTTTAGTGGAATGGATCACCATTAATGGATCAGGTTTGGTTCCATTAGCAGGCCAAGAACCACTCCTCCTCATGGTCCCTATCTTAGCCCTATAAATACCCCATAGGAGTCATGAAACATGGTGAATGAATTAATCCACAATTAATTGGAGATTATTCCAATTAATAAAACCCTAAACCCTCTCTCTCTTCCTCTCTCTTCTCTTCCACCTTCTCCCTAGGGCAAACCGGTGGTGAAGAAGGAGGAATTTCTTTCCTCCTCTCTTCGGTTCTTCTCTCCCAGATTGCTGCCAGCAACCAAGAACTACCGGTGGAGCATTCCTCCGTCGGTTTTGGTGAGCAGCGAGGAGGGAGGAGGCCTGGTTTGCTGGCGTGAGGAAGCAAGGTGGCGCCGACGGTGGAGGTGAAGAAAACTCTTGGTTTTCTTCGCCTATCTTCGTCCTTCTCATTTCTTCTTTCTCCTTGATGCTCACTGAACAAGGAGAGGTGTCCTCTACCTCTGTGGTGCGCGAAATCAAGTGAAGGAAAAGGGTAGTCGCTGGCGAGAAGGTTCCTCTCCCTTTTGGTGTTTGTCGCCAGCAAAGGTAGAGATTGGAGGAGCTCTTCTTCCTTGGGGAGTTGCTTCCGCGAGATAGGAAGGAGTAAGAAGGGTTGGTTCGGGTGGAGATGAAGAAGGAGAGCTCTTCTTTTTGATCTTGGTTCCACTCTCCCTTGAAGGGTCGTCGGCGGTGAGCCAAACCCTAACCCTAGGGTTTGGTGTTTGGCGCAAAGGAAGGAAGAGGGAAAAGGATTGATTCAAGGCCTTGGGTGACTCCGTGTCTTGGTAGATCGTCGCCCACACGACTTCCAGGAGGGGAGGGTCATAAGGTAGAAGACTGCGAGGTAAACGGCGAGGTACAACTCTCCCGAGCTTCGTTTTACTTTTGTTATGTCTTATTGTGCCATGTTACTTTGTCTCGTCATTTTATGTATGTTTGCTAATTATTTTGTTTCGTTATCATAGACAATAATTAACTAACTGGACCCCGAAGATAAACACAAAAACTAGCAATCCAAATCGTCGTCTTTTCCACGGTTAATTAATCCGGAAAGATACAAGGTCTTAACCTTGCTTTTGGCTAAGTTGTAACTTGGATTAATTAACACGACGACGAGATGGTCGAGTGGGAGACGTGTCTCTATTCGAATTAAATTTTTAATCCATGGACATAGAGAGGTCTCTCAGGCTCGACCCCGTGGTTGTCTTGGAAACCGCCAAGCCATACCTCTGAACACATATCCCCAGAACGAATTCGGTAACTCCGAAAAACTCATCATCGATCTAACCATCTCTATAAGAGTCCAATTCATTTGCTCCGACACACCGTTCTGTTGGGGTGTACTAGGTGTGGGCAATTGGGATTGAATCCTAGCCTCTGATAATTAACTCCTAAACTCTCCCAAGAGGTACTCACCACCACGATGAGACCGTAATGTCTTGATACTTTTACCTTGACATTTGTCCACATCAGCCTTGAATTCTTTGAACCTGTCAAAGCATTCAGACTTATGGTGCATCAAGTAAGTGTATTCATACCTTAAATAGTCGTCTATAAATGAGACGAAATATTCAAAGTCACCTCTAGCCTGGATAGACATAGGACCACACTGTTAGTGATATGAGAGAAGTGTCCTAAGACAATCGCCTTATGATTGTAATCATTTATTTTAATAAATGAATATTCACTATTTGAGTATACATGTTTGTGTATTTGATTGAGATCTTAAACTCATTTACTGAATGTCCGCAATACAATTCACAGCATGAGAGAATTTGTGATGAATTCACAATTAGTGATTATCTCTACATGTGCAATTGTGAAATATTGAAATTGTCCCTAGTCGATGAATTGATAAATACGGACACTATCAATTCTGTTGAGACTAGCATGGGTTATTCTGTAATCAGCTGATTCTCACTGGCTGGTGACATTGAGATGTCCGGAGATAAACATGAATGCTAGTTAAGGGAACTAGTTCATTGGAGTGACTAGCTGTAAAACTTCATATGGTAGTCTACATATAGATATGCCAGTGAAGTTCTTACTGCAGCTTAAGTGTGATGTTCCTTTGACTTGCGGTGTTCAAGTCATCTTGGTCATAGAGACTTATACTTTGACATCTTAAGCAAGCATCTCCAAGGAGGTGTGGACCCAGGATGATTGGGTATAAGCCGAAGTGCCCGAAGATGTTTGAACAGCCTACAAAGGATTCACCACTCCTTGCGAGGAGATGTATACCCGAGGCCTATCATCGGATTGTTACTCGAAGCCTCTGGCCAGAGCTTGACATGTTCAGAGTATGAATCTCTTAAATACATGAGAGTAATTAGAATCCGTAGGACGAGAAAACATTACTTGGGATAGGTGTGACGTAGTTAGCTTAGTGGGGACTGACACACATAGACCATGTCCTGAACCAAGTGGGTATATGATGGTGAAGGGAATGGGGCACGATTCATTATAGCTGCTGAAGGGTTTCAGAATTATTTCTGAGGTCAACCGTTGATCTTTCGATTAATTGGGGATTATGATGTACTACTAGGTGCCACTCATGATCATTCTATAATTGATTAATTATAGACGGCCAATATAAATCGAAAGCCTATTTAGTCACACGCACTACGAGTAATCCGAGGGATTTAAAACGAGTTGAAAATTGGATTTTCCAATCAAGAGAGATTAGGTTTGGTTGAGCCAAACGATAAGTCGAATCTGAATTTTTCAGAGACGCATCGGAAGCGTAAAATGGCTAAGTCTTTTGAAGACTTAATAGATGAATTAAATAAGTTTAATTCATTGGGGCGTGGCTTGGATGGGCCGGCCAAAGAGGGCCTTCATCCTCTTTGCTTGACCGGCCACAACAAAGGGAGAGAATCAAGTTTTTGGATCAATTTATAAAATAAAATTAACCAAGTGTGGTTTGTTTTATAATAAACCAAGGTTTGGTTTATTTCTTCACGAAAATTAAAATGAACCATGGATTGGTTTATTTTATAAAATCAATCATGGATTGATTTACCATGATAAGGAAATTTATTCCATAGGAGAGAAGAGACTTGATTGATTTTTATCATGAATTAAAAATATGATTTTAACCATGATATAAAATCAAACTTGGCATGATGGAATAAGTTATTCCATATTTGAGAGGCTTGACTGTTGAGAGGCTACTATATAAAGGACCCAAGGCAAGGCTTGAAAAATAATCGAAGAGATGAAGGCATAGGCTCTCTCCCTCTCTTTCTCTCCTTCTCTTCTCCCCTTCTTGCCATGAGCCAACCAGCCCCAAGAAGGAGCACCAGCCGGCCGCCCCTGCCCTTTCCCTGCCGACCACCACCTGCTGCCGGAGAAGGAAGCTCCGGCCATCTCTTGGCCGGAAGAAGGTGCTGCCGGAATTAGAGTTTGCTGCAAGGATCTTTTTGCCGCAAGCCTCTTCTTTTGCTTCGCCGGAATTTTGATTCCGGCCATCCTTTTGTGGTTAGTCTTCCGACTTCTCTCTTGGTTTTTCTTGTCGCGTTCTCGGAGAATCTAGTAGTTCTCGAGAACACGAAACTCGTGACTTTGCGAAGTCATCCCGAAGATACTCGGCGTGGATGCGAATAGAGGCGGTGCTTCCAAGGGACGCTTACGGTTGGATCTCGTCCCTTCCTTCGAGTTACGCGAGGTAATACGTAAATTAGTTTACGTTTCTGCAAAATTTTAAATATATGATCATGTCTACACAAGATAAAATTGCAAGCTTAGATGTGTGGTTAAATAATTTGAGAAATTATTTATGCTAAACCTTCCATTGCACGTAATTAATTTTAAAATTACGAACCCGCATCCATGTCAACATGCACCCGTTCCCAACACACACAAATCAGAATGAACCAACTCCAACACATCTTTGGCTCTATATCCCTTGGCCTTAAATGGTCTCTTGGTCATTTTACCTTTCAAGCAAGATTCACAGGTTGGGAAATCTTCCACCACTAATGAACCCAAAGGTCCATCAGCTATCAACCTTTGAATTCTACTTAAGTTAATATGACCTAACCTTAAATGTCAGAGATATGTTTGGTTCATTTTCAAAGGTTCTTTTCTCTTATTATGATTAGATGAAGAGTTATTAATTTCTATTTGCATCGTGGGAGTTATTGGTCCAAGAGTGTATAAATTGCCAACCAACGTGCCAGAACAGATAATCTCTCTATTCCTTTTGTTAACAACCTTATCATTAAAAGAAACAGAATATCTATCCAAAAATAATATAGAAACTGAAATTAAATTCTTTCGAAAAGTAGGCACGCAAAGACAATTTCTTAAAATCAAACATTTATTCTTAGCAAAAGATAAATAGACATCTCTCACTGCAATAGCCGCCACCTCCATAGAATTGCCCATGTAAACAGTAATCCCGCCCTCATGTAGTCGTCTGGTTTCCACGAATCCCTGTAATGAATTGCAGACATGATGAGTGACACCTGTATCTACACACCAAGTACCAGAAGATAACATCGCTAATCATGTTTCAACATCTAATGAAAAAGATATACCTTTATTGTTCTCCTTTCAATGGGGACAGTCCACCTTCCAATGTCCAGTCTGCATGCATGCGAAGCACTTGCCTTTCGGCTTCTTCACTCTAGCTTGAGGTCCTTGAGATCCAACCGTATTCTTTGCTAAACCTTGTTTCTTCTTCTTCTTGCCTTTCGGCTTAGAAGTAGAAACTTTTTCAGCAACATAAGCATGAGCACTTTGACAAAATAGCCCCTCTGCTGCCTGGAGTTCTGTCAGAAGTTCCGCCAACGAACATGTCCTTTTGTTCATATTGTAGTTCAGGCGGAACTGCTCAAAACTCCTAGGTAGTGACTGGAGAATGATATCGACCTAGGTTTTCCCATCGATTTCAACTCCTAGGACTTCCATCTCAAGCAAATGAGCCATCATCATGAGGACATGATCCCTCACAGGAGTTCCCTCAGTCATGGTGGTCGTCATTAAGTTTCTCATGGCCTCTTGCCTAGCAGCCTGATTCTGGTGTTCGAAGAGTTCCTTGAGATTGAACATCATGTCATAGGCAGTAGCAAAGGCCTGATGCTAATGTTGCAGTACATTTGACATGGAAGCCAAAATGTAACACCACGCCATCTCATCCGCCTTGACCCAATTCCTAAAACTCTCCTTCTCCTCTTGACTAGAATTTTCACTAGGCTTAGCGGGACATATTTCAAAGAGTACAAATTTGTACTCCTCAGCAATTAAGACAATATCCAGGTTCCTTTTCCAATCGATATAATTAGGACCAGTAAGTTTATTTTCTTTTAAAATCACAGCAATTGGGTTGAAAGCCATTTTGAAAAATCCTGAGAATCACAATAGTTAAAACATTAGTTTTTAAAATAATATTGATTCCTCAAACAATACAATTTTAAAAACACCAACACCTTAAAACATCGTGAATTTTATATGCCACGATAGTGTTGGATTGGAGTAAATCGATAGAGGGGGGGTGAATATTGATAGAAAATTTTTGGACAATTTAAGAGAAATACGCAGCGGTAAACACAAAATCAATCGCTAACAATTTTTCTTTTTACTTGGTACGAAGTCGCAGTCGGCTCCTACTCCAAGGCCCACGGTCCTTGACCGTTTACGATGGGAAATTCTATTTTCGAAAGAGTGTTTACAAGTTTGGAGTACAAAATATAGAATTGAAAAAGAGATTACAACACTTTACTAAATTAAATTTTACCGACGACCGGAGTGGATGGAAGTTCGGAGCAGCGGGTCATCGTCGGCGCTTGAATCGCGAGTTGGAGCATGTCGAAGCGTAGCGCTTGAACGAAAGTGTTGAGAGCGTAATGAGCGAGTTGTTCTAAAGCCTTGGGGGTGAACCCCCTTTTATAGTCGACCCTGGGCGCCTGTGTTGAAGGGGGCGCCTACACGTGGCCTCTCCTATGCGAACTCTAATCCGCAGGCTCAGGCAACGCTTATCCCCTTCATTGAGGCGCTTGAGCTGTCTGGGGCACCTGTATGGACACAGGCGCCTAGCTTGACTAGGTCCAATGGTTTTCGTGGCAGTTTGCTTCTGGGGTCTCGGTTTGGCCTTGCAC
This sequence comes from Boesenbergia rotunda, assembly GCA_024364735.1. NCBI lineage: Eukaryota > Viridiplantae > Streptophyta > Magnoliopsida > Zingiberales > Zingiberaceae > Boesenbergia > Boesenbergia rotunda. Next base: position 523,283 of record JAGFNQ010007219.1, on the reverse strand, counting down.
TGGGGCACCTGTAACCTTACAGGCGCCTAGCACAGTGAGGCGCCTCCTTCCAATGAGGCACCTGAGTTGCAGAAACACTGTCCGTTCGTTTTCTGCAATCAGGGTTAGTTCCAAAACACAAGAAGCAAATATGTTAGACATTATTTACAGCCTAAGCTGTCTTAGTTCTGACTTTGGGTTTCCCAAATGGAACCCTAGGTCGAACCGACACCTAATGTTCCCTCTATGGGGAATGCGTCCTCACTTACTCCTCTCGGGAGAATTTACCTTTTTGCCAACCGGTTTCTCCGGTTGGACTTTTACCCAGCTTCACATACTAGGTCTTCATGCCCAGTCCTCGATCAGGTCTTAGTGCCCAACTTCACTCACTAGGTCTTCGGTGCCCAGTCCTCGACCAGGTCTTCGGTGTTAGTGATATGAGAGAAGTGTCCTAAGGCAATCGCCTTATGATTGTAATCATTTATTTTAATAAATGAATATTCACTATTTGAGTATACATGTTTGTGTATTTGATTGAGATCTTAAACTCATTTACTGAATGTCCGTAATACAATTCACAACATGAGAGAATTTGTGATGAATTCACAACTAGTGATTATCTCTACATGTGCAATTGTGAAGTATTGAAATTGTCCCTAGTCGATGAATTGATAAATACGGACACTATCAATTCTGTTGAGACTAGCATGGGTTATTCTCTAATCAGCTGATTCTCACTGGCTGGTGACATTGAGATGTCCGGAGATAAACATGAATGCTAGTTAAGGGAACTAGTTCATTGGAGTGACTGGCTGTAAAACTTCATATGGTAGTCTACATATAGATATGTCAGTGAAGTTCTTAATGCAGCTTAAGTGCGATGTTCCTTTGACTTGCGGTGTTCAAGTCATCTTGGTCATGGAGATTTATACTTTGACATCTTAAGCAAGCGTCTCCAAGGAGGTGTGGACCCAGGATGATTGGGTATAAGCCGAAGTGCTCGAAGATGTTTGAACAGCCTACAAAGGATTCGCCACTCCTTGCGAGGAGATGTATACCCGAGGCCTATCGTTGGATTGTTACTCAAAGCCTCTGGCCAGAGCATGACATGTTCAGAGTATGAATCTCTTAAATACATGTGAGTAATTAGAATCCGTAGGATGAGAAAACGTTACTTGGGCTAGGTGTGACGTAGTCAGCCTAGTGGGGACTGACACACATAGACCATGTCCTGAACCAAGTGGGTATAAGATGGTGAAGGGAATGGGGCACGATTCATTATAGCTGCTGAAGGGTTACAGAATTATTTCTGAGGTCAACCGTTGATTTTTCGATTAATTGGGGATCATGATGTACTACTAGGTGCCACTCATGATCGTTCTATATTTGATTAATTATAGATGGCCAACATAAATCGAAAGCCTATTTAGTCACACGTACTACGAGTAATCCAAGGGATTTAAAATGAGTTAAAAATTGGATTTTCCAATCAAGAGAGATTAAGTTTGGTTGAGCCAAACGATAAGTCGAATCTGAATTTTTCAGAGACGCATCGGAAGCGTAAAGTTGCTAAGTCTTTTGAAGACTTAATAGATGAATTAAATAAGTTTAATTCATTGGGGCTTGGCTTGGATGGGCCGGCCAAAGAGGGCCTCCATCCTCTTTGCTTGGCCGGCCACAACAAAGGGAGAGAACCAAGTTTTGGTTCAATTTATAAAAATAAACCAAGTGTGATTTGTTTTATAAAATCATGGATGATATAAATTTTTATATAATAAACAAAGGTTTGGTTTATTTTTCATGGAAAATAAAATGAACCATGGATTGATTTATTTTATAAAATCAACCATGGATTGATTTACCATGATAAGGAAATTTATTCCATAGGAGAGAAGTGACTTGATTGATTTTTTATCATGAATTAAAATATGATTTTAACCATGATATAAAATCAAACTTGGCATGATGGAATAAGTTATTCCATATTTGAGAGGCTTGATGGTTGAGAGGCCACTATATAAAGGACCCAAGGCAAGGCTTGGGTTATAATCATAGAGATGAAGGCATAGACACTCTCCCTCTCTTTCTCTCCTTCTCTTCTTCCCTTTTTGCCGTGCGCCAACCAGCCCCAAGAAGGAGCACCAGCCGGCCATCCTTTTGTGGTTAGTCTTCCGACTTCTCTCTTGGTTTTTCTTGTCGCGTTCTCGGAGAATCTAGTAGTTCTCGAGAACACGAAACTCGTGGCTTTGCGAAGTCATCCCGAAGATACTCGGCGTGGACCCGAATAGAGGCGGAGCTTCTAAGGGACGCTTACGGTTGGATCTTGTCTCTTCCTTCGAGTTACGCGAGGTAATACGTAAATTAGTTTATGTTTCTGCAAAATTTTAAATATATGATCATGTCTACACAAGATAAAATTGCATGCTTAGATGTGTGGTTAAATGATTTAGAGAAATTATTTATGCTAAACCTTCCGTTGCACATAATTAATTTTAAAATTACGAACCCACATCCATGTCAACATGCACCGGGTCCCAACAGTGGTATCAGATCTGAGGTTTGTGTTCGACATAATCATATAATTGTTTTACGGAAAGCTTTATCATGATCTTAATTTTGGAAAAGTTTTCAATTATGTAAACTTTCCAATTATGGTAAATTTTCGATTTAGGAATTTCAAAGTCTGGAAATCCTCATGAAATTTTGCAAACTTTTGAAATATCTCGGTTTCTAAAATTTTATGATAATTGTGAAAACTTTCCATTTTTGAAAACTTTCCAATTTTGGAAATTTCCTATTTTGGAAAAAAACGTAAGTTTTCGTTGTACCAGAAACTTACAATTATTCTAAAAACCTTTTATTTTTGGAAACTTTCCATTTATGGAAAGCTCGCAATTTTGGACACTTTCTTTCAAGAATGTCTAGACAAATTATGGGAATATTAATTGGCATTTAAATTTATAATTGGAAATTAAATTATTTTCAAAATTCTTTATTTTGGATTGAGCTTCGGGGAGCCGTCCAATTTAAAGATAGTTGTTATAATTAAATTTCCTAAATTAGATTTAAGCTGTCAAATGTTTAATTTGGATTGAGCCTCGAGGAGCTGTCCAAATTAAGTTGTTGATATTAATTTTCCATAAATAAAATATGTGATCAAATCTTGAAAATTTTTGAGGTGATTCTCAAACGATAATTTTCTTATTTAATTTATGAGGTGATGCTCTTACATATTATTGTCTCCAAAATTAATTAGGAAAATTGTTTCCTATAGAGTATATTTCCTTAAATAAGATTTTCATAAAAATAATATGTGGTTGAATTAAGAGAATCTGTCTCTTAATTTAATAAGATTTGATTTAGAGAAATCAAAGTCTTAAACATATTAATTCCGAAATTTATTATGATAATTTAGGAAATTGTTTCCCAAAAATAATTCCTTGAATAAAGTATGAAATTAAAATTAGGAAATCCGGTTCCTAATTTAATTAATGAGACTTGATAAATTAAGTCACATACATACTTTATTAAGGAAATCGTTAGAACATGACATAATTACATGTCATGAATGTGCATAAAAGAAAAGGATGAGACCCAAAACCTCTTACAAAATTTTAAGGCCAACACCTTCCATTAATATGGTTAGAACCGGAGTTTTGTTTCATGTTTGGGTTGATGGACACATCCATGCCCAGCTTGAACCTCAACATGTTCAAACCATGGAATTAGTTTATGATTAATATAGTTGGAGTCAGAGGTCAATCCTTAGTTTTGGTTGTTGGACACATCCAAGCCTGACTAAACGGTTGAATGAGCTCCAACCATATTAAAACTATTTCTTGATTAATGGGTCAACCTTAAGTTTGGAGCATCGATTTGTTGTGCCACAGCCAAGGTCGATGTAAAGAGAGGTGCAGTTGGGTGTTATGTATATTGTTGCATACTTGTTAATGAGTTAACAACCCAATGATTTATGCAAACATTCAATTAGTTGATAGCATAATGTGATAGTTACATATGTATAATATGTAATCGGTATAATTACCTACCTTCATAGCTAAGAATAACTTGATGGACTCTAGCCATGATTGTTCTTATCTATGGTTGGATATCAACCTATTTGGAGATGCTCCTACGATCTCCCGAATTGATAAAAAGGGTTATTCAATTCGAAAAATAAATAGGATTTAACTAATGTATATTGATGCATTCTTTATCATTCTCATCACATAACCTCAATTTGTATTTCTAGGATAATCACCTGATCATGTCTTCTCTGAATTTGCGTTCCATTTTGGACACCAATAAGCTGACCGGGCCAAACTTCATGGACTGGCTTCGAAACCTAAGGATAGTCCTCAAGGCAGAAAAGCTTGCTTATGTCCTTGAAGAACAACTTCCCAACCATCCTCCTGAAGATGCAACTCCAGACCAGTTAGTGGCCTATCAGAAATATGTGGCCGATTCTGAACTTGCGAGTTGCATCATGCTGGCCGCTATGGTACCTGAGCTACAAAAGCAGCATGAGCATATGGATGCTCATACCATCGTCTTCCATCTTCATGAGCTGTTTGACGAGCAGGCGAGATCCGAAAGAATTGAGGTCTCCTGACTCCTCTTCACCTCTAAGATACAGGAAGGCACTTCTGTTTCACAGTTTGTGTTGAAGATGTTGGGGTACATTGAGTGACTAGGCACACTCGGTTTTGCATTGTTTGCCCAAGAGTTACTCACAGTTTGTGATGAACTATCGGATGAACAAACTGGAGACTACCATTCCTGAGTTGCTTAACCTGCTGAAGACTGTAGAGCCTTCTGTAAAGCAGGATCAGAAGACGGTACTGTTAGTTGGTTCCTAAAAGAAAGGCTCTAAGAAGAAGCCCAAAAAACAAAATAAGGGAAGGAAGAAAAAGGCCAAAAAGATTGAAAAGGCACCAAAAGGCACTTGCCATCACTGCGGCAAGGAGGGCCACTGGCGAAGGAACTGCAAGGTTTATCTTGAGTCCCTGAAGAAGAAGGTATCCGATGCCCCATCCTCTTCAGGTATCTTCGTTATTGAATGTCACACTATTTCCTCGGACACCTGGGTACTTGATACTGGGTGTAGCTCACATATATGTAATGACATACAGGGGCTAAGGAATAGAAGAAGACTCGTCAAGGGAGAAGCGAATTTGCGAGTTGGAAATGGAGCAAAGATTGCTGCTGTTGCCATCGGAACATATTTGCTAAAGCTCCCTACTGGACTTGTCTTAGAATTGGATAATTGTTATTTTGTTCCTTCGTTAATAAAGAACATTGTATCTATTTCATGCTTGAATGAAAAGGGTTATCATTTAACATTTAGTAACAATTGCTGTTACATAACTTTAAATGGTGTTCTTTATTGGACTGAAACTTTATGCAATGGTCTCTACACGTTAGATTTATCTGGTGATGTTTTCAATATCGAAGTTAGCAACAAACGTGCTCAAAAAGATAATCAAATAGACTCCTATATGTGGCATTGTCATCTTGGCCATGTAAGTAAGAAATGCATGACTAAATTACACCGATGTGGAATTCTAGAATCATTTGAACCCGGTTCATTTGATACATGCGAATCATACTTAAAAGGCAAGATGACCAAATTATCCTTTTTCAGAAAAGGTAAACCAATGGGAGAATTGCTTGGTCTAATACATACTGATGTATGTGGACCAATGTCAACTCTTGCACAAGGAGGTTATAGCTACTTCATTACCTTTATCGATGATCACTCACGATTCGGGTATGTGTTCTTAATGAAACACAAATCTGAAGCTTTTGAGAAATTCAAAGAGTTCAGAAGTGAAGTAGAGAAACAGCTTGGCAAAAGTATTAAGATACTTCGATCCGATCGGGGTGGTGAATACTTAAGTCAAGAGTTTCAAGATTATCTTAGGGACAATGGGATATTGTCTCAATGGACTCCGCCATATACACCATAGCATGATGGTGTATCTGAGAGGCGTAACCGAACCTTGATGGACATGGTTAGATCTATGATGAATCATGCAACTCTTCCAAAATCCTTTTGGGGCTATGCGCTTAAGACAACTATTTACTTACTAAACAGAGTCCCGACCAAGGTAGTCTCTACTACTCCATATGAGACGTGGAATAGTAAGAAACCTCATTTATCTCACCTAAAGATATGGGGTTGTCCTGCTTATGTAAAGTGGCCTATATCAGACAAATTGGACACTAAGTCTGATAAATGTCTATTTATTGGATACCCTAAGGAAACGAAAGGTTACCAATTCTATCATCCCTTTGAACAAAAGGTGTTTGTTTCAAGGCATGCTGTATTTCTAGAAAAAGAATTTCTTTTACAAGAAAATAGTGGGACTAGCATTGAACTTGAAGAAGTTCAAGAAACTCCAATAGACATTACAGAAACACCTAGTCTAGACCCACAACCAATAACTCATGATGATGTGCTATCAGTTGAACCTAAAACAACACCACTTCTTTGTAGGTCTGATAGGACACGCAATATTCCAGAGAGACACAGATTTCTCATAAGTGAATCGAACGACGTGTTACTCATTAACGACGACGAACCTATGAGTTATGAAGATATTCTAAAAAATTCAGAAAGGGATAAATAGCATGAAGCCATGAAGTCGGAAATGGATTCCATGTACAAAAATCAAGTATGAGACTTGGTTAACCCACCTGAAGGGATTAAGCCCATAGGGTGCAAGTGGGTTTTCAAGAAGAAAATCGACATGGAAGGTAATGTTGTTACCTTTAAGGCTAGATTAGTGGCAAAAGGATATCATCAGAAATAAGGAATTGATTATGACGAAACCTATTCACCAGTAGCTATGCATAAATCCATTCGGATGCTCCTGGCCATAGCAGCTCATTATGATTATGAGATATGGCAAATGGATGTGAAAACAACTTTCCTTAATGGAAACCTGCTTAAGGATGTATACATGATACAACCTGAAGGTTTCACATCGGTTAATAAAACCAAAGTATGCAAGCTTTGACGATCCATATATGGACTAAAGCAAGCATCTAGGAGCTGGAACATCCGTTTTGATGAGACAATCAAAGAGTTTGATTTCTCACAAAATCCTGACGAACCATATGTGTACAAGAAGGTTAGTGGGAGTGCAGTCGTATTCCTAGTGTTATATGTCGATGACATATTACTTATAGGAAATGATATATCAGTCTTACAGTCAGTTAAAATTTGGTTGTCCAAAACTTCCTCCATGAATGACCTGGGAGAAGCAACCTATATCCTTGGGATTAGAATCTATAGAGATAGATCAAAACGGTTGCTTGGTCTTTCGCAGTCTACATATATAGACCGAGTGCTAGAAAGGTTTAGCATGTCAGAATCCAAGAAAGGTTCCCTTCCCATCAGGCATGGGATCAACCTTTCGAAGTCTATGTGTCCGCGCATAGAAGACGAGAGGATTTGCATGAATAAGATTCCTTATGCATCTGCAATAGGATTTATCATGTATGCTATGTTATGTACTAGGCCCGATGTATCGTATGCTCTGAGCGTCACAAGCAGATACCAGTCTGATCCAGGAATGGATTATTGGGCGGCTGTCAAGACAATCCTCAAGTACTTAAGAAACACTAAGGATGTGTTCCTAATATATGGAGAAGGTGATATGGTAATACGTGGGTATACAGATGCCAGTTTCCAGACAGATAAGGATGACTCCAAATCTCAGTCCGGATACATATTTATTTTGAATGGAAGCGTAATAAGTTGGAAGAGTTCCAAGCAAGACACCGTAGCGGATTCTACCACGGAAGCGGAATATATTGCAGCTTCGGAAGCAGCAAAGGAAGCAGTCTGGATCAAGAAGATTGTCTCAGAACTTGGTGTGGTTCCAACCATTGATGAACCAATACCGGTTTACTGTGACAACAATGGAGCTATTGCACAAGCGAAGGAACCAAGGTCTCATCAGCGATCCAAACATGTGCTTCGCCGCAATCATCTGATCAGAGAGATTATAAGTAGGAATGATATACAAATTGAGAAAATTCCCACTAAAAGGAATTTACCGGATCCTTTAACTAAGGCCTTGCCTCAAAGTATGTTTGAGGGTCATGTTAGAGCCTGTGGTATTGGGTACCGTAGCGATTGACATTAGGCCAAGTGGGAGTTTGATAGTGATATGAGAGAAGTGTCCTAAGGCAATCGCCTTATGATTGTAATCATTTATTTTAATAAATGAATATTCACTGTTTCAGTATTCATGTTTGTGTATTTGATTGAGATCTTAAACTCATTTCCTGAATGCCCGCAATACAATTCACAGCTTGAGAGAATTTGTGATGAATTCACAACTAGTGATTATCTCTACATGTGCAATTGTGAAGTATTGAAATTGTCCCTAGTCGATGAATTGATAAATATGGACACTATCAATTCTGTTGAGACTAGCATGGGTTATTCTCTAATCAGCTGATTCTCACTGGCTGGCGACATTGAGATGTCCGGAGATAAACATGAATGCTAGTTAAGGGAACTAGTTCATTGGAGTGACTGGCTGTAAAACTTCATATGGTAGTTGATAGATACCATTTTATTGATTATTTTAATTGTTAAAATCCATGTTTGACCTATGTTTTTATTGCTTAATTGTGAAATTGCCCTAGGTTTTAGGATTTCCTCTTATTTTGGACTTAATTGCAAATTTACACATTTTTTGGATTATTTGGCCACTAATTTTCTGATATATTTTTGTAGGCATGAAAGGATCCTGGACCTATAGCATATTGGGTCAAACTTGAGTCGGAAGTGGAACCGGATCGAATTATCAAGCTTACGATCAATCCGGGCCGTCCGATTCGAGAGCGGCTAGATCTGAGCCATCCGGGACAATCTGAAGCAATCCGAGCTAGGGTTAGGGTTGATCAAGCACTATGATCAAGATCTGAAGGTTTCATTCCAATCAGAGCTCAATCAACCGTTGGATCATGCTCGGAGGGCTCTAGATCGTCCGTTCAAAGATTAGATTGATCTGGACCATCCATTGCATATCTGGAGGATCCGAGCTACCACGAGGTAGATCCTGACCCCAGATCATCATCCTCAAAGTTTGGCTCAAATCAGAGCGAGATCAGCCGTTGGATTTCCTTCGATCAATCTGGGCCGTCCATTGATAAGTATTTAATCAGAAAATCTGCCCAGCTTTTCCCCGTCGCGTCTCCGCCGCTACAGTAGGCTTCTTCGTTTCTTTGCATCGTTCTTCAGTTTTTCTTCAATTCAAGGGGCGCGACCCCTCAATTCTTCATCAAGATCAAGATTTGGATCATTGGAGATAGCTAGGGAGGTGAATTCAGCTCAGATTTCATCCAGACAGAGTTTGTTTGAGGGTTTCGGCACTCTTTGTGGTCCGGGAGCTTAAATCTCAGCTACAATCAATTTCCGACGACCTGGGCCACTTGTAGGGGTTCTCAGGTGAGCTCAGGTCTTCTCCAAATCACCATCGCAGCTCAACAACTGAGATCGAAGCTTTCGGATTGGAAATTTCCTAGTTGATGCAAGTTGAGTAGATTCGACCAACTGAGCTGTTCTCCAATCGATTTGCTGTGTTTGCGGGTTCGAAGCCAGCTCTTGCTTGACGACCAAGAAGATCTTGAGCTAGGGAAGATTGGGGTTTAGATTTCCGTAGTTAATTTCATTGTTTTATGCTGTAATTTCAATTTTTGCCACTGTTCTATTTCTGTAATTAGATTCAGCTGCTTAGTTTTCGTTTGGAATGGTTTTTGCAGTAGTTAAGTTTCAATTTGTCAAGTTCGTTAGCTATAGAGCTTGTTTAATCATCTTTTCATTCAATTTCGTGTGTTCTGCAGTTTTAATTGTTGCGTATCAATTTAATGCCCTGTTTTTTTAGCTAGCGTATCAAATTTTGTCAGTTATTCAGTTTCAGTTTTAGTCTTGCAACGTTTCAGTTTATAGTTTCTTAATTCATGTTGATCAATCACTAGCTTCTCTGAATCATTTCTGAACATTAGAACTGGGAACTAGATTTTAGTTGTTTGTTGTATTCGAATTTAATTAGAAGCTGCATTCTGTTTCTTTTCTGCAAATCCTGCGTTTCTGCTCTCCAAACCTGCGTATCAGATTTTTGTTGATGTCTCAGATGGTGTATCAAGCTAGCCAGTTATCTCCCGAATTTACATTGTAACTAGTTCATTTGAATGGCACTTAATATCAGAGATTGCGCATCAGATTTATGTGAATCCAATTCCATTTCTGCAATCTGATTTTGTTGCTGAATTTCAGACCAATTCTGCATCTAATTCAGACCATTTCTGCATACCATCAGCTTTTATCTATGAAATTATATCAGTGAAGCTTTGTATTCGGATTTTACAGCATGTGACTTCATTTGCTGGCTGGATTTTTCATCCAATGTGTTGCAGAAATCAATTCTTGAAAGCCTGAACTCTATTTTTGCATTTCCTGCACACCTTGTGTATCAGCCTTCCTTGTGTGCCACTATAGTTTCCGGATTTGCATTTGCTCGAGGAGTCTTTGTTCTATACGTTGTCTCACATTAAATTGTTGTACATCAATTGATTACATCAATTTACAGATCTGTATTTAGTCTAGTTTCAGCACATAAGCATTTTCCATTGAGTATCAAGTTGTGCCATTTCTGGTTTTGTGTTAAGTGCAAGTTTCGGTAGATGTTTTAGTGATTTAGAGCTTGAATTCCTGGAAATAAACAAGTCTTTTAGTGTGCTATTGAGCTCTAGTTCAGTTTGCTTCAGCCAGCTCATCCTTGAACTTTAAAGTTTCACTTATACCAATTAGTTTTTGGTTGCTGAAATTTTGGATCAAGTGGGATTCGGAAATTACCCTTTTGTTAAATCGTTTAGATTGATGAGCATCGTTTTGATTCTCTAGCATTTGCATAAGACTTGCATTTGATTTCAGATTGTTTTTAGATTAGATTGAGTTGCTATTGGGTTGAGTTTATCAATTGCCACTACCTAGTTTCAATTTTGTCCAGCTAGGTCCTTGCTTTTCCTTGTGTTTTCATTTCTAATCGCATTCCAAACCCAATTCACATTCGAAACCCAAAATTCACAAACGACACCTAAATACAAGCGCGAATCAAACAACGTCAACTAGCCCCGAGAAAAATACGACCTGTGGCCCCCTTTACTACGTTTTCATATTTTCATTGCAAAAAGGGTTTCCAGCATACATTCATATCTAAATTTGGTAGACCCACATTCGTGACACATAGTTTGGGCCTATCAATAACCAACAAATATACGTCGATATGCTCTTTGATCAAATTTATGTGTAGGCTGAAGATTAGTGGCATAGCAAAGACATCCAAAAATTCGAAGATGAGTGTATGCGGGTGATTTGTTATAAAGTAGTTGATATGGGGATTTATGAGAAAGGAGGGGTGTAGGCAAATGATTTTTCAAATAGCAAGTTGTTTGAACGCTTTCGCCCCAAAACTTTAAAGGTAGGTTTCCTAAAATCGGAGAGCCCTCCCTACGTTTAAAAGATGGCGATGTTTTCTTTCAACAACTTCATTTTGTTGTGGAGTTGAAGTACATGAGGTGTGATAATTGATGCCTTTACTATGCAAATAATCTCTCATGGAAGATATTTCGGTATCATTGTCAGTTTGAAGAGTTTTAATTTTAGATTGGAATTGTGTTTCCACCCAAGAAATAAAGGACTGTAGAATTCCTTGAGTTTCAGATTTAAAACTCATGAGATGTATCTAAGTATAACGTGTATAATCATCAACAATTGTTAAAAAGAAACGAGCCCCAGAGTGAGATTTTATTCGATGTGGTCCCCAAATGTCACAATGAATTAATTCATAAGGTGATTGAGAAGAAATTGAACTACATGGAAACGGTAATCGTGTTTGTTTGGCAAGAGGACAAATTTCACAAACATGCTTACAATCAAAATAACTTGCAGGGTTGGTGTTGTAGAGTACTTGGAGTAGACGAGACGATGGGTGGCCTAGACGTTGGTGCCAAAGGTTGGAATGCATGTGGATGACATTAGCAAAAGCTGGGTTATAGTCTTGTGCTAGGTAGTAGAGGCCATTATGTTGCTTGCCCAGGCCAATCATCTTCCTCGTAGCTGCGTCCTGCACAACACAAAAATCCGGAAAGAAGGTAACTGTGCAGTTCAATGCTCGTGTTAATTTACTAACTGATAGCAAATTAACTTGAAATTGTGGAACTTTGAAGACTTCATCGAGTTTAATCTGAGGTGTAATATGCAAAGAACCAATTGATTCAATAAATGTTTGACCACCATTCGGCAAGCCAATATTTGTTGTTTCTGGCAATACCTTAGGGTTCAACAATTCAAATGAGGAAGTCACATGATCTGTGGCTCCACTATCAATAATCCAACAAAAATTCAAGTGTGGTGTAACTGAAGAAATTTGATATGTTGTTGTGACAATACCTGTGGTATTTGCAAAATATTGTGCATTACCATCTTTATTTTTCTGAATCATAGACATCAATTGGTTGTATTCTTCAATTGTGAACCTTGGTCCATCATGTATTGAAGGAGATTTCCCTTCTATCTCCAATGTTTTGTTCAGCTCCGTCTTCACATTGTTGGCCCTAGTTTGGCGTTGATTGGGTGTCTTCATGTTTTTTCCATGAAGCTTATGACCAGCAGGAAAGCCATGCAGGTAATAGCATTTTTCAATGCTATGGTAATCACGATTGCAGTAGTCGCAATGTAGTGGCGTCTTTTGACTTTGAACTTGATTTGCCTGTCTTGTCTTAGTGTTTTGATCTACAAGCATAGCATGATGATTCATGTTTCCACGGTTGAGCAAGATTTCAGCTTGCTTTTCTTGTTGAAGGACGAGAGAATAAGCTTGACGTGTATTGGGTAAGGGATGCATCAACAAGATTTGTGCACGTACAGCAGCATAACTTTCATTTAATCCTATAAGAAACTGCATCACTCTCTCTTTCTCATCTCTTTTCTTGAATTGCTCTAATCCACCACACGTACATATTAAAGGCTCATGACAAGATGAGTATTCATCCCATAAAGCTTTGAGTTGTGTGTAATAAACAGAGACCGATTGTTGCCCCTGCACATGCCCCACAATATCTCGCTTAATTTGAAAAATTCTGGAATCGTTTCCTTGTGAAAAATGTTCTTGTAAATCCGCCCAGATTTCTACTGCAGTTTCGGCATAAATCACACTGCTTGTTATGCTTGGGTGAATAGAATTCAGCAACCACGAGATCACCATATCGTTGCAGCGTTGCCATGAAGAAAGATTATCATCTGTTGAAGATGGTCTTTGGATTGAACCTGTGACGAATCCAATCTTGTTCTTGGCACTCAGGCTAATTCTCATAGCCCGATTCCATGTATTGTAGTTGTCTCCTTCAAGTACTTTAGAGACGAGAATCATACCTGGATGATCGGAGTGGTGTAATAAGTAAGGTTCTCAGGCTTCTCCAGTAACCTTGGAATGTCATAATCCTTTTTCATTGTTGTCTTGGTCTGCCATGACAACAACTCAAACAAAAAAATCAACGTTGCGGAAGTGTTGGAAGGGTTTCAGGGTCACCAACCTCAACCTCGCTCTGATACCATTAAGAAAAGATTGAACATGAGGAAAAATTCTGTGATCATTAAAAGATGTATAAAACAAGAAGACGATGTACATATATATATACAATCGGTTCAATCTAATCTAGGAAACTGAATATATAATTAATCATACAAATCAAATCAAATCAACGTATCTCTTTCCTTGATTTTGTGGTCTTCAATTCTTTACCCATAATGAGCATATCTCTTTCCTTAATTATATGATCTTCAATTCTTTGCCTATAATAAGATATCCCTTTCCTTAATTATAGATCTTTTTCCCATAATAATAGTAATTATGATTTCGTATCTGCTATAAATATTATATATCACATTGATTTTTGAAAATATTAATATTGATGCTCCCTTTTCCCATTCGCTCAGGCACATCCTCTCCCCAAAAATTAGGTCGGCTCCGCTACTTACAAGATCTAGCGGCATGAGATGTAAACACCAATTAGCGCTTGGGCCAACTTATCGGCATGACCCATCCAATTCTCAAGTCAGTCGCTAATGATGGAAGAATAAGAAAAAAACAAAAAAACATATGAAGAAAGGAGTTGGAGTCCAAAAGAGTCGTCTCCGCTTGCGAGAAGAAGAAGATCTGTTGGATCGAAGAAAACGATAGAGGGGGGGTGAATATCGTTAAAAACTTTTTCAGATTAAGAAAGAGTAAATACGCAGCGAAAAGAAATTAAATGCACAAGAACACAAGTAGATTTTTTACTTGGTTCGGAGTCGCGATCGGCTCCTACTCCAAGGCCCACGGTCCTTGACCGTTTACTTTGGGTAATACTATAATCACGCAAAAGGATTCACAAGTTAAGTACAAGAGTATTTCAGGAAATTGAAATTGCTACACTTTTCGTAATCGACGCCCGATGTGGATCGTATTTCGGAGCAGAGGGTCGTCGTCGGCACTGGGATCTCGAAGTCGGAGTTTGCCGGGTCGCAGCGCTTGAACGAAAAGCTTTGGAGCGTTGAGAAAAAGTGATGTTGAAGCCTTGGGGTCGAGCCCCTTTTATAATGCTCATATGGGCGCCTGTTACGTTGGGGGTGCCTGGCACGTGCCCTTCGATATGCGAATCCTTATCCGCGGGCTCGGTCAGCGCTTATCCTCCCCTCACGGGCGCCTGATCTGGTTTGGTCCAGAGGCTTCGCAGTTATGTTTTGGGTTTTGCCTTCACTCTTGGGCGCCGGTATCCTCACGGGCGCCTGAGCCCATTCGGGCGCCTGTCTCCATTCGGGCGCCTAGGCCCAGTAAAGCACCTTCACTTGCAGACGATCAATCCTTCGACCCTGCAAACAAGGTTAGTCCCAAAAACACAACAAGTATTAATTACAGCCGTAGTTGTCTTGGTTCTGACTTCGGGTCTCCCAAATGGAATCCTAGGTCGAACCGACGCCTACTGTTCCCTCGACGGGGACGCGTCCTCACCTACTCCTCTCAAGAGAGTTTACCTTTTGCCAACCGGCTCCTCCGGTTGAACTTTTGCCCGATCCCCCTGACCAGGTCTTCGTGCCCAACTTCCGGTCAAGTCTTCGATGCCCAGCCTCTTGCCAGGACTTCGTGCCCATTCCTCGACCAAGACTTCTTTGCCCGACTTCCGGTCAGGTCTTCTTGCCCAGTCCTTGACCAGGACTTCTTTGCCCAGCCCTTTGCGAGAACTTCTTGCCTAGTGTACCTAGGACTTCTTCCTGCACACTCAGTGAACAAGTTAGATCACAATAACATCTTAACTTCTGAACCCTTTGCCATTATCAAAACCCAGGTTTGACTTAAGTGCTACCTGCACCAACAATCTCCCCCTTTTTGATTTATGGCAACATGGTTCAAAAAGTTAAATTAATGAAGCAAAGTAAATAAGTACGTGATTTCCTCCCCCTGGAAGAAATTCTCCCCCTAAGTTTTTCAACAGTACGTGGGGTTTTTGAAAACATTTTTAAGTCCTTGTTTATAGAATGAAAAGATTTTTCAGGTTTTCAATACTTAGAAAATTTTCAAAAAAGGATTTTCAAGTTAGAAAAATTTTCCAAAATATTCTTGAGTTGAGCACTTAGAAAATTTTTCAAAACATTTTTCCACTTAGAAAATTTTCAAAACATTTTTCCACTTATAAAATTTTCAAAACATTTTTTGCACTTAAAAAATTTTCAAGCAGAATTTTGCAATTTTAATACTTAGAAAATTTTCAAGCAGAATGAATTAAGTATTAGAAAATTTTCAACACGAATTTTGAATTTAGAAAGTTTTCAAAATGATTTTGAATTACTTTACTTTTTTTAAAAAAAAGGAGATAAAGATAAAAGCTTTTGAAAAAAAATTAATTTGGAAAATTTTAAATTTTAAAACCTTTTTTTTCTCCTTTTCCAATCTCTCTCCCTTTGTCATATATCAAAAAAAATATAGCAAAAAAACTGAGTAATAAAAGTAAGGTGCTGTATTGAACCAATTCTAAGTATAAACTGGACCAAATCAATTCAAATTCTTCTCTTTCGGGACGTGTCTAACCCAATTAGCTACTTATTAACTGCTATAAACAGTAGCTTTCGCTAGGGTTAGTCAAGTTAAGTGATCTGATCAAGTTAGATTTTCTAAGCTTGACACTTAACTTGATTATTGTTCAATTGGTATTTATTGCCCCAATTATTGCAAATGCACTGACTTAAACCATCTTGAATCAAGGCATAGACCTAAGCATCTCAACCCAGTCTAGGTTATCAATCAAAAGTACCCTAAGGTGCTTGTGAGATGATGACTTCTAGATCTATAGGTGCATGCAGTTCTAGGGTTAGGGCCTAAGCTAAATCCATTTTCGAAAAAGCCCTAGTTTTGAAGGGGGTAAGTTTAAAAAAAACTAACTCGGAAATCGTTTTAAATTTCAAAATAGAAATGAATTTTCAAATAAATTTAAATAGCAAATAAAAAATAAACAGTTTTGAACAGAAACATAAGTAGAGCAATCCTATTCTACTAAGCATAACCCTAACTGCCTTCTTAGTGAGCTGAACTCAGACTCAAATAAGGGTTTGATGAAGATATCAGCTAAGTTTGACTTTGAGTCTACATGCTTAAGGACTATTTCACCCCTGGCTACATGATATCTTACAAAGTGATGTTTAACCTATATATGTTTAGTTCTAGAGTGTTGGATTGAGTTCTAGATTAAATGAACTTATGTTATCAATATAGACTTGGGTTTGGGTGTAATCAAGCTGGAAGTCCTTAAGAGTGTGCATCATCCATAAGAGTTGTGCTACACACTCTCCTAAAGTAACATATTCAGCTTCGGTTGTCGATAGAGCTACGTAGTGTTGCTTTCTACTGCACCAATTGACTAGACTATTTCCTAAAAGTTGGCAACTTCCACTTGTACTCTTTCTATCTAGTTTGCATCCAGCATAGTCAGAATCAGAGTATCCTAACAAGTCAAAAGTTGAGGTCCTAGGATACCAAATCCCTACATTTATGGTGCCCTTAATGTATCTAAGTATTCTTTTTAGGGTTGCTAAGTGCGTTTCCTTAGCACAGGTTTGGTATCTGGCACACATTCCTACAGCGAAAAGGATATTAGGTCTGCTAGCTGTAAGGTAAAGTAGACTTCCAATCATACTTCGATATAGTTTAAGGTCTACAGGTTTACCTTCAGGGTCACTATCAATTTTTACATTTGTGGCCATAGGGGTACTTATGCTTTTCGAGTTAGCCATTTCAAATTTCTTTATTAACTCCTTAACATATTTGAATTGATGAACATAATTTCCATCCTTAGTTTGCT
Source organism: Boesenbergia rotunda (assembly GCA_024364735.1). Classification (NCBI taxonomy): domain Eukaryota; kingdom Viridiplantae; phylum Streptophyta; class Magnoliopsida; order Zingiberales; family Zingiberaceae; genus Boesenbergia; species Boesenbergia rotunda. The sequence goes on along the minus strand of JAGFNQ010007219.1, from coordinate 505,892 downwards.
TAATTTGTAATCCTAAAAAGAAGTTGAGCTCACCAACTAAGCTCATTTCAAATTCATTTTCCATTATTTTTACAAATTCTTTTAACAAATTTGAGTTGGTTGATCCAAAAATTATGTCGTCAACATAGATTTGGGCAATGAAAATGTCTTTTTCTAAGGTTTTAACAAAAAGAGTTGAGTCAATTTGTCATTGGTTAAATTCCTTAGAAATGAGATAGGTTAATAGGCGTTCATACTATGCCCTAGGTGCTTGTTTTAGTCCATACAGTGCCTTATTGAGTTTGTAAACGTGGTCAGGTTTTTCTAAGTCCTCAAAACCAGGGGGTTGTCCTACATAGACTTCTTCTCTAATAAACCTATTCAGAAAGGCTGACTTTACATTCATTTGGTAGAGTTTAAATCCTTTATGAGCTGCAAAGGCTAGCAACATTCTAATAGACTCAAGTCTGGCTACTGGGGCATAGGTTTCGTCATAGTCTAACTCTTCGACTTGACTGAACCCTTTAGCTACTAAGCGGGCTTTATTTCTAACTATTTCCCCTTGGTCATTTAGCTTATTCCTAAATACCCACTTAGTATCAATAATGAATTTGCCCTCAGGATTAGGTACTAGTTCCCAGACTTGGTTCCTTTTAAATTGGGCTAACTCCTTTTGCATTGCTATGATCCAATCAGGATCAGGTAAGGTTTCCTCTATAATCTTAGGTTCAATTTTTGAAATCAGTGCGATCTGACTAAGATTTCTATAGGAAGACCTAGTTCTGACTCCTAAGGTTGGATCACCCACAATTTGATCAGTTGGGTGACTGAGTCTGGGTTTCTTGGCTCTTCTAGAACTTGGTTCAGCCTCAGGTCCGGCTGGACAGTTCAGTTCAGTATTTGATTCGATTACTTGGGTTGGTTCAATTATTGGTTCAATTGACTCAGTAGTTGGTTCAATAGTCAGTTCATTTAGAGGTTCAACTAGTGGTTCAATTGATGGTTTCATAATTTGTTCATTATCTACCAGATCAATATTTGATGGATTCAGGTTTGGATTATCAGATTTTGAATTAGTTTCCTCATCAAATATTAAATTGGTTGTTTCTTCAATTTTGTTAGTTTGTTTATTGTAGACCCTATAGACCCTACTTGTTGTTGAATATCCTAAAAATATTCCAGGGGTTGACTTAGACTGGAATTTTCCTAGGTAGTCCTTGGTGTTTAGGATATGGACTTTGCACCCAAAGACCCTTAAGTAGTGTAGGTTTGGAAGTCTATGACAATATAATTCATAGGGAGTTTTATTATGTCGTTTGTTGATTAGGACCCTATTTTGGATATAGCAAGCCGTACTAATTGCTTCTGCCCAAAATTGATTAGCTAAATTGAATTCATTGAGCATAGTCCTAGCAGCTTCCTGTAGGGTTCTATTTTTCCTTTCTACTATCCTATTTTGCTGGGGGGTTTTAGGACACAAAAATTCATGAATATACCCATTTATCTTATAAAATTCCTCAAACCTTTGATTTTCAAACTCTCCCCCATGATCACTCCTAAGTCTTTTGATTTTGGTATCATTTTGATTTTCAGTTATCTTACAAAAATCAATAAATAGGTTTAGGGTTTCATCCTTAGTCTTTAGGAACCTTACCCAAGTAAACCTAGAGTAATCATCAATAATTACTAAGCAGTACTGGTTTCCGCTTAGTGACTTGGCTCCATGTGAATCAAATAGGTCAAGGTGCAGGAGCTCAAGTGTGGTTTGAGTTAGGTCTGATCGAATTTGTTTGTGATTAGACCTGGTTTGTTTACCTTGGTTGCATGAGCCACATATCATGTTTTCATGGTTCTTAATTTTTGGTATTCCTTTAATTAAACCAAGTTGGATGATTTTTGAAATTAATCTTAGATTAATGTGACCTAATCTCCTATGCCAGAGGTTTGATTCTTCTAACTGAGTTAAGAAGCATTTAGGTACTAAGGGTAGGTTTATAGTGTAAACGTTATTTTTCCTAATGCTCTTAAGTATGATTTCTGAGTCTTGCAAATTTCTAATCAGGCAGTTAGAGTTGGTAAAGGTAACTACATAGCCAGTATCACATAATTGACTTATACTAAGCAAATTAAATTTAAAGTTCTCAACCAAGAGTACCTTTTTAATTACAAAATCAGATTTGAGTTCAATGTTACCTGACCCAATGACTTTGAGTGTAGCATTGTTGTCAAATACTACTGAGCCTAGGTTCTTGAACTTGATTTTGGTGAATTTCAATTTGTCCCCAGTCATGTGTCTGGAGCACCCGCTATCCAACATCCATTGGTCCAAATCTTTATGTTCCTACACATAAAGAATTTATTGATTTTGGATCCAATTAGAATTGAGGATAGCTTAAATTGATTTTCACAACCTAGTCTGTCTCACCCAATCTATAGTTATCAATCACGTTAACCTTATGGGTTTTGTGAGACAGGTTTTAATAGAAGTAAAGATTTTATTTTAAAAAAAATAATTAATTTTGAAAGGTTGAATTAATTTTGAAAACAGTTTAATTGAATTTTAATTTTAAAAAGTGGTTGAATATAAGATTAATTAAAATTTGTGTTAGATTCATATCTGACAATAGTAAAGTGAATTTGGTTTTCAATAATCGGCTTCCAGGTCTTGGCGAGGCACTAGGCCTTCTTTGGTCATAGCCTTATTGGATCATCAACCCTTTCCTTGAGAAAGCCTTTTATTGAAAATTCATCTTCAAGTTACTCCTTGAAAGATTTTGGTCTAACTAGTTTGGGTCTTTGATCGGTAGCTTCGGCTAGTTCCACCATAAAGGTTTCCCTAATGTACTATCATCTCACCTCCACCCAATACTATGTTATTCAAATTTCAGTTAATCGTTTTAGTTCTTAATCTAACCAGTCCTAAGTCTAAGCATGATAATTTGCAGAAATAAATAAACAAGTATGCATACAATTTTAAATTAAGAAAAGAATTTATCTAATTATAAAAATTAGTTTTAAATTGGCTCCCCCTGGACTAAAGCCACAGTAATGATTAGGCAAGATATGAATCTTGTCTTTGGGGATCCAATATTGGTTTGGTCCAGCTTGGTTGTTCAGGCAAAGTTTGGGTATCCATGCCTGAACTTTGGGTCTAGATTGGTTCAATACAGCATAGTATGACCGTTGTCTCGACTTGGTTCGATACCCTAACCCGGATCGATTTAGAACGGACTTCTGTTTTCCAAGGATCATGTCAAGACCCTTGGATCCCAAAGTGAATCGTTCTAAAGCCACTCTTGATAGATCGTTGATGGTACGCTAGAGGGGGTGAATAGCGTTTTGTCGAATCTCTTTCTTCCTACACGGTTAGTTGCACAACGGAATATATAATAAAACAAAACGAACAAGTAAGAACAACGCTAACAACCTGATTCACTTGGTATCCACCCCGGACAGGTGACTAATCCAAGAATCCGTCGGTAGATTACTCCCCGGATAACCTCCGGCTAGATCTGTCGCTCCTTGTGGGTGCAGAAACCTCGCCACAATCACGGACAATACTTCTGATCATAAAAGACTACTAACTCACTTTACCCAAGTGAGTTTCGTCAAGAATCTCAGCCACCACGAAATCCTCTTTAAATAGAACTCGGGCTGAAACCCTCGCCACCAGTCGACTACCAATTTATCAGTCGACTGGTCTAGCCTTAATTGCTAGCCAACGGCTAGTTTTCGGGGTTACCAGTCGACTGCCATTTTACCAGTCGACTGGTCCAACCCGAAATCATTCTGTGAGTTTTATCAGTCTATTGCCTCCCAGGCAGTCGACTGCCCCACTCACACACCTAGGGTTTCCCTTCCCGAGTACACTTCTCTCAGCACTCGACCCCTAGGATTCCCCGAGTACAATCACACAACGCTCGTACCCTCAAGACTCGACTGACTCCTCATCCGCAGCCTCGACTATTGCCTTCGCGCCCTCTTCATCTTCGGCTCCTGTCCCTCGGATGCACGCAAGCCTCCAGCTTGCCTCAATGACATCCTTCATGCATGCCTTGAAGTCCGCGCCCATCAGCTCATCATCCCTGCTCTCCAAGGTCCCTCGGGTGCACGCAAGCCTCCAGCTTGTCTCCATGCCACCCTTCACCGTACCTAGGTCGTCCAGTCAAGTCCATATGTGTAACCTGTACAATCTGCACACTCAACATACACATATAAGAACACAAGGGTAAACCTAACTTAAACCCTTTGCCCAAACATCAAAACACTTGGTCACTCCGGACCACAGATTGCCTCAACAGCTCTAAGGTCCTTGACTTGAGTTTTCAAGGAGGAGTTCTCTTTCTCAAGCTTTTCAACTTGAGTAGAGGTTCCTTCTTGAACCTTCTCGGTCAAAGATCTAAAGTCAGCTCCCTCTTTCAGGAGCTTTACTTCCTGTCAGAAGGACTCGACCCGGATTTTGGCTTTCGCCAAGTTACGAGAAAAGTAGGCAATTAACATTGATAATTCTACTTCAGAGTAACCACTTACAGTTATTTTGCCGTTCTCCGAAATGGTGAGTCTTCCGTCGTCCGGCTCCGATTCTGATCCGGTGTCGATGTCTTCCGAAGCGGTCAAGGCAAGAATGTTTGATTGTGGGGCCTCTTCTTCTTCTTCGGAGGAAGATTTGTCCCACGTGGCTTGAAGAGTCTTCTTCCTTCGAGTCTTCTTGGCTTCTTTTAGATTAGGACACTCCGATTTATAGTGTCCCTTCTTGTTGAATTCGTAGCAGGTTACATTTGATTTGGTCTTAGACGTTGAGGGTTCAGCTGGATCTTCCTTCTTTCGGCTGACTTTTCTTCTGTTGGTCTGATGCTTCAGCTCCTTGTAGTAGTCCCGGGCTAGCCGAACCAGCTTGGGTCTATCCCCTTCACTGTCTTCTGAGTCTGAGTCTGAGTCAGACTCGGGTGCAGATTGAGGCTTTTTCTTGGCCACCTTTCCTTGGGTTTTTTCTGCAAGAAAAGCAATACATTTCTCGGCCAAAGTGCAGTTAGTCTGCTCATGTAGTTCTAATTCTGAAAATAATTCGTCTAATTTAATTTTAGAAAGATCCCTAGAAACTTTGTAAGCATCTACCATAGATGCCCACAAAGTATTTCTTGGGAAAGCGTTTAGGGTATACCTGATAAGGTCACGGTTTTCTACCTTATGACCGATTGTGTGCAGGCCGTTAATCAGCTCCTGGATCCTGGCGTGGAGCTGTGTTGCTGACTCGCCTTCGTTCATTTTGATGGTGTACAATCTATTCAGCAGTAGGTCCCTTTTGCTGATTCTGGTGTTGGAGGTACTTTCGTGTAATTCAATCAACTTACTCCAGAGTTCTTTCGCACTGTTGAAGGGACCCACCCGGTTCAGTTCTTCTTTGGTTAATCCACACTGCAGTGTCTGGGTTGCTTTTGCATCAGCCTCGATCTTTTTCTTCAGCGAGGCATCCCATTCTGTGTAATGCTGTGCTACTCCTTCAGCATTCTTGGGGATTTTCAAGCCAGATTGGATAATAATCCACATATCCACCTGAGTTTTCAGATGGACTTCCATCCAACTCTTCCAGTAGGAGAAGTCTTCTCCACTGAAGAGTGGTGGTCTGGCTGTGCTGAAACCCTCTTGCATGGCCATTTATAATTTCTGAAATAACAAAAAAAAAACAAAGAAATTCTATCCCAAGACTTGGTCTTGGATTAGTAGTGCGGGAATAAAATAATTGAGAAAAAGCGATCGAGTGGTGTTGCACCAACCTCGATTAACGAGAAAAATTCGAAAAAAGAAATTAAAATTTTTCGTAAACTTCGAAAAACTCTCATATTGGTGGTTGTACCAAATTTGAGCTACCCGCTCTGATACCACTTGTTGGAACGAAGAAAACGATAGAGGGGGTGAATATCGTTAAAAACTTTTTCGGATTAAGAAAGAGTAAATACGCAGCGGAAAGAAATTAAATGCACAAGAACACAAGTAGATTTTTTACTTGGTTCGGAGTCGCGGTTGGCTCCTACTCCAAGGCCCACGGTCCTTGACCGTTTACTTTGGGCAATACTATAATCGCGCAAAAGGATTTACAAGTTAAGTACAAGAGTATTTTAGGAAATTGAAATTGCTACACTTTTCGTTACCGACGCCCGATGTGGATCGTATTTCAGAGCAGAGGGTCGTCGTCGGCACTAGGATCTCGAAGTCAGAGTTTGCCGGGTCGCAGCGCTTGAATGAAATGCTTTGGAGCGTTGAGAAAAAGTGATGTTGAAGCCTTGGGGTCGAGCCCCTTTTATAGTGCTCATACGAGCACCTGTTACGTTGGGGGCGCCTTACACGTGCCCTTCGATCCGCGAATCCTTATCCGCGGGCTCGGTCAGCGCTTATCCTCCCCCACTTGGGCGCCTGAGCTGATGGGGGTGCCCGTGACCTCACGGGCGCCTGATCCGGCTTGGTCCAGAGGCTTCGCAGCTATGTTTTGAGTTTTGCCTTCACTCTTGGGCGCCCGTATCTTCACGGGCGCCTGAGCCCATTCGGGCGCCTATCTCCATTCGGGCGCCTAGGCCCAATGAAGCACCTTCACTTGCAGACGATCAGTCCTTCGACCCTGCAAACAAGGTTAGTCCCAAAAACACAACAAGTATTAATTACAGCCGTAGCTGTCTTGGTTCTGACTTCGGGTCTCACAAATGGAACCCTAGGTCGAACCGACGCCTACCGTTCCCTCGACGGGGAATGCGTCCTCACCTACTCCTCTCAGGAGAGTTTATCTTTTACCAACCGGCTCCTCCGGTTGGACTTTTGCCCGATCCCCCTGACCAGGTTTTCGTGCCCAATTTCCGGTCAGGTCTTCGGTGCCCAGCCCCTTGCCAGGACTTCGTGCCCAGTCCTCGACCAGGACTTCTTTGCCCGACTTCCGGTCAGGTCTTCTTGCCCAGTCCTTGACCAGGACTTCTTTGTCCAGCCCTTTGCCAGAACTTCTTGCCTAGTGTACCTAGGACTTCTTCCTGCACACTCAGTGAACAAGTTAGATCACAATAACATCTTAACTTCTGAACCTTTTGCCATTATCAAAACCTAAGTTTGACTTAGGTGCTGCCTGCACCAACAAGATCTACCTCAAAGCTATCACCTAGGATATTTATATAGTCTATTAGAATAAATCCCCATGTCAATTCCCTTCATATGCTTTCTAATTGGTTCCCACCTAAGTGGGAGAAGGTGAGCAGTCCATTATCATTTTTCAACTTATCGATCGCCATGTTAGATGAGGAGAGAATCAAGGAAACCACTTCTGACATCTACTTCATTATATAGTTATAGACTACCACGTGGTACAGAAGAAGAACGTGAAGGAATGACCTCTTAGCATCTCATTCATGCTCTCCATTTGTCGATTGCCACATACTTATGACTAGGAGTTTCCTTTCCTTGACACTTGCGAGAAATTCTTCTAGTATGGGTTTGATTCCATTTAGCTCGGAGAAGATTACTTAGATCGCTTGAAGGAACTACGTAGATTGCTCAGAGAAGCCTTATAATAATTCCCAGCCAATCATTGCGGGGGGGGGGGGGGGGCTATATTCATATTGTCCTGCAGTCCATATGCATATTGCTCTCGGGAATATGGTATAGTAAAAGGGTGATTAGTCATCATCGCAGATATTCACGATTCGATCCCCAGCTATGGCGTATTTTGTAAGAATTTTTCATCCAAATAGGACGCGAACCCTTCTAGACAACCCACCGCGAGCGCTTCCCGATTTACCCTAGCGACCGGTGGAAAATTCCATGAGTTCGGGTCAGTTGCTTGAGGTTCGACGTTATCTAATCATGTTAATCAATTTTTTGTAGTCCATATTCATATTGCCCAAAAGATCGTATCTTGCTCAAAAGATCATATTCATATTGCTCAACATATTGTATTCTCATTGCTCGGGAGACCATGTTCATATTGCTCAAAAGATCATATTCATATTGCTCAGTATTTCGTACTTTCATTGCTTGGAAAACCATGCTCATATTGCCTAGAAGACTATACGCATATTTCTCAAAAGACCGTACATAAATTACCCGAGAGAATCCTACTATTCTGCCATATTGCTCAGGAGAAAATCGTTGTTCCACTATATTGCTCACAAGAAGCTCGTTGTTTTGCTATATCGCTCAGGGAAAATACGGATACCATCAATATAATCAAAAGAATGAAATGAATATATAGGACCCAATTCAATATCATTCCAGGCTATCTATGTCCATCAGTCAGTTTCGACCAAAATATCTATTTGATACACCGTATCGAGAACATCGAATTTTTGATCAAAGAAAACTTTTTAATCATTTTAATAAAAGGTTTTTAATCAATTATTATACTATAGCAATCGATTAAAGTTACAATTCGTGATCACAGAAACATTTTGAATAGCAATCGATTAAAAAAATTGATTTGAGTTTAAAAAATTACTACTATCAATGGTGTATCGAATTTATTTTTGAGAATATGAAAATAATCAGAAGAACTAAACAAATGATATTGCTCCATATAATTCCAAGCTCTCTAAGTCCATTAGTTGATTTCAGCTAAAATCGACTGATGAACCTAGAAACCATAGAATGATATGGAACCAAGTTCTATGCATTTGTCTAATTTTCTTAATTATATTCATTATCTCAAATATCATTTACATATATCATATTGAGAGTAATAATTTTTTGAATATGAATATATTCGAAAAATCTAATTCATATTTAAAAATTCATTAACTCTCAATATAATATATTAAAATAATATTTGAGAACATGGATATAGTCAGAAGAACTAGATGAACATATAGGACGTTGTTCCGTGTCATTACGAGCTCTCTAGATTCATCAACCGGTATTGGCCGAAATTGGGTGATGGACCTAGGGTGCTCGGAATGACATAGAACTAGATCTTATGTCCTCGTTTTCTTGATTATGTTCGTGCCCTCGAACATTAATTAGATACACCGTATTGAGAGTAGAGCCAAGACTAGCTGATGAATCAAAATTAATTAATGGATTTAGAGAGTTTAGAATGATATGAAATAAAGTCATATGTATTCGTCTCATTCTCCTAATTATATCCATGCTCTTAAATATCAATTTGATATAGAGCATCGAGAACAAGGTCAAAATCGATTGATGGATCAAGAGAAATCAAAATGATATAGAATCATTTTTCATGTGTTTATCTCGTTTTTTGATTATATTCAAGAGAAAATTATATTCCGATTCCTTGTAGTTTAGAGAAAATATATCTTAGTTCTCATAGTTTTAGAAAATTATATCGTGATCCCTAGAAGTTAAAATTTATAACAACTCGGACCCTATAGTTTGAAGAAAGTACATCCCAATCCTCGTACTTTTAGAAAATTATATTACGATCCTTATATTTTCAGAAAATTACATTCTGATCCTTATACTTTCAGAAAACTAAATCGCAATCCTCATATTTTTAGAAAACCCAATCATTGTTCATATGCTCAAAATTGTATATCCAATCTTCGATTGGATTCACCAATTTTAGGGGAAGATTGGATATACAATTTTGATAATTTTTAGTCAATTTTGTAAACTAGTAATAATATGATATTTATACAATATTTTTTACAAATTTGAAAACCATGATCAACTATGCATATGCATAGTCATAGTATTCCATGCATTCCAAGCAAACTGATAGAGCCATAATATTCCAATTCATCTCCTAAACAATCACATTATCAATCCAAGTATAAAGATAGCCAACAAAATCAGATTCACCAACACCAAACTATATAATATAGTGTTTAAATTGAAGTTTATTGGTGGAGAGTTATATTTCTTGTTCCTCTCTATTTTCATGTTTTTGATAAATAACTATGCTCAATCATTTATTTCCTCTTACCATTTGCGTAGTCATCGTCTACTATATCTGAGACAACCCACTTCAACCACCCATGAGTATTACAACAATAATACAACCTACCTAGATTTTTTTAAATTGTGATACCAAAACAGTTACCTTTCTAGCACAAATACAGGAGATGTTTTGAAATCGTAAGTTATCTATTGTGACGCTATATAGGGATTGCTATGTAGTTTTCAAATCGCAAGTTTACAATAATGTTATTCAAGAATATGGACCATGATTGAGTTTTCTGAAAATATGAGGACCGCGATTTAATTTTCTAAAAGTATAAGGACCGAAATGTAATTTTCTGAAAATATAAGAATCGTAATGCAATTTTTTGAAAGTATGAAGATCGGGATATACTTTTTTCAAACTATAGGGACCAGGTTGTTATAAATTTTAACTTCTAGGGACCGCGATATAATTTTCTAAAACTATAAGAATCGGAATATATTTTCTCTAAACTATAAGGTATCGGAATGTAATTTTCTTCCCATTCAAATATCTACTCAATGCATCATTCTGAAAGTAGCAAAATTTTTTATCATAAATAATTTTTTATTTGCTTTTTCAAAATTATTTTTAACCGTTTTTTTTAATAAAAATTGTTAACAGATTATTATATTATAACAACCGATGGTTCATTATCACAGAAATATTCCGAACGAATTGACAGTATATTTCCAAATCGATTGCTCGATCCAGCGATGGCAAAAATAGATTTGAAATTCAGAAGAGCAAAAATAAAATTAAAATACGTGATGTATCAAAAACTTTCTTAATAGTTCAATAATATGTTTTTTTTCCTTTTATTGTTTTAATAGCAACCACAAAATGTGTTTGAAGTTTGATTCCCATGTAGCAAAGGATGCCGGTACTTTGACCTTACAAATCCTTTTACTTAAAGAAGAATTATTAACCGCTACATTATTAATCTGGTTTAATTTTTCCCCTGTTGACCTAGAGCGAATGTATATTTTGCCACTTGTTTAATTTTTTCTATCTCATATTTCTTAAACTTATTTCGCAGAAAGAAATAAGTTACTAAATACATTTTCATAAACAAATTTTGCTTCTGAAAAAAAACAAAAAACGAACAAAAAAAATCCACTACCAATACTTGCTAAAGAAAGTGACAAAACTGTGCCAGATGATAAAAATTCGATTCCAAAATCCAAAGGCCAACAAAGAACACTCCCATGTTCAAACCAAACAAACACATAATTGAAAATTTATACTAAAGTTGCTAAACCGTTTTAATGAGCTTGAATAAAAAAAAAACTGGGCAAGGAGAGTTCTTCCATGTTCTTCAACTGAGAGAAGCAATTACTTGAGTGGAATGAACCTGGAGGAGTGCGTGGCACCGATACCTGGCCGTCCGTGCTTCACAGGTTTGTATGAGATGGAAAACTCCGCCAAGTAATGACCTATCATTTCTGGCTGTTGTGACAAAAGAACAATTGATGATCAGTAGAACAGCAACGGCAAATCCAACCCTATCATTTGTCCCAGATATTTTATAAAGCAAGGATCCTAACAAGCATGTCAATACAATCCTCATGACTTTTAAAATGCCCATAGAAATCGACCTAGTGTTACAGAGTTGTTCAATTTCTTCCATTTTAGTGCCATCAAACATCTACCGATGATTCACACATTTTATATATCAACCTATTTCCAGACAAATGCACACCGACAAATGCCACCTGAAGCCGAGTAGCATGGACTCAAGACATTATGGCTGAAGAACAAGAATCTAAGATATGAATCTATGTTTGGCACATAATTTGCTAAAAGTGAGAATAAGGGGACTTGAAAGAAATGGGGCACAGTAAGAGAATGGAGCCAAGCTTAATATACAAAATTACTAAAAAAAAAAGGTCGGAATCAGTGACATGTAAATTTTTTCAACCATTTTCCCTTCTCTTTTTTATTCATATTAAGTTGTACTGTATTTACCATGAGCTTGTGTTCTAGACATGCCTTGTGGCTCATAATCGAGTTTATAGTGGCCAGTATTTTGTGGAGTTTGTTTGACATCTAGTGAAACATAAAATTCAAATTCCCAGCAATGGCTTCTTCTAATAGTAAAAGTCACAAGTTGAAGAAGTTACCTTGATTTCAACCTGGTTAAAGGTCTTGCCGTTGTAAACACCAATAATGCTTCCAATCATTTCTGGAACAATTATCATGTTCCTAAGATGGGTCCTCACAGGATCTGGCTTCTCCCCAGGAGGAGCATCACGTTTCTGCAAATTCAAAAATGATAACATATATAAAAAAAGCATGTATTGACTCAAGAAAGGAAAACAAGTTAGCAAAAGCTGCACAAATTTATCTGCATAAATTTAGAAAGAGGAATATAAATATCAGAATTAATATTTACAATAATGACTAGCAAGGACAATGTTTATTCCTATATTGCTCATGGCTTATAGATCTACACCCTACAGGTAAAGGATTGAATCAATGATAGAACGTAAAAAAAGATTGACATAATATCCAATTGTGGGTCGACCACATGAACTTTTCCATCATAAAAAGTCTACTACGTAGAGGAGAGAAGTTTAATATGTTTTGACTGACTAATGTAGTAAAAAAAAAGTATCTTCCCGCCGCAATATCAAACAAGATCTCACCAAACTTGGCTAATATAGATATACAAGAATTGGCATGATGTATGTAAGACAAAAGTTTGTAGCTGAAATTTGTCAACTAACAAGCCTGAGCATTACTATTTCGGCCATTATATTTGCCCATAATACTTAATAATGTGTAAATCCACCTAAATTGTTTTCCACTTCCATTTAGAATCAAATAAAAAAAACACACAATGTAACTATAAACATCAATCCACCTAAAATTCTTCTCACGTATGTTTAACTCAGAAATCTCAACACAACAAAGTATAACCATTTTTTACACTATGCAATCTTACTTAGTATTTAGTCACAAGTTGATATACTCATTTCAACTAAAACAATTAAAATATGTCCTGACAGCAAAATATTCTTCATATAAAATGCATCATATCTCAAAAATCAAAGACTTATCTGATTTGATATATAAAGAATTTGCAATAGCCAAAAGAAGATATAGATACGTAACCTATAAGAGCAACAACTGATATCCAACAGTAGATTTAGAATATCAATACATAAACAATGATAGAAGGGCATGCCCATTTAAGTCAATTATGCTTTCGACCATTTCCTATTGCCAAAAAATTTAGCATATCGTAGCAAAAATTGCATAAATGCAAGACAGTCAATTACCGCCTTGCGAAGCTTCTTAATCAGAGCCATAGGCTTCCTCTTCAACCCTCTCTGGAATCTGACCGCGTCGCAGCCACGATAAAATCACATCAAAATGAAAAACAAATAGGACGGCGCCACGCAAAAGGGCAGCAAATGAGGGAAATGGAATGCAAACCTTCTACGAGCACGAGCACCGAATAGCTTGACGAGCTCATCGAGGCCCATGTCGAGGAGTTGGTCGAGGTCGACACCGCGGTAGGAAAACTTCCTAAAGGTCCTCTTCTTCGGTTGCGCACCTCCGACGTCGAGTGCGTCCGAAGCATCTGCCTACAAAGTCGATATCGATTTCACTCAGATTGTGGAACTGCTACGGATCAACTCTATAAGATGCAAAAACAAACAAAAGTAATCAACCATCTTCACTGATCTCTTCTTCCTCTTCTCCGATGAGGGTTCGCAGCGGGCGGAGGGCGGCGGAACTCAGAAGATACTTCGCTTTCGTTAGGGTTGGGGATCACAGGGATGTGCTTTTAATATGGATAGGGGTTAATCTTCGGTCCTGCATATAATGGCCCATTAAGGCTGGGTCTAAGCCCATTAAACTGGCTTCGCTGAATTCATGTAATCTAACAGAGCCCATATAAGACAATTGGGCCTGCCCGGTCCAGATATCTGTTAGCTTCTGAGGGTGGTAGACGTGGAACTTGGACGATTGCGTATTCTTGGGGGCAAACGATGAACTTGTCGCCGCAGCTTCGCCTCCTCTGTACATGGAATCCTCAGGCACTGGTCGACGGGCATCCTTGGCCCTTGCGCCCTCCGAGATGGGAGAAATGGCACGGAGCGGCGGCCTCCATCGTCACCACTACCAAGATGAGAGATCGGGCCAAGAACCGCAAACCCAACCAGAGAGGCCGCTACCTCAGCATCGAGGCTATACAGGCCGTACAGGCTCTCAAGCGATGCGGATCGGTCCTTGGCGACCCACTGGAGCGCGTCCTTGCCTGTAAAGTTCGGCGATTGATCAAGGGCGACATGGTCGCCGTCCTCCTCGAGCTCCAGAGCCAGAGGGAGGGACTATTGGCGCTCAAGGTTCTACTTTTCCCTCACCTTTTCTTTTATTCGATCACAGCTTATGAGTTTGTTAGGGTCGGCTCTAGTATTAGGACCAATTTAGGACTCGGAATTCGACTACAGTGTCGAAAAGCTTTGCTTACTACTAAATGAATATGCCTGTAGCTTTGCTTATTACACAATGAATATGCCTGTTAATTTTAGGGCAACCTTGAATTACTTCTTGAATTTTATACAAGATAAAGAATCGACTTGTAATTGCCTCTTAAATATTAAGTTTAATGACATCGACGGCATTTGTTGACATTTCCTAGGTATTTCTTCTAACTGGAGTTGAACTAACGACTGAATCAAAACATAAGTTGATATGGTCAAACTAAAACCAAACTGATTTTAGAAAATTCTGTTTCACCTCTTATTCTTCTCTATCATTTTTTCGGTAGTTTCTTGGTGTAACTTATTAACTTAATTCCTCGATAGTTAGAGCATTATATGCTGTCTCTACTCTTATAAATTGACACTGAAAAACTTTTCAAACCATCCTTTTTATTTCTAAAATTTTATTACATAGTTTAGTTAAGCAAAGTGTCATGTTTCAGTAACTCTTTCAAATTTCAAATGCCGTTAGGATAATTTGTTTGAAATTACTCCAACCCCATTTGATTTGATATTACAAAAATTGGGTTGTGAAGTTATCTTGTTTTTTCGTCTTGAAAGTTTTCTGTTGCATGGTCATCAAATATTTAATGAAGTACTATGTTTATTTTTATTTTTACTTTCTTTGTCATCGAGAAGGATATTTTCATCGTTTGGAAATATAATATCCCTGTAGCTTATCCGTGTGATTATGACTAACATTGTGTGTTGGTGACAATTGCTTTTATTTCCATCTCTTGTTCTGTGATTTCCTACAATTTCTTTACCTGATTTAAATATATTTCTCTTCATTTTAAAATCATTGATTGTTATATAGTTCCAAACTTTGCTATACTTGCAATTTAGGGCTCAACATTAGTTATTCCATGCAAAAGTTTCTTGTTTCTATAATTTTCTTAATTTTTGAAGGATTTGAATAAGAGTTTCTTTTTTTGCACTTCCTCACATGACCATCCATCACTTTCTATATGTGATACCCTCTTATGGATCTTACAAACATTTTATTTTCCATTTTTTTTTATGTTCTAATTTTAGGTTGAATTGTGGTTAAATCCTATATCCCTATTGATTCAAAACGAGGAAAAGGAATTTCTGCAAATTTTGAATTTCAAATTCTAGTTATGAGTTATTTGATAACTATTCTAATTTGGTTTGTATTTTTGAATTTGGTAATCAATTTGTGAAATTGTTGTATTTTTCCAATTTGCTTAGTCTTCATTATGATAGTTACTAGTGTGTAGTAGTCCTTGTGCTCTAAAAATCTGTGGTACTAGTCTGTCTGTATCCTGATTGGCATATGTATGAAAATACTGTCTTATCAATACTTAAACAAGGTGAATTCTTGAGGTTTGGTTTGGTGAACTTGTCATTATGCCTATTCTCATAATTAAGACTGCTTTCTATGAATAAAATGTATTCCTAGCATTTGTGTGTGTGTGTGTGTGTGTATTAATATATATATACACAATGTCTCATGAGGATATTTTTAGATGCCAACAATTGGGCTTTAAAAACTACAGTTGGTCATATGTCCCAAAATGAGTGAAGTGTATACTTCTATTTCTCAAAATATTGATCTAGGAAACATGTCACGCATGTTTTCCCTAGTAGTAAGACGAAATCTCATAGCTGGCTCATGCACAATGCTTTGTGGAATAGATGTTGGAGTTGCATGGCACATTTATGATCAAGCAGTGGTGCTTAAAGGGTGAAGTATGATTTCATAGATATATATCAAGGAATAATAAATTTTGCTCGGTGACCATGATATTTGACTGTAATTTAACAAATCTTTTCCTTTGTCATTGTCAAGTATATTTGGTGTCTTGGAGAAATGTTATCTCCTAATAACATGATTTATTTTGCGAGCCATTTTTTAGTCATATCTCTCAGTTTTTGAGTTTCCAGTATTTATCCATCTGTTAAGATTCGTGCCGAGCGCTGAGATAATACTAGAAATGCTAATGTCTACTAGGTATTTGAGGAGGTTCGCAAGGAACATTGGTACAAGCCCCAATTATTATCGTACAATAATATGATCGAACTACTTGCATCTTGTAGTTTACCTGAGGAAGTCGAGCAGGTGCTCTCGTATTTAAAGACGGAGCATTTGGGTGCCGACACGGAAGGTTTTAATTCGCTCTTGAAGACCTTATTGGATTTTGGTTTTATAGCTCACGCCATGGACTGCTTTCGCTTGATGAAATTGTGGGAAAGCGAACCTGATGAGTCGACGTATTCAGTATTAATCAACGGCCTGAAGGCTAAAGGAGAGACAGATCTTTCTATGTCGATAAGACATGAAGCAGAGCAACACATTGGCGGGTCGTTGGAGTTTATAGAGCAGAACTGAGAAATGCCTGTACTTCGAGCTTAATGTATATAGAAGATCTCACGAGCATTGTAAGTTCTTATAATTTCCACTTGAATTTCATTCTATGAAGTTTCGAAGTCCAGAAGGGCTGTTGTTGAAGTTTCGAAGCTCCACTGTCGTTATTGTATGGCTTTTCTTTCTGTAATATTGAAGTAAACAAGCTTATATTTCAAACTTGCAATTTACGTTAATATGGCCTTTAAAATTAACTGTGCCCAAAATTGATCCTATTTAGCTATCCGTATAACAAAAAGGAAAAGGATAAAAGAAAAAGAAAAAGGGAAAGAGGAGGAATACAATTACTTTTCTTCCAGAATTGCAATTGCGTTCGTAGCATTTGTTCCCTCTCTTGTTTTGTACTTTGGATCCTCTGTTCCAAAAAATCCCTATTCTATCGGTCCCGCTCCCTCGACGACGGTCGATGAGTCGTCCGATTGTCAATCGGACACTACCGATGAATTTTGATTATCGTACTGATCAAATGATATTCTAGAAGAACGGTGAATCGGTCAGAATCATTGTAATTGTAATCTCGTCAGATTCAACGGTGAATCCGGTGAGATCGCAATTGCGGCGATCCTGACGGGTTCACTGTATCCCCCAAGATATAGTTTTGTTCAGGGCGGCGATCGGAGGTCGCCGGTGATGTCCGATCGACGATCAGACTACTCGACGACCGTCGTCGGGGAGCGAGACAGATGAGAGGGATTTTTTTGGGACAGAGGATCTGCCCTCCTTGTTTTGCCTGTATGGTTTATTGACAACACTTAATCGAAACAGGATCCTCTGTCCCGAGATTCTCTCTGTCTCCGTGTCCCAACTCATCGGCGATGATCGGCGAGTCCTCCGATCGCCAATTGAACACCATCATTAGTCTCTGATCGTCGTCCCGAATCAAACGATATCCTGGGAGAACAGTGAATCGGTCGAGATGGTCGCAATTGTGATCTCGCCGGATTCGATGGTGAATCCGACGAGATCGTAATTGCGACGATCCTCGACAAGTTCACCGTACCCCCAAGGGTATAGTTTTGTTCGAAGCGGCGGCCTCCGGTCGCCGGTAGTGTCCGATCGACGATCGGATGACTCGCCGGCCATCGTCGATGAATTAGGGCACGGGGACAAAAAGAATTTCGAGACAGATGATTTGTTCTCCACTTAAACTTGTTGTGTGACAAAAACATGGTTAAAGAATTTGTTAATTCCCAATATTTCTGATTAGTTGTCTGTTCAGTCTAACTTTGTTGGAAAGTGATTTTCATAATCAATCAGTCGAATAAAGATACAGAGGACCCAATAAATTAAATCAAACTCCTTAATTGTGAGAAATTTTAACAACAGTTTGGGCAGCTTAATTGGGAATAAAATATTTACGAAGATCTCTTGTTTCCAAAAATATCGATTTCAAAATTTAAAATCCGCGCTCGAATCGAAAGACAGAGAGAAATAATTTTAATAATGTCGTTTTTAAAATTAATTGTGGCTTTAAATATTTATGGTGGGTACTAGAACCCTAACTGGAGTATCTCTCTCGCCTTCCTTTCCTGCCGATTTCCGCGATGAAGGCCTCGATCAAGTTCCGGGAGGATCGCGCTCCCCTGGTCCGCGCTAAGGTCCCCATTGGCATTCTCGGCCTCTCCTTCGTCTCCGGAGTTGTGGCGGCCGCCGCCGCCGACGGAGATACTTCCAGCGATCTCCGCCTCGATCTCTCCACGGCCTTTCGCGCTGGCCCTTCCCTCCGCCTCTCCTACCGCCCCAACGACTCCGGTAACCCGTTCTCTGTCGTCCTGAAGACCGGCGTCGGCGCTTATGGTTCCCCGTCCGCCGATTCACCCCTCTCGATGTCGGCCGAGTTCGGCCTCCTCGGCCCCCGTCCTACCTTCTCCCTTCTCCTCAAGCCCCGATTTGGGGATTTCTCTCTCCGGAAGTCCGTTTCTGCCGCCCCAGCCGTTGAGGCGGCTCCGACGACTGTGTCCGTCAAAGTCGAATCGTTCGTCGACGGTCAGAGGGTTGAGAGGCCGTTGGTGGACTTCCCCCAGGCGATCAACGGGTTCCATTCTTTCCAGAAAGGTAGCGGCTTTCCTTTAGACGTCTCCGCCTTCACCTTCGGCAGCACTCTGGGAGGGATCAACGAGCTGCTCTCCGGGGTCGAGGTCAGTGCGAGGAGCATCATCTCGCTGCCTTGTCGCACGGCCGTCCATTTCAAGTGGGGAATGAGAGTTCCCCCGGAGTTCCGCACTGCATTTGAAGATCCGACAACCAGAATTTCGGTTAGAAAGCTACCACTCCTCGTGATAAGCAAGATTTCCGTGGAACGCAGCGGCGTGAAGACGAAGGAGATGAAAAATGCTTGGCCATCCGAAACAGCGGAAGAGCTATGTGGGCAACTGAGGAAGGAAGTGGAATCTCTGCAAGCTGGTGGTTTGCAGCTTCGGAGGATCATGGACGATGTCCGTGCCGAGCTTAGAGATCAGAAAGCAGTCCCCCTGATGACACAGAAGGACCAGGGGAAGTCATTAGCTAAAGCTGGGAAATCCGTGGACATGAGCGGGGAGCCATTTGAAGCACAACGATCTGCTATTGCCCATATCTGAGATCATGCAAGTTACAGAAATAATTTGTTATTTGTCTATCTTCTTATCGTAATTCATAGGTTTGCAGTGGTAGTCACATAGTAGTGGCATTGCATTTTGTTGTCGATCATCCTTGAAAGTGTTGATCTATTTACAATTGTCTCTCGTTTGCTTGAATCTATCATCTTTATGATAGATATTGCTTTTGGCATGGAGTTTGTCTGGACATAACGAAACTGTTTTGGATTGGAATGTATTGGAAGAGGACCACAGAGACATCTTTAGTGCTGCACTTGATCTCTGTCTAAACACTTTCAAGTTTAGGATCAATACATTATCTTTAGCGTCAATTTTACACTAAAACGATGCAATTCAACATCAAACACTATTTCAGCTCTAATCCACTAATACAATATCATATCAAAAAAAAATATTTCTTAGAATATTTTATTTCATTTTATTCAAAATTTAATTATCCATACAAATTTTAATTTAATAATCTTTACATCATACTTATTATATTTAAAATTAATATTTTATTTATTTTAATAAGTTAATTTTTAAAAATTTTATATCCAACTAATCTATATAAAAATATTTCAAAATAACACATAATTAGCATAATTATTAATTTTTATTTAAAATAAACAGTAATACTTAATTGAATATATAAGATTATGAAAATTTAACATTCAGAATTACTTATGTATTTAAGTGATTATTAGTAATATTTTAATTTTGTGTTATTACTATTTTTATTTTGTATGTCAACATAATAAATAATGTAATTTACATTTATGCATATCAAAACTTTAATTATTTTATTATATTTTTTTGAAATTAGTGATATAATTTATAAATATAATTATAATTAAAATAGGCTTAATAAATAAAATTTTTATTAAATTAAATCTTTATAACTTTGTTTAATAAAATTAAAATACGTTATTATATTTTTTTAATTTATATTTATAATAAATAATTAATATTTTTAAATAATTATGGGGAAACTAATAATTATAAATTAATTTTTATTAATGATATTTAGTAATATAATATTTAATATTATATATTATATTTGATTTTATGATTATATAATATAATAAGAATTTTTAAATATTAAAAAAATTCTAACATCGTCATGAATAGTGCATCGCCTCACACCAAATTTGGGATAGATTTTAGGGGGTATTTGATAAGCAAGTTTAGAAGGCGAGAATGAGAATGAAATTTAATTCATTTCCATTTATGATGCTTGGTATACGGAAATCAGGATCAAAATATAGATATGATACCTTTGATTTTATAACCCAACCCCCACTAGATTATCACTAAACCCATAAACCCCTCAATCAAAATCTATTACTATTCTCATTACCGAATATATACCAAGCGCTCTCTTAATGTATGGGTTAGAGCGTTTTGATATGGATTTAATACTAAATTTGATATTTTAGTGATGAGTTGAAGATGCCCTTAAAGTATCCAAGCTCCCATTGTCTGCATGGAAAGTAGGGATGGCAATGGGTCGGGTTCGGGTCGGATTCTATATCCTCCGTACCCATACCTATCGGGTATCGGATATCCATCGGGTATACCCATACCCATTAAAGGATCGGATATCTTGTATACTAATACTTTTTTTTCTTTCTATCCAACTATATCATTGAACAAAAGTACATTATAATTAACATTAAAGTTAAAAAAATATATATCAATAATTTTAAAACTAGATTAAGCATATATATAATCTATTTCTAATATTAATATAAATTATTAGTAGGTTTTGAGAAAAAAAATCTTTAA
Source organism: Boesenbergia rotunda (assembly GCA_024364735.1). NCBI lineage: Eukaryota > Viridiplantae > Streptophyta > Magnoliopsida > Zingiberales > Zingiberaceae > Boesenbergia > Boesenbergia rotunda. Next base: position 484,751 of record JAGFNQ010007219.1, on the reverse strand, counting down.
TGTATATATGTATTTTTTATTTAATCGGGTAATCGGATCGGATATCGGGTATTAATAGTCCCTCCATATCCTCCTCCATTCGGGTCGGATGTCGGATTTTCCATCGGATTCGGGTGAAATTATGATCCCTAATGGAAAGTAAGAGGGAGCTCCCTCCCACTGCGTCAGGAGGAGCGCTCCATCCTTTTTTTTAATTTAATTAATTTTTTATTTAATATTTGTTTAAAAATCTTATGCTGATTTTTTTATTAAATTGATTTTGTTTTAATTTTTTTATTAAATTGATTTCATATGGATGGATTTAAATTTTATAAAAAATTATTTATATATATATATATATATGATAAAATATGAAAGAATGATGAGAAATATATATAATGAATAATGTGGGATTCACGAACGAGTTATTGAATGATTTTTTTGATAATGAAGAAATGTGTGTGAAAAATCTGGGATTATTGAAGGAGTTGTTGAATGTTTTTTTATAATGGATAAATGTGTACGGTTTTTTTATTTTTGACGTGACATGGATGTGACAATAAAAGAGATCTTCAAAAGGTTCTATCATCGGGGATGCTCTTAGTTTGCTCATCTACACAAATAATAGAACAACAAAGTGAAACTGTCATCTTAGCGGCTCCCTGATCCATGTTCCACGGGTGTCCAGAGGAAGATAAATCATGGTTAATAGTCAAGTAAGGCGCCTGGGGTCGAGAGAATTTTAACCAGCAGACCAAGTTTTTACCCTCGTATTCGACTGGCGACTCTCAAACCTAAAACCTCCGAAATAAATGATCAGATGTCTTACCAACCGAGCCAGTCCGTGGGGACTCATCTGCACAAACAAGCTCTCCTCCATTGAAGTGCCTGCAGCATTTGTGAAGCTAATGCAGACCTCTGGCTGTTTCAACGGTGATCTTGTAGTTTACTGGCCATTTCAAAAACTTTCCATTTTTCTCCTGAAATAGTGATTTGTATTTGAAATTATCAAATTCCAATTCGAACCGAATTAAGTTTGATAATTTTTCTAATTGAATTCGAATTATAATTCAATTGAACAATTCAAATTAAATTCAAATTCAAACTCTAATTTTAGTTTGAGCGGCTCGAGCTATAATTATTTGTATTTTTAAATTTTGAATCAAATTTAAATATTATACATATTTTTCAAATTCAAATTTCACTTTCATAGAATTTTACTATCCTCTTTTAATTATAATTTAGATAAAATATATTTTTATAATTTTTAAAAATTATGCTTATGTATTATAATATAGCATTCTATTAGGATTTTTTGAATTTTTTAAATAATTTTTTTATTGTATAAATAAACTTTAAATGCATTTGATTAATAGTCTAATATTTTAAATATATTTTTTCTTCTGATTAATTAAGTAATTAATCGTTGATCCCTTAACCCCTTATTCCTAATCATTGTTTTAAATTTTAATTTTGATCATTTTTAAATTAATTAATATTTAATCTTGTCAGGTTGGTGGGCCTTTAGCAAGCGGTCAATGACGATGCTTTGACTACCCTGTCGATGAAGGTAGCCGACAACATTGCTCCGATCAATGGCTGACTGGATTGTAGCATCTTTATCGATCATAGTCTTTAAAAATATTTTAGGTATTTGGAACTAATTATGCTTGAAAATAAAAATTAAGAAATTTTTTAAGATGGATTATTTTTTGTAATTTTTTCATACAAGGTCCAATCGAATTTCTTCCTATGCATAGTCAAACCTCACAAAGATGATATAGCTTACCATTAAATACACACAGATAAATTAGATTTAAAAAAAAATGATGAATCAGATAGTAGACAAATTAAACTTGAGATGATCGGTCCGATTTCACGGAAGTTTCACATCAGACAAATTAAATCTGGGGTGACCGGTCCAGCCTCACGGAAGTTTCCCACTGGTCACTAAGGTAAATCGGGAAGCACTCGCGGCGGGCAATTGACGGACCCGATTTAGCTAGTTAAAGTTGTCACGAAATGTGTGGATCCGTCAGAATTTAAATATTTATAAATGTGCTGGAAACCCTTTTTGCAATCAAAGTATGAAAACGTAGTAAAGGGGCCACAGGTCGTATTTTTCCTAGGAACTAGTTGAGAGTTTGTTTGATTCGAGCTTGTATTTATGTGTCGTTGATGTTTTCGGGTTTCAAATAAATATTTGGGTTTTGGGTTGCAATTCGGAATTGAAAACACAATGCAAAGAAGGAAACTTAACCATGAAACTTAACCCAAGTAATTTAACCAATGAACTCAAACAAATGGAAGCTTAAATGCAACTCAGCTTAATTTAGAAAACAAATCTGATATTAAATCTATCAATTCTGATTAATACTGATGCAAATATTAGCTTCAAGAATTTCCACTCAATCAACCCAAATGACAAGCAATCGATGAACAATTAACACAAAGGTTGTGCCGAAGCTTCACTTGATACCCAAGCGAAGAAATGCAAGCTAGTGCACCGAAATAAAGATGAAATTTCAGAAACAAATGAGTTGTAAAACCAATTCATTCTGGGCACAATTCAATCTGACAAGTGGGTTTAACTTCAGCTAAATTGGGACTCAACCCAACCAAATGCCACTCAAGCTAATCACTATCCGAAACAAGTTTTTACTTGGCACAAACTTGCAGAATTTAAGTGAACATGATATGCAGAATAAAAATCAGGATTGCAAGTCACAAATTCATTGAAAGTCAACAAGGATTTAAAGCTGCATTCAAGTGCAGCAATGGAATTCAGAATTCAGCAACTTGGCACACACAAAAGGGAATTAATCAAAAACTGCTTCATGAATTGAGACCAATTGTAGACACTGCAAACTGAGAATTCAGAATTGTATGCTGGTCCATTAAGCTTAGAAAGCAAGACTATTAGTGAATAAGTTTGTAAGAGTTGAAGGAAGAACTTTAGCATCCAAATTCAGATCCAAATCAGACACAACTTTAAGCAAAAATCAAAACTGAAATGCAGAACAAGGGTGCAGAATTTCAGCAAAAGAGCAAATGCAAAAACAACTTGATCAAGTTGCAATCTGATGCAATGATTCACCAACTCATAACCTCTTGATGTGCTGAAATCGAAATGCAAACATGAGCTGAAACAAATGCAGAAATAATCTGAAGTTCAGCAACGAAATCAAATTGCAGAAAAGAGAATTGATACACAATAAAGCTGATGCACTAACTCTGATATCAATGCTATTTAAATGGAACCAATTACAATGCAAATTCAGGAGATAAAACGATGCTATCTTGATACAAAATTCAGGAACATCAATAAAGGATCTGAAACGTAGAGATACAGAATTGAAACTGAATTCTTTTCTTTTGCAGAAACAGACATTGGCACACAGCAATACAGCTGAGTCCAATTTGCAGAAATGGATACCAGGGTTTTGGAAATGAAACAAACTGAAAGGTAAATTCAGAAGAAGAAGCTAAAGACAAGAACTGATATAAAGGAAGAAAACTGATACGCAATGCTGTAAGTGGAAAAACAAACACAATAACTGAAAAATCTGATATGCAGCTAACAAAAGTGATACGCAAGCCAAAAACAAGAAATAAACTGTGATTGAAAACGATTGTTCACTAACAAGCAATTAAATCTACTTATCTTACAGAATTGAAACTAATTTAAGCAGAAACGATTAAGTAAACAAAACTGAACAGCTGATACAAAAGTTCAGAATTGAAATTGCGACAGAAATGGGATTACAGCTAAAATAAAGAAAATTGACTAAGAAATATAAACCCCAATCACTCCATTAGCTCAAGATCTCCTTGGTCGTCAAGCAAGGGCTGGCCTCGAACCCCTAAGCTCAGCAAATCACTGGGGAAACAGCTCTGCGATCGATTTTGCTCAAACTACACGCAGCTGGAATTTTCCAGTCCAATCTCTTCTATCTCAAAGGATGGATTGCGATGATGATTTGGAGAACATTTGAGCTCACCTGAGAACCCCTACAAGCAGCTCAAATGGTCGGAAATGGCTTGTGGACGAGAAACAAGTGATTGGTTAGCAGAGATGCCGAAACCCTCAAACAAACACTGTTCTGCGCGAATTCGAGCTGAAATCTCCAACAAATCTATCATCCAGTGATCCAAATCTTGATCCAGATGAAGAATTGAGGTGGTCACGCCTTCAAAACTAAGAAACTTGCAAAAGAAACGAAGGAAAAAGATGAAGAAGCCGACTGTTGCGGCGAAGACGCGACAGGGAGAAGCGCTGGGAATTTTTGATTAAGTATCTAGCAATGGACGGCCCAGATTGATCGGAGGAAATCCAACGGCTGATCTTCATCTGATCTGACCCAAACATTCCAGATGTTGATCAAGGGTCAGGATCTGCCTCGTGGTAGCTCAGATCCTCCAGATTTGCAACGGATGGTCCAGATCAACCTAATCTTTGAATGGACGATCTAGAGCCCTCCGAGCTTGATCCAACGGTTGATTGAGCTCTGATTGGGATGAAACCTTCAGATCTTGATCAGAGTGCTTGATCAACCCTAACCCTAGCTCGGATTGCTTCAGATGGTCCCGGATGGCTCAGATCTAGCCGCTTTTGAATCGGACGGCCCGGATTAATCTGAAACTTGATAATGTAGGATCGGGTTGGTCCGGCTAGAGGGGGGTGACTAGACGGTTAAGAAATAAAACAAGAGGGCACTCGTCTTTAAGAAAAACTTGGTTGCAACTTGGTCGTTGCTTCCAAGACGGTTAACGCTCAATCAGAAAATCTCCTTGTGGCGGAGAAGTCTTACAACTGAAGCACACTTAGACTTAAAAAAATTACAGAAGGAATTGATTGAATCTGACTCTGAATCTCTAAGCCTATTTATAGGTTGAGTGATATGATCTTGACCGTTGATATAAGATTGAGTTTCTTCTTGATTGTAGATCTAAGATTATCTCAACCAGATTAAAAAATATCTTTAATCAGCTCATTTGAATGCTTCGGATGGCTTTGATAAGATTTGATTGACTTCTTCAAGACTTTTAATCCGATTGCTTTGTAAGTGTGATCCATGCTTCAACGGCACTTGATAATCGGCTTTAATCCGATTGCACTTGATAAGCAAATCCACGTGCGCAGCAACGCTTCATTTTGACTGAGCAAATCCACGTGTGGAGTTTTGTAAAAGCTTTGATTAAAAGCTTTTAAAAAAAGCTATAATCGGCTTTTAATTAAAAGTTTTAACAAGCTTTAATTAAAAGCTTTAAAACGTTTTAATAAAAGCTATAATAGGCTTTTAATTAAAAGCTTTAATAAAAGCTATAATCGGCTTTTAATTAAAAGCTTTAATTAAAAGATTAAATTAAAAGCTTTTATAAAAGACGTTGCGTCCGTCTTGATCCAAGTCCAAGTCAAAGATAACTTGACTGTTCGTAAGTAGATCTTCTAGGTGATTTCTGACCAACTGGAATTAGGCTCACCCGAACCCGACTCCAGTCTTTTGCCCCTCGAGCGTCCTTCCTCCCGGCTTCTCATCCCTCGGACGTCGCGCACGTCCTTCTTGGTCCACCGGCGTACTCTTCCGCAACTTCCGCGTCCCTCGGATTGCACCAAGCCCGTCGGCTCACTTCCCCGTGCAATCCTTCTCGTTCGCTGCGTCTTACGCTCGACTTCCTCCGTACCTAAGTTCCTGCACACTTAGCAGAGAGATTAAAACCAACAGGACCTAACCTAACTTAGTTGATCACATCAAAATCAACCGGGGCACCAACAATCTCCCCCTTTTTGATGTGCATCAACCCAAGTTTAGTCAGGGATAAACAACAAACAAAAAAAATATTGTAACAGTATTAAGCATAAAAAAATTTTGCAATCATATACATAACCTCCCCCTGAACATAAACTACTCTCCCCCTTTGATCACAGCAAAATGGGTCAAAAAAAATAGGGAAGGGAAAATATAAATTTCACTTAAATTTTTTTTTTAAAAAAATAAAAATCTGATTTTAGTAAAATATTTACAGAAAATTGAAATATCAATTAAAAATCTGAAATATTTTGTATACAACGATGATAGGTATATGGGATTGTACAAAAAAATTTTTAATCTTAAATTCGATCAACAAGTCTAAAAATAAATTAAAACCCAACAGAATAGAATTTTTGAAGAAAAAATATTTAAAAATTCAAAATTGCTTCAAATATTCGAATAAAAATTTTATTAAATTCTTTTAATTATATCTAAATCATGGAAAAATCAGATCTGAGAAAATAACTTTGTTTTCTATTTTTAATATTTAAGATTCGAATTTTGAACATAAAATCATGAAAATTCGAAACGTGTTAAAAAAAATCTGAAAAAAAATTCTTCGTATATAGACAACAAGATTATGCATTTGGAAAAGTTAGAGATACAATTTTTATTTAGTAACAATTAATCAAACTAAATTTCCTAATATAAAAAAAATGTCAGATAATTAAGCGCATATGTAATAGAAAGAAAAATAATCAACTTAAAATAGACTTTGGAACCCAAAATAAGTTCCTATCTACAGGGTTAATTAAAAATCTAGGAGGAATATAGTTCTTGGTCACTTTTCTAAGTTGACCCCTGTGATTTTTAACATACCAATTCAGTTTTTCAGGATAAAAATTCTTTTTAGTTCTTAAACATGCAATATCATTTTCTAATTTTTCTACTAAATTTTTTAAATTTTCATTCTCTATTTTCAGTTGGTCAGATAGATCAGATGAGCATGGAGTGACTAATTTTTCTTTTAATTCAGAGTTTGCTATTTCTAATTTATTCATCGACTTTAGCATAGATTTTAGTATAGAGTAAATTCGAGCAGGTGGAAGTAGGCATACCTCACTTACCGGGTCAGTTTCGAAGTTAGGGATTTCCCCTTCGTTGCTACTTTCTTCCGAGGTACTTTCTTCATCTTCATCTTGGTGACTTGCCATCAGTGCAAGTCCAACGAATTCTTCGGCTTCCGATTCATCTGACGAAGTCTCGTCCCAGGTAGCTTTTAGTGCCTTTTTCTTCTTTGGCTGGTTCTTGAGTTTGGGGCACTGATCATTCAGGTGTCCCTCCTCGTTGCAGTTGTAACATCGGATCGTGCGTTTCTTCTTTCTCTGCACCTTTTTAGAGCGATTAGTATTAATGAATTTATACAACTTTCTTACCGCTAGTGCTGTTTCTTCATCGTCTGCTGAAGATTCTTCGTCGAGTTGGATCTTCCTTGTGTTCAGTGCGACGTTGTCTACTTTTCTGTTCTTTTCTACAAAACGAGATTCATGAAGTTCTAGAATAGAAAATAACTGTTCTAACGTACTTACCTCTAAATCTTTTGAAATATAATATGCGTCGATTATCGAGGTCCATTCCGGGGTTCTCGGAAATGCGTTTAGCGCATACCTTTGTGCATCGCGGTTGGTCACCGTTTCTCCGAGATTTTCGAGGATTGTGATTAGTTCTTTTACCTTAGCATGCAATCTCGCAACAGATTCTCCATTTTCTATCCGGAGATTTGTTAGTCGGTTTCGAAGAACATCTCGTCGCGCCAGCTTTGCCTCCGAGGTGCCTTCGTGCAGTTCGAGAAACTTTTCCCAAAGTTCCTTCGCCGATTCGTACTCACCGATCCGGTTGACATCTTGCTCTGGGAGGACGGTCAGCAGATGGAATTCTGCCTTTCCGTTAGCAACTGCGTCTACTTGCTCCTTCTTATTCTAGGAGTCAGGATCCTTGATCTTTCCTTCATTATCTTTTGGAGCTGCATAGCCATTTTTCATAATAATTAATAACTCATAATCAGTAACAAAAAATACATGCATCTTCCGTTTCCATGCCGTGAACTCCCCCTCAAACTTAGGCGGGTATATCACTGGTCCAACCATCTTCTTGAGATTTGCTGCAGTTGGCGGTTAGTCCTTCTGCGGCAACCTGGCTCTGATATCACTTGTAGGATCGGGTTGGTCCGGCTAGAGGGGGGTGAATAGACGGTTAAGAAATAAAACAAGAGGGCACTCGTCTTTAAGAAAAACTTGGTTGCAACTTGGTCGTTGCTTCCAAGACGGTTAACGCTCAATCAGAAAATCTCCTTGTGGCGGAGAAGCCTTACAACTGAAGCACACTTAGACTTAAAGAAATTACAGAAGGAATTGATTGAATCTGACTCTGAATCTCTAAGCCTATTTATAGGTTGAGTGATATGATCTTGACCGTTGATACAAGATTGAGTTTCATCTTGATTGTAGATCTAAGATTATCTCAACCAGATTAAAAAATATCTTTAATCAGCTCATTTGAATGCTTCGGATGTCTTTGATAAGATTTGATTGACTTCTTCAAGACTTTTAATCCGATTGCTTTGTAAGTGTGATCCACGCTTCAACGGCACTTGATAATCGGCTTTAATCCGATTGCACTTGATAAGCAAATCCACGTGCGCAGCAACGCTTCATTTTGACTGAGCAAATCCACGTGTGGAGTTTTGTAAAAGCTTTGATTAAAAGCTTTTAAAAAAAGCTATAATCGGCTTTTAATTAAAAGTTTTAACAAGCTTTAATTAAAAGCTTTATAACGTTTTAATAAAAGCTATAATCGGCTTTTAATTAAAAGCTTTAATAAAAGCTATAATCGGCTTTTAATTAAAAGCTTTAATTAAAAGATTAAATTAAAAGCTTTTATAAAAGACGTTGCGTCCGTCTTGATCCAAGTCCAAGTCAATGGTAACTTGACTGTTCGTAAGTAGATCTTCTAGGTGATTTCTGACCAACTGGAATTAGGCTCACCCGAACCCGACTCCAGTCTTTTGCCCCACGAGCGTCCTTCCTCTCGGCTTCTCGTCCCTCGGACGTCGCGTACGTCCTTCTTGGTCCACCGACGTACTCTTCCGCAACTTCCGCGTCCCTCGGATTGCACCAAGCCCATCGGCTCACTTCCCCGTGCAATCCTTCTCGTTCGCTGCGTCTTACGCTCGACTTCCTCCGTACCTAAGTTCCTGCACACTTAGCAGAGGGATTAAAACCAACAGGACCTAACCTAACTTAGTTGATCACATCAAAATCAACCGGGGCACCAACAGATAACTCGACCTGGGTCCATTTCCGACTCAAGTTTGACCCAGTACGCCCTAGTTTCATGAACCTTTCATGCCTACAAAAATAGATCATAAATTTAGTGGCCAAATAATCCAAATATGTGTAAATTTGCAATTAAGTCCGAAATAAAGGTAAGTTCTAAAACCTAGGGTAAAATCACAATTAAGCAAGTAAAAATATGGGTCAAACATGGATTTTAGCAATTTAAATAATCAACAAAATGATACTTATCAACTCCCCCACACTTAAGCTTAAGCGTCTCGCGAAATCACTAAGTATGTATCCCCTAGATTTCTTAAGCATAATTAGAAGCAAATGAAAAGAAATTACCTAAGGTTGTCAATTCTCATAAATCTAAGCTCTATGGATTAGTATCTTGTCCTTAAATCAACAACTTAGCCTTTTCATCCATCATGATTCATTGAGATAAATTTAACTCACTAGCCTTTCATGGGAAGTTTTAGTGGCTCTCTCCTTAAGTTCTAAGTTGATGATGGAAGTGGAGCTCACTCAAACACACATGCTTCTTGCACTACCATAGGCTTGCTTATTGTCTAATCTCCACCATTATTCATGATTAGGATCAACATCTACAAAAACAAATGAAAACATGGAAAATGGTAAGGAGTGGAATAAAAACTAAGAAAATGGAAAAATGGATAAAGTGGGAGACTTGGTTGCTCAAAAATGTTTCCAATGCACTTTGCTTCTCTTCAAATCAAATCTGAGTGGTGGAGTAAGAATTTGAACAATTCCTTGGATTTGGGTGAAGAAAACCCTATTAGTCTCAATGTGCCAACTTCCACCCTTGCGTGCCAATTTTGCTTACTTTTCTTTTCTTTTCATTTTCTCTCTGAATTCTTCTAATGGAGCACTTCAGATCAGATTTGCATCAGATAACTTAAAACATCAAGTGACATAGATGTTCCACTTACAACCCTCACTAAACTACTCTTGCAGCTCATTTTGATATAAAATCCATTACAAGTTGGCACACTTCCATCATTTGTTCTCTCTTCTTCTTTTTTTCTTCTTCTGCTCTGCGTTGACAGTCCTAGCAGCCACAATTTCTTTGTTCTGATCAGCAGTGGCTGCATTCAACTCTTTTTGATACATTTATATGCTAAGTTCCTTGATTCACAACCCTTGAAAACCAAAATTCAGCTTCGTCTTTATACAAATTGCCTTACTAGCTTCCACTGATTTTTTTTCTTCTTCTTCAGCTCGAATGCAGAGATTTGTCCTTCAAGTCAGCTTCTGGCTTCTGATTTTTGGTTGCAGAACAGCTGCCCTTGCAATGCGGTTCAGAATTTCCAGCTTCAGCTTCCTCAGCTTTTGCTCAGTTTTTCTCAGCTTGTTTTTTCTCAGCTTTTCTCAGTTTTTCTCAGCTTTAATTCAGATTGTGTTCAGCTGCAAATTCAGATTGTGTGCAAAATATCTAATGGTTGGTGAAGGTGGCTCTCTTAATACTTGCCAGCAGCCCTTTTCAACTCAACTTCTATTAAATCCATCCAGCCCTTTTTGAATTCTTCTCATCCCTTTTAAACTAGCTGCAAACGAACTGTGCAGCTGTAATTCGATTCAGATTAGTGGCGATTCAGCTTCTAGAGAATCTGCTTCACAGCTTGTATGGAAACAAATTTGATATGGTAAACAAATTCCTGTTTTGGCACGAAAATTTCTGCACAAAAAATTTCAGAATTTTTGATTTTGGCACAGATTCTGCACAGATTTATGCTTTTCTCAGTTTTTCTTTTGTTTCCCTTCTCTTCTTCACATTCAATAGATTGCAGGAGACCTTCTGCCGAGATTCAGCAATGAAAAGCTTGAATTCAGAAATGCTTCAAATGCAGAATTGCTTTTCTTCAAATGCAGAATTGCTTTTGACCTCCTGCCGAGTTCTCTAGTCTAGAGTTCAGATAAAATTCAGAGAAGCTGCTGTTGACTTGATACAACCTCAGAATTAAGTAGCTAAAACAGCTTCAACTCAAACTCTATCAGATTGTTGTGTGAACTTGGCTTCCACAATTCCAACTTCCCAATTCTTGATCCACACTTCACTTCTTGCGTGCCAACTTGTCTTGGCTTTGTTTCTGAAATTTTTTCTGTTTTGCTCTCAATTTTAGCTCCACGGCGGAGTCATTGCAAAACTCTGATTTCTCAAAATAAATACATCACACAGTAATGGAGAGTTAAATGCTTCACTAGGTGAGTTGATACACTTCCATTTCTTTCTTTTTTTTTCTTTGATCTCATCCTTCCTTTTTGGCACTAATTTTTTTTTCTTTTGAAATGGTGCAGATCTCCAATTGCTTCCATCTCTCTTGCTTATTCTTGGCACCAAACTCACTCACTTGGCACATGAATTTTTTTTTTCAAATGAAGTGCCTCTTTGATACCAAATCTTTCCAAAACACTAGTTACTCCCCCACACTTAAATCTTTGTCCGTCTCGGGCAAAATAGCATTAAGAAACATTTCAAACGAAAAGTCCATAGAAAAGTGAGGGTAAGAGTAGGAAATAAGTAAAGAAAAATGGAATGAACATGATTTTTGCCAAAATTGTTATGGAAAGGTAACCAAAGTGATTAGCCTCTATAGATGTGATCCAATCATTGAAATATGGCTTAGAAAGAACCTAAGCAAGTTCTAGAGTACAATAACATGTATGTGTCACAAATATAAGGCTAATTCTCACTAGGCCAAAAATAATTCATCTCAAGTCATCAATTAAGAATCTAAAGAAAAGTAGTACTCAAGCATCCAAGATTTCATCCATTAGCTCAAACCCTAAGTTTTAACAACCAAATTTAATTTATTTTCAAAAGACTCTAAAATGCTATGAAGATAACCTAGAGGGATACATTTATTCTTAGGCATGCAAGGAAAAGTGACAAAAAGAAATAACATGATATTTACAATGACTCCTAATCATTCTACTCTACTCATGCATTTATTAACAAGGACTCAATTTAAAGGAAAATTCTAGAAGTCATAAAAATGAAGGAAAATGCAAGAAGGAACAAACTCCCCTTATTTCTGGTGGACGGAGTCTATCAAGAAGTAACCTCCATTGTGGTAGTGGAGGAACGTGTGTGGCTGAGAGAATTAGGACTCCCCCACACTTAAACTTTTGAAAAATTTGCTCCGGTGGCTGAAGGCGATTTAGGTATAAGACCCATGTCAGAGGTGGAGTGCTATGAATTAGAGTAAAATCAACTCCTCCTCTTTGATGCCTTTTGAAAATTCTTCCAGGAGGCTGGAGTCTGTTCAGATGGAGCTCCCACTCCGGAAGTCTTCTAGACCCTGCAAAATAATGTAATACCTCTCTCAAGCGTGCAGGGTAAGAAAGAAATAAAATAATATCAGTCTCTGCATGAATTTTATCCAAAACTGCATCATGTCCAATAAAATCAATTCTTGGTGCCTCAATAAATTTTTCACAATTATTTTCAGCATAAGATATATCAAAAGACTCATCACAATAGTCAACAATACTAGGCACTTCTAAAATTTTTTCACACTCAGCATTGGCATCTGATGTAGTACAACATGCTTCATTTTCAGCAAATTCAACACTAGGTACCTCTAGGGATTTTTCACAATCAAATTCTACAAGAGATGCATCCCTAGGTGTATTAAAAACAATAAAATCAGTTTGAGGTACCTCTATGCAATTTTCAGAAAAATTAGGAGGAGAATTTACCTGACCGTGCTGAAAAATGCCTGGAGATTCTACAAGAGTAGATGTATCCGTGTTCGCCTCCTGGTCAAGTAATTGTTCCACTTCAGGTTCAAGTTCTGGTGGACACTCAACTAAAACAAGTGATCCTTGGGTTCTTGCTTCCACCATGCAAGTCCCTACACTTTCTGGTAATTGTGGTGGTCCCTGGGGCTTAGTGCAATCCCCTACACCTATGGAATCATCTCCCATGCATGTTTCCTCAACCATTCCTGTATCAACCAAATTAGAAAAAATTAGGATCATTAACAACTAAATCATCACAAGATAAAAGTATAGAATGATCCTGTAAATTTTCAGAATTGAATTCAAAACTTTCACAAGCTCCGCTATCAATCTCCTCCAATGCCTCTAAATCAGTAGGAATGGGTGATTCTTGGGGCTCAGTGCAATCCCCTACACCTGTAGATTCATCTGATTGTCCTGATCTTTGGGCTTTTATCTGATTCCATTGATCTACTAATTTTGCAAGGCGTTGTTGTTGAAGTTGTTGTTGTTGAAAATTTTGCTGTTGTTGTTGTTGAAAATTTTGCTGTTGTTGTAGAACTTGTTGCAACATCTCCATCATCCTTTGTTGTTGTTCCTCACTCTAATCTGGATCATCAAAGCCTCCTTGGTTAGTGTGAAACTCTTGTTGGTCTTGAAATGTAACATAAGGCTGCTGAAGACCAAGAGTAGGCTGTGTATTCTGAATTGAAGACTGTGGGGGCTGATCAAATGGTTGAACATGCTGATTAAACTGCTAAAAATTTAGTTCACAAGTTGGTGGAGATTGCTGAAAATTGTAGCCCTGGAAATCTTGGATCTAAGGTTGACATTGTGGTGGTGAAAACTGAAATTGCGTGGGCTGGAAATTCTGGTTTTGTTGCTGAAAATTTGGCTCGTATAGCTGTGAATATTGAAGAGGTTGTTGAAATTCTGTATAGGTTGAAATTCTTGCTGCCATGGCTGAGGTTGAGGCTGAAATTGATTATTTCCATGCTGAAAACGTGCAAAAGGCTGCTGGAAATTTTGGTTAAGATGCAGAAATTCTTGCTGAAAATTTGGTTGATTTGGCTGAAAATTTTGGAAAGGCTGCCCTTGCTGAAATTGTTGACATTGTGGATGAAAAAACGGATTTGGTTGCTGATTGAAAGGTTGGTTCTGCTGAAATTGTAGACACGACTGCTGGTAATTAGATGAGAACATTTTGAACTGGCAGTCTGTCACAAAACAAACAAGAAAAATGGCAGCAACCGTATACAAAAGATAAAGCAAAATAAAATAGAACCCAATGATATGTCCAAAGGCATACAAGCAAAAATCAAACAAATCAACTAGTTGCTTCCCCGGCAATGGGCCAAAAATTTGACGGACCCGATTTAGCTAGTTAAAGTTGTCACGAAATGTGTGGATCCGTCAGAATTTAAATATTTATAAATGTGCTGGAAACCCTTTTTGCAATCAAAGTATGAAAACGTAGTAAAGGGGCCACATGTCGTATTTTTCCTGGGGACTAGTTGAGAGTTTGTTTGATTCGAGCTTGTATTTATGTGTTGTTGATGTTTTCGGGTTTCAAATAAATATTTGGGTTTTGGGTTGCAATTCGGAATTGAAAACACAATGCAAAGAAGGAAACTTAACCATGAAACTTAACCCAAGTAATTTAACCAATGAACTCAAACAAATGGAAGCTTAAATGCAACTCAGCTTAATTTAGAAAACAAATCTGATATTAAATCTATAAATTCTGATTAATACTGATGCAAATATTAGCTTCAGGAATTTCCACTCAATCAACCCAAATGACAAGCAATCGATGAACAATTAACACAAAGGTTGTGTCGAAGCTTCACTTGATACCCAAGCGAAGAAATGCAAGCTAGTGTACCGAAATAAAGATGAAAATTTCAGAAACAAATGAGTTGTAAAACCAATTCATTCTGGGCACAATTCAATCTGACAAGTGGGTTTAACTTCAACTAAATTGGGACTCAACCCAACCAAATGCCACTCAAGCTAATCACTATCCGAAACAAGTTTTTACTTGGCACAAACTTGCAGAATTTAAGTGAACATGATATGCAGAATAAAAATCAGGATTGCAGGTCACAAATTCATTGAAAGTCAACAAGGATTTAAAGCTACATTCAAGTGCAGCAATGGAATTCAGAATTCAGCAACTTGGCACACACAAAAGGGAATTAATCAAAAACTGCTTCATGAATTGAGACCAATTATAGACACTGCAAACTGAGAATTCAGAATTGTATGCTGGTCCATTAAGCTTAGAAAGCAAGACTATTAGTGAATAAGTTTGTAAGAGTTGAAGGAAGAACTTTAGCATCCAAATTCAGATCCAAATCAGACACAACTTTAAGCAAAAATCAAAACTGAAATGCAGAATAAGGGTGCAGAATTTCAGCAAAAGAGCAAATGCAAAAACAACTTGATCAAGTTGCAATCTGATGCAATGATTCACCAACTCATAACCTCTTGATGTGCTGAAATCGAAATGCAAACATGAGCTGAAACAAGTGCAGAAATAATCTGAAGTTCAGCAACGAAATCAAATTGCAGAAAAGAGAACTGATACACAATAAAGCTGATGCACTAACTCTGATATCAATGCTATTTAAATGGAACCAATTACAATGCAAATTCAGGAGATAAAACGATGCTATCTTGATACAAAATTCAGGAACATCAATAAAGGATCTGAAACGTAGAGATGCAGAATTGAAACTGAATTCTTTTCTTTTGCAGAAACAGACATTGGCACACAGCAATACAGCTAAGTCCAATTTGCAGAAATGGATACCAGGGTTTTGGAAATGAAACAAACTGAAAGGTAAATTCAGAAGAAGAAGCTAAAGACAAGAACTGATATAAAGGAAGAAAACTGATACACAATGCTGTAAGTGGAAAAACAAACACAATAACTGAAAAATCTGATATGCAGCTAACAAAAGTGATACGCAAGCCAAAAACAAGAAATAAACTGTGATTGAAAACGATTGTTCACTAACAAGCAATTAAATCTACTTAACTTACAGAATTGAAACTAATTTAAGCAGAAACGATTAAGTAAACAAAACTGAACAGCTGATACAAAAGTTCAGAATTGAAATTGCGACAGAAATGGGATTACAGCTAAAATAAAGAAAATTGACTAAGAAATATAAACCCCAATCACTCCATTAGCTCAAGATCTCCTTGGTCGTCAAGCAAGGGCTGGCCTCGAACCCCTAAGCTCAGCAAATCACTGGGGAAACAGCTCTGCGATCGATTCTGCTCAAACTACACGCAGCTGGAATTTTCCAGTCCAATCTCTTCTATCTCAAAGGATGGATTGCGATGATGATTTGGAGAACATCTGAGCTCACCTGAGAACCCCTACAAGCAGCTCAAATGGTCGGAAATGGCTTGTGGACGAGAAACAAGTGATTGGTTAGCAGAGATGCCGAAACCCTCAAACAAACACTGTTCTGCGCGAATTCGAGCTGAAATCTCCAACAAATCTATCATCCAGTGATCCAAATCTTGATCCAGATGAAGAATTGAGGTGGTCACGCCTTCAAAACTAAGAAACTTGCAAAAGAAACGAAGGAAAACGATGAAGAAGCCGACTGTTGCGGCGAAGACGCGACAGGGAGAAGCGCTGGGAATTTTTGATTAAGTAGCTAGCAATGGACGGCCCAGATTGATCGGAGGAAATCCAACGGCTGATCTTCATCTGATCTGACCCAAACTTTCCAGATGTTGATCAAGGGTCAGGATCTGCCTCGTGGTAGCTCGGATCCTCCAGATTTGCAACGGATGGTCCAGATCAACCTAATCTTTGAATGGACGATCTAGGGCCCTCCGAGCTTGATCCAATGGTTGATTGAGCTCTGATTGGGATGAAACCTTCAAATCTTGATCAGAGTGCTTGATCAACCCTAACCCTAGCTCGGATTGCTTCAGATGGTCCCGGATGGCTCAGATCTAGCCGCTTTTGAATCGGACGACTCGGATTAATCCGAAACTTGATAACTCGACCTGGGTCCACGTCCGACTCAAGTTTGACCCAGTACGCCCTAGGTTCATGAACCTTTCATGCCTACAAAAATAAATCAAAAATTTAGTGGCCAAATAATCCAAATATGTGTAAATTTGCAATTAAGTCCGAAATAAAGGTAAGTTCTAAAACCTAGGGTAAAATCACTATTAAGCAAGTAAAAATATGGGTCAAACATGGATTTTAGCAATTAAAATAATCAACAAAATGGTACTTATCAGCAGTCTAGAAGTCCAGCATCACAGGATTCGTGCCCTCGCGGTGGGCAGTCTAGAAGCCCAGCGTCACAGGATTCGTGCCCCATTTGGAGAAAAAAATCCTGCAAAATGCGTCGTAGTTGGGGATCAAACCGTGGATACCTGGGTTAACGACTAGTTACTCTACCGCTGTACCATAACTTCATGGGCCAGATAAATTAGATTCTAGATCCCATTTGAAAGAGTATTTTTAATGATTTTATCGTGATTCTACTCTTGTCTCACATTATAAATTTGTCACGTGATTACCGATTAAGGTCGTAGACAAACATTGCCCTTACATTTATAGAAGGTGAAATTTGTCATCCTAATAGCTTCCTACTACTATCTCACATCGTGGAGAGAGAGAGTAAATCAAGAAATTGAAATTAAAGTGATGTTTGATTCATAGTGGCAAAAAGATAATAATACTCATCTTAGGTGTCTGTCATGGCTTATCCCCGCCCTCAGGGTTACGGTGCAGCGGTAGGAAGACTAGTCGCTATCCCAGACATCCGCGGTTCGATGCCTAGTTACAGCGTATTTTGCAGGAACTTTTCTTCCAAATGGGGCGTGAACCCTGGAATGCTGGGTTTCTAAACCGCTCACCGCGAACGCTTCTCGATTTACCCTGGTGACCAGTGGAAAACTTCCGTGGGGCCAGACCGGTCACCCCAGGTTCGTCTGCTACCTGGTCCAATATTTTTTTCTCACAACCTATCCCCAGGTTATTATGAAGGAAGATAAATCACGGGGTGACTACTAGTCCCGAGCAATGACTAGTGCACTAGTTAGGAATTGACTTTCAGACCTCATGATGACAACACCTCATGCACTATCCAACTACTCTGTTCTAAGGGGACATAAAAAGTGATGTTTGATTCACAGTGGCAAAAGATGATAGCGCTTACCCCTAACACACCTTTAACAGTCCATCCCCAAGTTATTATGAAGGGAGGTAATTCACGGGTAACTACTAACCCAAACAGCGGCCAGTGCATGAGAGAAGATAAAAACCTGACTATTGGCCATGAATTTATCCCTAGATCTCATAGTAGCTAGTAACACCCCATGCACTAGCTAACTATCCATCCCGAGAGAACAAGTGATGCTTGATTCAAGGTGGCAAAGGTGATAATGCTCACCCCAGCGTACCCCCCACAGTACATCCCTATGTTATTGTGAAGAGAGGTAAATTATGGATGACTACTAGCCGATTAGTGATCAGTGCATGGGGGAGGGTAGAAGTGATGCTTGATTCACAGCGGCAAAGGGTGGTAACGCTCACCCAGACTGTAAAATACGGCAATTTGAAAATGCAAGCCAGAAAATTTTTCGAGATTTTTCCGGATGGAGTCTAGGGTTTCTGACCCCTTAGGCAAAGTTTCGAGGAGTTAGATGGAATAAAATTTTACATTTGAGGGCTTAAGGGCTAGTAAAGCAAACTAGGGGAGTTAAATGTTAAAAATTAGAAATCATAAGGGTTTATTGTGAAATAGAGAAAGGTGAGGGGCTTTTCTATAAAAAAGACCCCTCTTTATTAAACTTCTCCTCCCTCGTGCCCTAGCGCAGCGCAGCCAAAGCCAACACCCACAGGCACCGACTCCTTCCCTTTCTTCCTCCCCTCGTGCCCTAGCCGCATCCGAAGCCACGCCCCGACGCCTTCCTCTTCTTCGCGTTCCCTAGCTGCAGCCAAGCGCGTGTCCTAGACGCAGCCAAGCGCCGTTTGGTTCTTCCTTTCCTCCACTCCAGCGAGCACCTCGCCGGATTCGATCGGGTAAGGATGATTTTGCCGAGATGTTTTGTTGGTTCTGATCTTGATTTGCTATATTGGGATTCCACCAGGTTTTTGATTTGGATCTTATCGTGAGTGGTTTGTGAGTATGAATCGGCGGTTCGTTTTTGGATTGGTTCAGTGATCTGCGACGACATCGATCAGGTGAGTAAGGATTAATGGTGCTGGTTTTGATCTTGCAGTAGAAATCTTTTGCTGTTGGTTTTCATATAGAGTTGGGATCTTCTTGGTTTTAGGACTTTGATTATCTATGTTTGGAGATGTTGTTCCCCTGTTTTTGATTTGGGTTTTTAGATGCCACCGTGAGTTTCATGTATTGGGATTACTTCTTGTTACTTGCTGTAGGTTTGAATCTTGATGTTGCCGTGGGATTGGGGAGCTTGAGATTTTGCTGTGAGAAGAAGATGGTGATGAATCTGTTTTAGATGAGTGGAGGTATTTCAAATTGCTTCTTTGGATTGAGTCAAAGCTTTGATGACACTTCTTTTTGGAGGCAGATAAGTAGGGATTATTAGTTCGGTTGGTTTTGTGAACTTGAAGCAGATCTTGGATACCGGGTAGTGCTTGTAGTTCTTGGTTCCTTTGATTTCATTGCCTCGCGATAGTCTATTGTGAGCCATTATTTAGTAGTTGGATTAGTAATCAACTTGGTATCTTGGTTCATTTATGAGGATCGATTTGGGCTAAGGTTTAGTTGTCTTATTAACTTTAGCAATGTCTACAAGGTTGGACTTCTGAGGATTGTCTAATTGTGGTGTTATTCATCGAGATTTGATCATTATTTATTTTAGTATTCTACTTGGATAATTGGCAGTTGGTTTGATGAATTTTGTTTAAGTTCGAATGATGTTTGTGGATGATTGGTTGAGTTTAGGTCAATTTGGCTCGTGGCTGCCCTTGTAAAGGAATGGTTTTGGTTAAAGTTGTGAGAAATGGGTTGACCTCTTGTAATAGGATAGAGGTAGGATTAAAATTTAATTTCAGTAATTAAGCTGAACTGGATACGATTGGGTAACTAAGAGTTAATCACTTAATTAAGTTTAGTTACATGATTAAGATGATTAGGATAGCTACCTGAATGGGTTAATAGTTGATTAGTGGTTGGTTCCACGTAAATAGCTATCTAATACGTCCTTTGATACAGGACACTGATCGATTTGCATTGGACTTCTTGCACGGGAGGCTCTCATTTGATTCGGACTACATTATTGAGGCGAGTACCCTTTGACTTATCTTTTAGATATGGTCTTATTGCTATGCATGGTTTGTTATACATAACAGTAAGTTATATGCTATATTTGCCTTAGTATACCTGTAATTGATACATGCTGCTTATCCTTGAGGTTATCTCCCGTTTAGATTCATACAGTCTCATTAGTTGCCATATATATATATATATATATATATATATATATATATATATATATATATATATATATATATATATATATATATATATATATATATATGCATAGATGTACTGATATATTTCCTCTTGCATTGTGACATTGATAGATCACTGGATTACTTTTTCAGTATACCTTGTAGGATACCCCATGATATAGGATTTAGACCTATGCCTAGCACCCTGAGGTGTTACTTGAAGACTTGGTGGGTGTATATGTGTTTGGGTCATGCACCATCCTTGCATTATTGCATGCTGACGATCATCGGCTCCTATATAGTCTGAGCCCATCGTCAGTTACATGAGGATATGCATACACATCCACTCAGGGGTAGTGACTACCATAGGGTGTGTGCATTTGCCCTGTATTGCTCCGCACGGTCACTATTTGGAGGGTGGTTCCGGTGCGTGGTAGCAGCTAGGGATCCCTTCTCGTCCTGAGACACGAGAAGATGAGAGCTAGACTCCCCCATTGCTTGGGGTAAGAGAGAGACCTCCGCCAGCATCCTGTCCACTCGGTCACTCAGGAGCAGTGATAGCAGGGTGCGTACAGTTGTCATAGCTCTACCCTTTCGGACGTCCATTTATGACAGGTGGACGATGATCTGACTGGTGTCAGGGGTGACACATGTCATTGCACCATGTGCATATTTTGCATCGTGCATTGTTTGCTGCATTTGATTTCTGCACTGGATTGACATGCATATACTGGAGATTTGTCTACTTTGGATATATGTTATACTTGTTCCATAGGGATTGATTTCACCCCCTTTTGCAGGATAGATGGATTCAAGTATATACTTGTATTTAGTATCTTCAGTATCCCCTTTCCGATTGTTTATATGAGACTGTATTAGCGTAGACCCTTATTGTTATTGTAACGCACTATGTATATCTGCTAGGTATTCGCTGAGTTATGGATTCATACCGTTGTCATATATTTTTATTTTCAGGCTGAAATACTTGGAGTCGCCAGAAGAGCCCAGCAGCCAGTCCCTACCCATCGCGACGACAGGGTTTTGTTTTTGTACTTGGCGATATATTTATTTCATATTTCTTTTAGGACTTTGTATATGTCTTGTGAGTGTTGTAGTGTGCCCTAAGGGGTTTATGTATTTGTTGATTTGTCGTAAGTCGGACCGGTCCACAGTCAGGTATGATTTACTTAGTTGTCTTATGCTTTTATGTTATGTTTATCTGTTTTGGGAGGCCTGAGGCCAAATATATATTGCGTGGGATGTTTGTATTGGGTAAATTGTCCGTCGGACAGGGGAGGTGCTGTCCGATTTTCTATTGGATTAGCGACTCCTAGGTCTCGGGGCGTGACACAGACACCGCTCATAGTCCACCCTCAGGTTATGTGGATATAAGTAAATCACGGTGACAAAATATGATAATGCTCACCTCAAACATTTCTCATAGCCCTTCCCCTCGCTATTGCGAAGGGAGATAAATCATAGGTGACTACTAGCCTAAGCAGTGACATGCATGGGGGAGCCCGACAACCTAGCTACTAGTTAGGATAATTGATTTCCATACCTTATGGTGGTAATATCTCATGTACTAGGCAACTGCCCGTCTCGGATGACGAAGGGAGGTAAATCATGGTGACAAAGAGGTGATTACACTTACCCCATACGCCCTTCACAAATTGTTCCCAGCTATTGTGAAGAGGTAAATCATGGACGGCTACTAGCTTGAGCAGTGACCAATGCATGAGAGGCAGGAACATGGCAGCTAGCCAATATTTGATCTTCAAACTACATAATGACAATACTTTATACACTAGCTAATTGTCCATCCCGAAGGGATGAAAAGAGGAAAATTATGGTGACAAAAGATGATAATACTCACCCCAGACGCTCCTCATAGTCTGTCCTCAGATTATGTGAAGAGAAATAAATCATGAAAGACTACTAGCTCGACCAATGACCAATAACCAGTGTATGGGGGAAGGGGAGAAACCTGACTACTATCTAAGAGAAGGGAGGTAAATTACGGTGGCAAAAGGTGATAACACTCATCCCGAATGCCTCTCACAACCCATCCTCGCATATTGTGAAGAGAAATAAATCACGGATGGATATTAGCCCGAATAATAATCAACGCATAAGGAATGATAGGAACCTTATTACTAGGCAAAATTTGATCTCCGAAACTAATAGTGATAATACCTCATACACTAATCAACTATCCGTCCCGGGACGAATTAAGAGAGATACATGCGGTAAAAAGGTGACACACTTACCCCAATGTCCTTGTCAATCCGTTTCAAGATCAACACGAAAAAAATAAATTATGATGATTGAAAAAGCAAATGGATGACGGGATAAGTTACACGGAAGGCATGGATTTACTTCCTGTCAGCCCTAACAATCAACTCTAAAATCTCATGTGATAATTAATTATTTATTTATCATTTTAATTATGTATGCGGGAGCAAAATATGAAAATATAAAGGGTTAATAATAGCCCTCCTGCGGACAATCATCTCGCACGATGACGACCCTACGTGTGAACGACGACGGCGACGACGACGACCCCATGCAAGGTCGCTTCGAGCGACCATATAGGTAGATTGTAATTTTCTTTTCATTTGTTCTTTTTTTCTAGGGAAAATTAGTGAAAACTTCCCAAACTAAAATTTGACTTTGCATGTAGTCCCCACGCCATAATTTCTTTGCATGCACTTCCTAATGGGATTGATAAAATAGTTTTCTGTGTTATTTTTTTATCAGTATAAAAGAATAAAAATTTAGTATACATTATAAAAGATTTGAGTATAAATTGTTTGAGATTGAGTACTAATTTAAGAAATTTGAGTATAAAATTTCAGTGACCCCTCTTGTGAAAATTTTGATGTGGTGGCCCCTCCATTATGATCTTGATACAACCTCACATACTCAAATTTTTAAATTTTATACTCAAATTTCTTTAAATAATACTCAATCTAAATCAATTCATATTTAAAATTTTATAATGTATACTGAAAATTTTACTATATACTGAAACAATATATACTCGATATTTTTTAAAATAATACTCAAATTTCTTAAATTAATACTCAATCTCAAATAATTTATACTCAAATATTTACAATGTACAGTGAATTTTTATTCTTTTGTATTGATAAAAAAATAACACAGAAAACCATTTTGTTAATCTCATCAGAAAGTGCATGCAAAGAGATTATGGGGTGAGAACTACATGTAAAGTTAAGTTTTAATTTGAGAAAAATTTCATTAATTTTCCCTGCTTTCTATCTTTCGTTATTTATTTATAGTTTTCCTTCTTTTCCTCAAAATTAAGAGGGCATTTGGTTTGTTCCATTTTCTATTTTCATTTTTCAGAAAATCGTATTTTCTCATTTTCTGAAAAATGACTTTCTTTCATTCTCTATTTTTCAGAAAACGCTATATCTTTTTTAAAAAAAAATTGAAAAATATAAACCAAACATGTTTTCAAAAAAATCATATTTTCTACACAAAATAAAAAAATAAGTCTACCAATCACCCTAATTTTTTTCTTCTTCTCCGTTTCATCTCTCGAAGTAAACAGGACGATAAAAGGCCATGGTTGAATGTCACTTCCGGACTCTTGGGCCTCCGTGCCATTCGAAACGCAGTTGTTAGCTCACCGCTCGCACCTCGTTGAGCTCGGGCCGGCCGGTTGATGGCGACCTAGGGCTCCTCCTTTGCCAATCCCAGTCGCTGAGGGTCTTCTACTTCCATCCGGCCTCCGTCGGTTGTTGCCGAACGGATATCAGGCCTTTCTTCTCCGACCTCTTCTCTCATGTCGCACTCTCGGGTACTCACAACTCCATCGCAAAACTCCCCGGGACACGTTTCTTGATGCATTTTTTCCCGTTCAATAAACAAGTTAATGCATTTCTTGAAAGCTTGCATGCTTAAGGTTTTTGGCCAATAGATCAAGGAGTCAATCCAGTTTGATCTCTACTTCCCATGGAATCTTTGTATTTTTATCCTAATCCTTCAGGACCTCGTACCTTCAGTTAAACAATTCACTAACAGTTCATTAAGTATCCGTCATTTCCATTGGACTGCTTATATAATGTCCTAATTACAGTTAGCCAACTTGCATGCTTGTGCACCACTTTTGTTAGTTGGGAACCAGATTGAAACTGTACATTGCTATGACTTCTGGAATTGGCATTATAGTTCATTCTTGGGTTTTTTTTTTTTGCTTCTTATAGATGCTATGTAGATATTCTTGGTCAATGATTCATATTCGGCCAAATCCTTTCCGCTTAAAATTTCATCTTATCAATAATTATTGTAAATGGGACTTAATTTACAACTGTAAAATGTACTCTGATTATTGCTGATCTGCTTCAATGTGCTAATCACAAACAAGTCCTGTAAATAGAGCTTACATGTTTCAGGTGAGGACTGGCATCTTAGTTCCACTTACGAGGAATCTTGTCGCAGATAGTACAATTTCCAATATA
The DNA here is from genome assembly GCA_024364735.1 of Boesenbergia rotunda. Classification (NCBI taxonomy): domain Eukaryota; kingdom Viridiplantae; phylum Streptophyta; class Magnoliopsida; order Zingiberales; family Zingiberaceae; genus Boesenbergia; species Boesenbergia rotunda. The sequence continues at coordinate 459,982 of JAGFNQ010007219.1, read as the reverse complement.
CCAATTTTTGAAGGTGATAATGTCATTGGCCGTAGTAATCTTCTTGAGCCTGACAAGAGAGTTAGTCGGAAACATATTACTTTGCAAGTTTCTGCTGACAGCTCCACCAAAATTGTTGTGGTTTGTATGCTTACATAGACAATATTCAGATTATCAATAACAATTTTGCGCTTTCTAGTATTAATGTTATATTGGAGCTGCCAATTATACACATTGTTTATAATGCTTTTATTTTAGCAAAAAGGAGGAAACTTTCTGTGACATAGCAAATATAGACTTTGACCTGGAAATCAAGGCCAAGACCTTTGATCAATCTTCCAACATCAAAATTTTCTATTGAATTCCTTTCTCTATAGAGATGGAATGTCCTAACCTCCAGAAATATTGAAATAGACTTAACCTGTCCCGTGGAAATTTGGTGCATTAGCCATGGTATTATTGACATTACTAGTTATGTACATACAGATGGTTGAGTTGATCTTAATGGTTCTTTGTCACAGGATTTTCAAGTTGTATAGACTGCCTTAAGCTACAACATGCAGCCATGTTCTTCATCTTATAATGAAGATCACTCTTATGTTATTGTTCATTCACTTTTTTTATGGTGGTTCAATTGGCATCTGGAGCAATCATTGAATGGCTGAACCTCGATAGATAAGCAAGTGCCTTGTAGAAAATGATTATTTAGTCTCATTTCTAGCCTGTCACATGAACCTTAAAATATAAGCAATGATAGTCGATGAGTAAGTTACCTTGAGATCAACCATCCAAAAACAGCAATAGTTGGCCACGGCCTTGAGCACAAAGTTACCATACCTGTAGGTTCATAGAACAGTTAAAACAGACACGATTCTTATTTTGCTGATCAAGCAAACATAAGGTACTGCAATGAGTACCATTGATCCTTATATAGGTCCGCAGAGTAATTTAACAAAGATATGCCATCCCCATCTCTGAGCTATCAGGAATCTCCAAATGACTGATGAGCCTTCTCAATAATCAGGATCAAGTGTATCACTAACAAAACTTTATAGTTTTACCTGGCGCCACTGAGGCCTGATCTCCATATCCATGAGTAGGTCTATACTGCTGATTCTATGGGCTATCATATGATTAAATAGGCCTTTTAATCTCTCTAAGTTTCACTTCCGTGAGAAATGATCCTCACATCACAGACAATTGTCAAGCTTTTCCATGATCTGCTAATAGACTTCAGGCCTATATAGGATTTTATTTTGAATCATGCGTTACTTGACGAACATCAATACAAAATTCATTGATTATGAAATTACAAGCTAGTAGAAACTGTTCTGAGCTGTAATACGGAAGATAAATTTGCCTCCATGGCCTGTTGGCTTTAGTACTTTTATAAGGAATCCTGCATTATTTGGCAAACATCAATACCAAAATCATTGGTTATGAAACTATAAATTAGTAGAAACAGTTCTGAGCTGTGATATTGTAGATATAAATTTGCCTCCCTGTCCTGTTTACTTTAGTAATGTTATCCTCTGTATCTGCGAAAAGATTCTTATCCGTCATTGCTTGTTTATTTCTTATAAGTTCCATAGGACTTGGTTTTTTATGATTCCTAGGTTAAGGTGTACCTTTAAGTTTATTTTCTGTCTGTATCAAAATTCAAATTTTTTTGTCCTGCAGGATGGACCAAATCCAATAATTTTGAGATCTGGGGGTCAAAGAAAGAAGGTCTCTTTTCAAGAGAGTGCCAATCTTATTGATGGTGACATTATTGAGCTGATTCCTGGAAATTATCTATACAAGCATGTAAAAGGTGGGGATAAACGTATATTGCCTGAAACAAATTCAGGTCTCTTAAGAAAAGAAAAGAGACAAAATGTTGAGGAGGCTTCAGTAAATAAAAGAATTCGACAAGCTGATACTTATGAATCTTTTTCAAGTAATTTGCAGGTTCATACTATATTGCTTCGCATCTCTTACATTGGTAATTTTTTATGTTTGAGCCTTCCAGGACAGTCCTGTATTTAATAAAGGGATAACTGTCTATTATACCACATTCTTTGATATTTCAGAATACTTACACAGTGGTGGCATTGCCTGCCTAACCCTATGAGCAGGACTTTACCCTGCTAACAAAATATCATGATTCAGGGCTAATAAACAAATTTTTGAGTGAATAAGCTTTCTTGGAGCTTGAAAGCTTAAATATAGATGATTTGTCTGACTTCTTTAATTGAGGGATGTTTCCAATTAATTTTATTTGTAGGTTGATTCCAATGCTTCTTTTATTTGACATTTATATTTCGTCATTATTATTGAACCAACGTTTTTTTTCACTAAACAAACAACATAGATCATCAGCGTTAATCGTTTCTACTTTGCTCATTCATAATACCTATTGGTTTGATTGCTCAGGAAAATCTCTTGGAAATAGTAAATTGATTGTTGTTAGGACAATTGATCCTCATCTCAGTGACACAGGTATTTACATCATGTGATGAGGAGGCCATTCGACATTATAGAGTCACAACAAAGACACTACCTTCAACATTCCGACTCATGCAAGTACAAGGCCTTCCTGCATGGGCAAATACGTCATCAATTACCATTGGAGATGTCATACAGGTATAATTTATTAATTTTTTTTCTATTATCTTTGACATATTAGCTCTACCTTAAATAACATCTGTTCTGCTTTTTTATATTCATGTAACGAAAATGCTAGGTTTTAAGCTGACAGTGGTTAGGTGTGAGACATTAATGTGGTCTAATATTTTATTTTCTAGATTCTCTATTTTGACACAGACATAATATGAGGAGAAATAGAGAGAAGGATATTAAAGGAGGAATCCATCACATGCATATGTTTGAAAAAATAACTCCTTATTTTATTTTTGAATTTCAAACACTTTTTGTGATCTATGGAGATATCATAATTGAAGAAAATCAGTGGCAAAAATCTTGAAAGTAATTGATGCATATTAGTTGGTCCTGGAAATAGAACAACAATCATGAATTTATAAAGGTGCACAGTTAAATGGATGTCTAAAACTCTGACCAAAAAGAGAACTTCGATAATTATATGAGATGAATATATATGTATTGTAATAGATATTACCAATTTGTAAAGTTTGAAATTTCCAACATCAAAATGCATGACATGCTACATTTGTTAGATTATACATAACTGTATGATTATTTATTTTTTTTGTCTTAAGCTAGCATGCTTTCATTGGGTCAAAAGGAATACTTCTTATATTATTATATGTAAGGTTACATAAAGAGTTTAACCTTGTGATGTTCACTACTTTGCAGGGGAATGCACTTGTTGCTATTCTTTCAAATTACATGGTGGACATAGATTGGTTGGTATCTGGTATCTTCTCGAACTCTAGTTGCCTGAATTTGTTTGCTTCTCATTGAATATAATGTCTCTTGCTCTTTGGTTTGTTAACATAAACATGCTTAGCTGAGCATTTATATGAATTGTTATACAAAATGGTAATTATATTTTCTTATGCTTAGCATGCCCAAATTTGAGGAAGATCCCTCATGTCCTTGTCGTGCATGGTGAAAGTGATGGTTCAGAGGACCATTTTAAGGTATATGTATGTATGTATATATATCCTGGGTATAGTGGTTATGCATTATTGTTTCAGATCTTGATTTCATGTATAATTGATATCTGTTAATGTCTGGTACAACAGAAGGTCAAACTTGCTAATTGGGTCTTTCATAAACCTTCACTTCCTATTGCATATGGAACACACCATTCAAAAGCTATGCTTCTTGTGTATCCCAAAGGAGTGCGTGTTGTTGTGCACACTGCAAATTTGATCCATGTTGATTGGAACAACAAAACCCAGGGCTTATGGATGCAAGACTTCCCTTGGAAGGGCAACGATCAGTGCATGGATTCTCTCTTTGAAAATGACTTGGTTGATTATCTCAAAGCACTTAAGGTACAGTACTGATGGTTGTTTGCTTATGGTAGTAATTTGTAAGTTCTTGTGGTGTTTTATGTGTGGTTATGTATGTTTGATGCAAAGGAATTTATTAAAATGGCCTTGTCCCCATGAAAGACAGTGATAAAAGACAATGTGCATTTTAGCATTTTTTTTCTTTTGCTCCATAACCTTCATATAAGCTCAACTATTCCTAGTGTTGTGTACATTTCCAATATGCTTCGATCTTTTTAGGATTTTATGCAGTGGTTTTCCTTTTTATGGTTTTGTCAGAGTTTATGATACTCTAAAGTGGTATTTTCAAGCTTAAGATGTTTCTTAGATTGGTTAACTAAAATTGGGATGCCTATCATAAATTATGTTGCCTCTGGCAGTAGTAAGATTAAGTAATGTGCTTTGTTTGCCTTTAAAAAAAAATTGAAATCTAACTTGATTGCCTTTGGAACAAATTTCAGTTGCCTGAATTTACTGCCAAACTACCCACAATCGGAAATGTCAGCATCAATGCTTCTTTCTTTAAGAAGTTCGACTATAGCAGCGCAATGGTATTTTCTTATCCTTTTGTCCATGGCTTTAATGTTTCTGATTGATTTTTGTCTGTACGCTTAGTTCGATTAGAGAAATTACTTTATGCAGTTCAACGCACATTATGTTCTGTTATTGTTATTGTTATTGTATTGTAATTAGATTTCTTTTATATTTTGTTATTTCCTCAGTTTGATTTCTGCCTTCTCCTAGAACCCTATCACCTCTTATTTGAAGAGTAATTATAAATAAATAAGGTGACATGAGCAATACTTTTTCTGGCAAATTCTGTTTAAATCTTAAATAGGTTTTTGGCCTTTTTCTGCATATATTTGCCTTTTCTATGCATTAACAATGCAGTCCTGTCATAGCTTCATTTGTTATATTAACAGGTTAGGTTAATTGCCTCAGTTCCTGGATATCATACAGCTTCCAATTTGAAGAAGTGGGGACATATGAAGTTGCGGAGTGTTCTTGAAAACTGTGTATTTGACAAGGAATTTTGTAAATCCCCTCTTGTATATCAGGTGATAATAATTTTTCTTTCTAGCTTTAGTTGATGAATTTTGTTAAATGCTTTTTTTAAGGACTATGTTTGCTTCTGTTAGTTAATATGCATGCTATCTTAATTGACTTGTTATTGTTGCAATGGTGATACTTTTTGGACATATTTTTTAGTCAATAACTGATAAACCATGCCAAATCTTGTAGGTTAAAATTTTGACATTCAAGTGGAATATAACATCTTTACTTTGTAAATTTGAGATCTTTGTGAAACAACCCACCAGATTTACTAAAATATCATGATTAGATAAGTTTTTCTTTATTGTGTGACATCCTAGCCATGCCCCATGTATTTGTTAACAATTGCATTTATAGTCCGAATTTTTCTAACTGATAGAAACATTGGAATGTGATTACCAGATGCTGATTGCTAAACCTGGACTACAGTTTGCCGTGGTGTATCAATAGATGTAATTGTATACCGGTTAATGTTCAGTGGTGGAAGTAAAATGTTACCAGTATAGATTGGTAGGAATGCCCTCTCCAGCTTGTCGTCGTGTAGCAGATGTAATTTTTATACTGGTTGGATGTTCCATGTTGGAAAGTTTGGTTCATTCAACGAATGAAATCTTGAGCCGTGCCACCCGAGACGGACGGTTTTTACCATTCTAACACGGGATCGACACTGACACAACAAGCGCAACAATTTCGGGTGCGTCATGATCGTGTGTGTCACATGCGCGCAACAGATAGAAGTAGGAAGAAGGGAAAAGCTATCAAGACCTGGAAGCATCCAACGAGAGATTAGCAGCGGTGAGGCGGCAGTGAGAAAAAATCGCGAAAGGGAGGAGAGGCGGATCTCGAATAGGTGAGGAAAAGTTGGATTTTATTAAAAGTTTTAATTAAAATCATTATATTATATATATAATTTCTAATTAATTATTATATAAATTAAAATAATATATTATATAAATTAATAATTAATTAATATAATTATAATATATAATAATATTATTTTTATTAAAATATAAAAAAATAAAGTAAAAAAGATAATTTATATTATATAGTTATATAATTTATAATAATTTTAAAATCAAACTTTAAATTATTTTTATAAATTAAAAATAGATTAAAATTTTATAAAAATATTTAAAATAATTTTAGAAATTGATAAATAATTTTAAAATTTTATAAATAATTCTAAAATTTTAATTATTAAAAAATAAAAAATAGATAAAATTTTTAAATAATTTGATTTTAAAATGCAATATAAACTATATATATAAACTATAATATTTAATATATATTATTTAGAATATTTATAAACTATAATTATATAAATATGTATTATATAAATAAATAAATAATTTATATTATTATTATATATAAATTAGGATTTTTGTGTTAATTTAAACTAGTATTTCACCTGTGCGATGTACGGATTACATTTCATATAAAATATGATAAAAAAATAGATAATGATTAACGACATTCAAAATTGAATAACGATTTCTAACAAATTGGTTTCGGTCTCATTACGATTAATGACATTCAAAATAAAAGCATGTCTGGAAAACTCACTTTCTGTTTGAGGATTACTTTTAGGACATTTTTCATTTAAAATTATTGGTTTCGATAGTCGCTTCATTCTTGTGATTCGCTCCAGCAATGACACACTTGTTTTGAATCCTTGGATTCAAATGATATTTGATGTTGCCCAAGTTTTTTGATGGACAACTCACCGATGATGCAACGAGGAAAGAGAGGGACTATGCTCTGACCTGTTTCCTTCAAGGAGTTTCTGAGAAAATGAACATGAGTTAGGAGGACGGCCGGAGGGGTTCCGGCGCAGTCACTCTGACGCTCAAGTTAGAGATGGAGATCAATAGAAAATGCAGTAGGAGCAGATTAGGGTTTTTCGCACATACCTCTCCCTTTGGAGTGAATACCTTTTTAGAGAGGGTTGATGGAGGACACTTGTCCCCACGATCCTGTAGGCTTCGCACACGTTACTCTGCAGGGGGTGAGTTTCACGGCGCATTTAGATGAGTTTTCAACGGGTGTTTCTCAGTGGGGCGCGTTTTCCGGAACTGTTTCACCCACGTTCTTCAGAGCCATTGCTATTTTTCGGGGGCGTGAGATTACTTGGGCTCCTATGCCAAATGCAAGTAGGGATGTTTTTGCTGGCAGGAGGGATCCCAGCTTGGGGGTCGAGCTCAGGGGTCATCCTGAAGAGTTGTACTATGATTTGGTCTTGTTCGCAATCCGGGGGGTTTGGCCCTTGGACTCAGATTAGGAGTTCGGGTTGGGATCCCGACTCGATCTCCCGACCCGAGTCCTTGAACCTCGACGGGGTTGTTATGTGGAGGAATCCACACTGAGGCCATGACGTGGGCGAAGTGTCCCTATCCCGACTGACTTGGCCTCCTTAGCTGGCTTAGCGTACCTTACCCCGACATCAATATATATAGATGAAAAAATCGAGAGCACATTAATTATGTAATGGATATTAAAACTAAATGAAATATATATAAAAATACCTGGATTTCTATCTATATTTAAATCATTATGGCTTTAAATAGTTTTATAATTTTAAGAAGATAATATCAAAAGTTTATCTTTAATTGACTATGATTTAAAAAATAATTTCATTTGATGTGATAAATAAATATATATAATGAATTTTATATAGATATAGATATTAACTGTTTTATTTATTAAATTTTTTAAAAAGAGGATCATATCCTAACCTTATATATATAGATTAATACATTGTATCTGAATTTTAAAAATAATTTTAAATGCTTTTACAATTTCAAGAAAATAATATAAAAAATTTATTATATTTTAAGTGGCAATGATTTAAAAAATAATTTAATTTAATATGATAAATAAATATTTTATTGTAATATGTATGAAATTTAAAATATTTTCATTGATTAGACTTTCTATTTATGAAAATGTTATTTAGGCGGGAAATTTGGTAGTTATTAATTTTAGAAAACTTTTCTGTTTATATATATATATATAGATAATTATTATAGATAATAATATATATATATTTTTAATCTCAGAATCAATTTGAGATTTGGTAATATTAACATACTTTTTACAGCTAGTAAATAGTTTAAATTAATTATCCTTTATTTCGAAAATTTTGATAAAGATATGCTATCAAGTTACATAAAATTAATATACAACTTTGATATATATACATATCGAAACTATATCGGCACGACACGATATGGTACCGAAATTGTATCATTCGGGTTGAGATTTTAAACCTTGCTTCAATTAAATGTAGCCAGTATAGGTTGTAGGATACTGTCTCCAGTTCAATTTGAGCCCACATATTTAGTTCCAGGCAAAGAGTTGGATCAAAAGCCCAATTTTTTTTGGAAAAATTAGATCGACTTTATTATGTTGTCATCCCAACTGAACCTAACCAATTAAAAAATTGAACCGAACCAAAATTTTCAGTTATTTTTTCTGCTTAAACCAAAGAATTGGTGCCACTTTAGGTTGAAGTAAATGTATCCTTTCAACACTGCTTGTGCTAAATTCAGTGCATCACTCAGTATCCCGCTGCATATGTATATTAAATTTGGTGTATAGTGGGAAACAATTACAGATGCCATAATTTTAGCATCATCTTTTTTTGTGCCAATACAATGCTTCGCCTCCCTGTATTCAGAGGTTTGATTATTTTCTTTTGTAAGCTTGGGTTTAATTGATTTAAAGATATGTTGTATTTGAATGATTAGGCCAACAAGGCCATCCTAATTATGTTACAGTCATCATTAATCAGAATGTCATGCATGTTGTTATTTTGACCATGTATTTTTTTTGTCATTATCTGTGTAGAACTGTATATTGTTAAAAAAAATCAATCAATGAAAGTCCTGCCTACAACAAGCTATATTAGGCCATATTAACCATGCTATGAACCAGCAGTGTCTCCAGTATGATAGTCTAAAAAACCATTTACGGACTCATGATGCAAGAAGAAATCCTTGTGTCCTCTTCCATTCCTATTACTTTTTTTTTAATCTTCAATAATTTATCCTCATCAGAAATCCTTGTGGGATTTCTGATGAACGAGGGAAATATGATGTCTCATTGTTCATTGCAGTTTTCCTCCCTTGGTTCTCTGGATGAAAAATGGCTGTCTGAGCTGGCAATCTCCATGTCATCAGGTGTTTCTAGTGATAAATCTCCACTGGGCATTGGAAAACCTCTCATAATCTGGCCAACGGTTGAGGATGTTAGATGCTCTATCGAGGTATTGCTACTAAAGCCTATAGGAATATATGTTTCTTTGATACGATCTACTTTTTCTCCATCATGGTTAATTCTAATGTTCCACAACAAGCACCCTGGCTTTTTATGGGGAGAAATTATAGATAATTCCATTTCTGAATTGTAGCATTTGGCAGTTTCCATTATCCTTAGATGTTTATAATCATTCATACAATGAAAGATATCAAAGAACTATTTTCTAGTGAATGTTTCTATATTAAGAATGTTAGGATCTAGACCTTAGACCGGAGCTTCAATTACAACATAGCTATTCCATTTGTGCAAGGGCAAAGCTTCTACACAATCTCATATTTTTGCTGGAAATAAAAATATATTACCAAACTAACAAACACTTGGAAAATTAGGATTCCAGTTTTATTTGGGATAACTTGACTATGTAACATGGTTAGTAATGCAATATGCTAGACTGTTAGGTTTTCTATGTAACATGGTTAGTAATGCAATATGCTAGCCTGTTAGGTTTTCTATGTAACCTCCAAAAAATCCAAAACATCAGATGCAACATGTGCTTTATTTTATAGCTCACGAAGGCAAAGTCTGGACGTAATTATTGATGCACATCTTAAATTTGATGAAGTCCTTAATTGCTCATGGGGAGGCCCTACTTTTGTGAGGGTTTCAAAATCCCCTGTTTACATTAAACTGAAATTAGCCGCTGTCTAAATAGATCTGAAGCTAAAAATAAGCATAGATAGTTTTTTTTTTTTACTTTTAATAAATATCAGTCACGATTAATTTGTTGTTAATTTATTGTTGTTTCATAAATCCAAGTGCTTTGTACTTGTTAATTTTGGCTATTGATTTAATCAAAGATCATTTATGACCTGATATGATCTCCATGTCCAGGGTTATGCAGCTGGCAATGCAATTCCAAGCCCGCAAAAGAATGTAGAGAAAGCTTTTCTCAGAAAATATTGGGCAAGGTGGAAGGCTAATCATGTAGGCCGCTGGTATGTCCATTAGTCACTCTGGACTTTGTCATTTTGAATCAAAAAATATATATAAATGAAATATTTTCTACGACAGTAGGTGATGAACTGGTGGCCATTATACATAACAGTGCATTGAGGCACTACCTGGCTATGTAGGAAATTGCTAGATAGAATATATCAAAATTACGTGTAGTGAACTAGTCTAAACTAAGGAAATGCTAATTCTATTGGCTGTCCTATTCACAAGAATGTCACTTCTGTTAAAGACTGCATTAACATGCGCAAATAGAATAGGCTTAAGAGATATATGGAAATCTAAGTGTCTGCTATATTCTGCACTCAAGATCCATCTTGGACTATGGGAGAACTACAATGATCATTTATCTCATCTAATCCTTGAAACAGTATATTATACTCAAACAGGACTGAGGAAGTTTTTTTTTTTTTAAATTTTGAACTTCTTTTGGCACTTAGTGGCTTTGCTAACATTATGTAAACAAAATGTGGGGTGGAAAAGTTATCAAGTCATTAATATCCTGCCTTGAATGTGGGGTGGAAAAGATTTTTTTTTTCCGCCCCCGGGGCTATGGTGCAGCGGCAGGGCGATTAGTTGTCATCCTAGGCATCCGCGGTTCGATCCCCAACTACGACGTATTTTGCAGGAATTTTTTTTTCCAAATGGGGCGCGAACCCTGGAACGCTGGGCTTCTAGACTGCCCGCCGCAAGCACTTCCCGATTTACCCTGGCTATCGGTGGAAATTTCCGTGGGATTGGGCCGGTCGCCCAGGGTTCGTCTATTATTTGGTTCATCATTTTCTTTGATGGCATGTTTTTCCACCTCGCTAGCAAGCACATGCATGTATACATTTACTCTGTATAAACTTTATGATATATCATTTCGGTAATGTGATTTTTACATTACTTGCATGTACTTTGCTGGAACAGTCATGCAATGCCACACATAAAAACATATGCTCGGTATAATGCTCAAAATCTTGCGTAAGCGTCCCAAAACTGTACACATTCAGTCATTTATTGTCTGTTACCATTTTATCCTTAAGATAGACTTCGATTATATGTTGCTTTAAACCAGTTTCAAAACCTTGCAACAGATGGTTTCTTCTTACTTCAGCAAATCTAAGCAAAGCTGCTTGGGGTGCATTACAGAAGAACAATTCCCAGTTTATGATACGTTCATATGAGGTGAACTCACATACTTTGATGATATCATCTGATAATAAAGTCATGCACGTGATCAAATAAGTTTCTTGTGGAATACTTCATTGGGTATGTTTCTTTTAATTGGAGCAAAAGGTGATAATGCTCATCTTAGGCGGTCCAGTATCACTGGCCCCCGGCTAGATATAGATAGGTAAATCATGGATGACATTTTGCCTAGCACAACGGCCCTTTGCATGGGGTGGTCAGACACCCATCGAGACATTTTGCACCCATTGAAATTGACCCCTAGACATATTAGAACAATCGCCTATGTAGTTACCAACTGTGTCAATCCGTGAGGGTGAGTATGTTTCTTCTAACTAGCAATCAGAAGTGGCTCGATGATGTCCATCATCAAAATACCATAGAAATGCTCAATTGTTTGCTTTGTCAATTTTAACATTTAGTTGAACTTCATTATACTGGAGTTATATATATATATATATATATATATATATATATATATATATATATATATATATATATATATAAAAAACTCAATTCAGTAAGAGATTTAAGGTAAGCAAATTTGTAACTGCTAGTAATATATTTTGCTCTTCAAACTCTGCCTGCCTTTGCCAGCTAAAATTTGATACTCGTCTTGTAAGAAAGCGGTAAGTGGTATTAAATTTGTTTTTCCCTGCATTAAAAAAAAAACTCAAAAGCAGGTTCTTGGTTCACATTTTCTCCTTGTAAATCTTCATGTGCTTGTCTCTATTTTCAGTTGGGAGTTCTGTTCTTGCCTTCTTCAAAGGCCAATGACCAAGCTTTTTCTTGTACAGACGACCATATACTGCAACTGGTAATTCAATTTCGCTAGATGAGAAATATAGCGGTTCGTTACAATTCTTTGAACAAACATCAATTTTTTCATAAATCTGCCTATTGTACAGGAGAAACAAGGTTATATGAGTGGTGGAGGAGAAACAAGGTTGGCAACCTTATGCTGGAAAGGAAACAATCCAAACGAATCATCCAAAGTGATCCAGCTACCCGTTCCATATCAACTCCCACCTCAACCATACAACTCCTCAGGTCAGGAAGTTATTTGCAGCTCCATTTATAGTTTCCAATCTTTTCCGTAAAAATGTTAACAATCGAGAACGAACAAATTTATGTTCTTCATCGTTTCAAAGCAGACGAGCCATGGTCATGGGACAGGCGATATACGAAAAAAGATGCCTACGGGCAAGTATGGCCACGCCGTGTTCACCTGCATGTTGATCAAGATGGTTGATCCAACTGGAATCTAAAGCAGAGTCGAAAATTTTCAAGTGGTGGTAATATTAAAGCAGAGGTTTTAAGTTTATATTGCTGCCTTTTCATTGTAAATAATCACGTATTGTGTTCACTTATCATTAATTCATCTCACCATGATGTATGAAATAGGCCGGGAAAAGTGTTAAAAATTATAGACTTTCAAGGCCCATTTTAATCTCTATTTTAACTAAAATAGAGTAGATAGATATTCTAGAGGAAGAAAAAAACATAGTAATCTAAAACCTCGTTTTGCAAAATATGCCTTAAATTCAATAATAAGATCCCAACAAAGAAGCATCCGATCTACAACACATTGGACTTGAACTGCTTTGTGATTTAAGAGTTCCTGGTACAGGGCGGTTACTGGTGTAAACTTGACCATCAGGTTGGCATTTATACAACCATAATAAAATGACAAGAACAAGAGGAGTTTTTGGGGAGAATTATTACAAAAAAAAAAACATGTTCTTTGGGTACAGCAGGATATGTGGAAATAAATTGAGTCATTTTTTGACATATGTAGAAGTGTCGGGCCCGATGTCGCGAGAGCCAGTATTCATATACGGTCCTCGGAAGTTAGCCTGAGGTGGCAGAGGTTTTGAGTAGTCAATTACGGGTCTATTCTTGGATTTCCTTCAAGAATCGAACTTGTCTTAGAAAACAACCGATAAAGATCGAAGAGAACTGGAAGGGCATTTTATCAACAAATAAGATTTTACTTACACAAAGAAGAAAGGAAATGCTAGGCCAGCTCCAGCAAACGCCAACAAGCCGCTTGCAACTGCCACATTCCGTATCCGAGACATCTAATGGATCAAATCTGGAAAGAAAAACAATAGTACATGATTGTGACGAGCAGATGGCAGCATCGATAATTGAGAGATATAGAAAAAGCTCTTTCTTTGGGAAAGAAAAAATGGCATTGTTTCCTTAATTCACATTGAAGCATGCCAAGGAACCAGCATGGAATTTTACCAAGCATTTCAGAACCCAAGTTGACTCAGGGAAACATCTCTAACGATGTCGAAATTAATCTTCTATCAAAACATCTCTAATGTCATAAGAAATCTTTTGATGGAGGATTAATTTCAAAGTCGCTAGAGATGTTTCCCTCATTCATTTGCCCTGACCTAAATTATAATTCCAAATGAATCAGCTCTGCATCTCTTCATAGTTCAATGCCCCCGCAGACCTCTGTATCTTTTGGTGCGTCGCTGATAAGGTAATTTCTCTAAACTCTCCTGCGCTACTCTTTAACCATCGTCAAATGATTAGATATGTTCTTGTCAAGGTGATTGAATCTTCTACTAATATTCATCACAAGCTGAGGGCTCAATTTGCATCTCATTAGTAATGATTGAGTAAAATAAAGTTTTTTTTCTTTGGAAATACTAGCCACAGGAGAGTGGTAGAAACCTTATTTCACTTAGGGTTTTTTGCGAGAACTGTGATGATCATTTTTTCAAAGATTGCTTGTTCTGTAATCAACTTTGCTGCGTTTTAAGTTTTATTGACTATTTAATCAACTGTGATTGATAATTTTTATGAATATATAGAATTTATTAGCTTTTTTTTTCAGATTTTTCAAAAAATTTTAGGGTTTAGAAAAGCGTGTTTGACTATTCTATTTAAACTGAGAGTTGATTAGAATATAAGTTTAAAAAATTAAAACCTAAGTTTTAATTAAACTCTTCCTGCGCTGTTCATCTTCACGTTCCTCGCGAGCGCATGTAGTGTTGTCGTTGGAGCAATCGATGACCGAGTACACATCCGTTGGCATCGTCTCTGTCCGCGTCAGATGCCGACTCCCCATCCTTCTTGCTCCCGAGCCACATGAGACACCGACGCTCATACTGGAGTTCCTCCCGAGCGCTTGTAGTGTTGTCATCAAAGCAATCGACAATTGAGTACATGAGATGCCTACGCCCCATCCTTCTTCCTGAGCCACGCGGGACACCGGCGCCCGTACTCAATGTCTGACTAGTTTGGGCAAGACGAAGCTCCACCCACGTGTGCCCTTCATTGGCCACCCAAACTGCGATGACGCTCTGCCCCCTACTTGCCGATCGCGTTTGACGACCGATAGCTGCTCGCCCTTGCTGCTCGCGCTCGATAACAACCCACGATTAAATTCTCCTTAACACCGGAATTAAGGAAAACCTTAGACTTTGGAGGTAATCTGATTCCGGGAAACATGACGCTTTTGCCGACGTTCCATGATGTGGCGGGCATGCAAGATTACTCAATCATTCATTACTTAAACCAAATGAGATTTTTATCGACAACCTTAAATGAATAATCAAGGTTATCCCCGATAATCCTCAACCAAATACACCCTTGGGGTTTTCACACATTCAAGTTTTCACAGGGTTCATACTCTTACATCTCCTGGATTTATGGTGTAATGTGATTCATGCATCTTTCTTGTCTAATGTGTTTCCCATCCAGTTAATGATGTAGGTGCGATTGCTGTGGAAATGTGATTTCAGTAGTGTCTGCAGGGAACCTAAATGGTGTTTAGATTGAAAACCTTGCTGCAATCCCATCTACGATGCAGCCAAGTAGTGTTGCTGGTTTACCAAATTGCGATTCATTGAGCAGAGTTGTTTTACAAGAAGAGCATTGTAATATAATCATCTATTTTTATCGATTATCAAATTAGACAGCTAAAAACTTGTGTAATTGACTATGCGACGAACATACAACATAGAAAAACACCGAAAAAATAACAGGAAGAGACAAATTAAAAAACTTACCGGATCGCAGAAAGAGATGTTGCTCCGCGAAAGATTGAAGGAGGATGGCAACCACGGGGGATTCTTGCAGCTACTCGTCAATTTGGGGAGAAGATTTAGGCGAGCAAAAGAGAGCGGTGGAAACTAGAATCACGCAGTAAGGGAGGAAAAAAAAATTAGGGTTTGGTTGCTTCCTCGAAGCGAGCGAACCGGCGTCTTCTTTGCCTTCGATTCTCGCCTCGGGCCATGGTTTTGTTGAGAATAAGCCCCTCTTAACCAAGTAACAGGTGAATGGAGCGACGGATCCGACCCAAGCTTTCCCAGAATTCCAGGTGAATCTTACCGGAAAGTATTTATGATAGATAATTTAGAAATTTAATATCTCAAATTTTATATATCATTTTAAAAAAAATTCTCGTAAAATATTCTCTTTGACAAAAGGCGAAATCACTCACCCCAGCGCCCCCGCCGCACCCGTCCCAGGAAAATACTCTCTTTTGATACTTTGGAAGAGAGCTGTAATTCCAAAATTGAGGGACATTCCAAAAAAAAATATTTTAGGGGAGTTTTAGTAAATTTGGAAAAAAATTTAAGTACACATAAAATTTTCTATTTAAATTAATAAAATAATTTACATAGGGAATATTTAAAAAAGAATTTAGAGGTTGATAAACTGCAATCGAAGTTAAAAGTTTTATTCAATTAATTCAGAAATTCAATCTTAGTAAAAAAAATAATCATTTCAATCAAATTGATTCGGTGTTAGTTTTAAAAGTCTAAATTTGATTAAACTGATTAGACAGATTAAATTAAAAATAACAATCGTTTGATATGTTATTAGCTGTCCGTTCCTTCGAATGATTCAAATCATCAATCATCTGTTACAATAATAATAATAATAATAATAATAATAATAATAATAATAATAATAAAAGTCTTACCTTATTCGATGAGATATGTTATATACATCTTTTTATATATTATTAGGCTCTATCTTCTTATATATTATTATCTATATTTAAATATATATTTTTTATTTTATTATTATTAACTAAGAGGGTGCTTGTATACATTCAACATTGAAAATGATAATGAATTTTGATTGAGGATTTTTATGGGTTTAGTGATAATCTAGTAGGGGCTGGATAATAAAATCAGAGGTATCATATCCATATTTTGATTCTGATTCCCGTATATCAAGTATTATAAATGAGGATGAAATAGATTTTATTCTCATTTCCGCCTTCTAAACCCGCTTATCAAGCGCCCCTAAGTCTTTTTTGATGTATGTATTTGTCATTCCTCTTCTTCATTTTGAAGTTTATTACAAAGTCTCATTGCTAACCAAGTCTTTTTTTAATATTTCTCTTCTTTATTTGAAGTACATATTTGTCATAGTTTCACATTACCTAATTGAAATATTTATTGACCGTCTTAGTACATATTCATATCATGTTAAATGCGTCTCTCGAAATTTTTCCTTAATTTCGACTTTCTCTCTAATGCTCTCATTTCTTATTTTGTCTATCCTCGTATGCCCACAAATTTACCTTAATATCTTCATCTATGTAACTTTCATCTTTGGATCATGTGCTTAAGTCATAGTCCAACATTTAGCGTCATAAAACATAGCAGCTCTAATCATAGAACTTCCATTAAGTTTTATAGGTACTTTACGATCACATAAAACACTCATTGTTAACCTTTATTTCAATCATCATGCTTGTATTCTATATAAGATATCTCTCTCATTCTCTCCATCGTTTTGCAAAATTGATTCTAAATATTTAAAACTTTCAGTTCCAGACAACTTGTCATCTCCTATCTTAATAATTATCTCATTATGTATAATGCTCCTAAACTTAAATTTTATATATTGTATCTTTACTCTACTAAGCATAAAATTATTCACTTCTAGTGTTTTTCGTCAAAATTCAAGTTTAGCATTTACTCCTTCACGTGTCTTATTTACCAAAATAATATAATCCACAAATAATATGTACCACAATACTGTATCTTAAATATGCCCAGTGAATTCGTTCATCATTAGTGTAAAATGATAAGGACTTAGATTTGATCTTTGATATAACCTTATCTTTATTG
The DNA here is from genome assembly GCA_024364735.1 of Boesenbergia rotunda. Lineage (NCBI taxonomy): Eukaryota > Viridiplantae > Streptophyta > Magnoliopsida > Zingiberales > Zingiberaceae > Boesenbergia > Boesenbergia rotunda. Next base: position 442,437 of record JAGFNQ010007219.1, on the reverse strand, counting down.
AAAATGCTTCAGTTAATCCACATAAAGTCTTCACTCTAGTCGTTACATCCTCATACATATTCTTAATTAGTTCAATATATGTTACGCTAATACCTCTCTTTTCTAGAATTCTACATATAATTTCTCTTGGACTCTATCATAAGTGTTTTCTAAGTCAGTGAATTTCATGTGTAGATCTTGCTTTTGCTTTCGACACTTTTCAATTAGTTGCTTAAGAAGATGCATAAGTTCTGTTGTCAACTTTCCAAACATGAACTCAAATTGATTTTCGCTCACCATGGTTTCCTTTCTAAATATTTTTTCTATTACTATTTTTCAAAGTTCATAGTATGACTTATTAGTGTAATACCACTATAATTTGCATAATTTTGTACGTTTCCTTTGTTCTTATATAAAGGAACTAGAGTACTTATCCTCCATTATTTAGATATTTTTTATTTTTAATATTATATTAAATAATTTTGTAAATCATTCAATATCTTATTTTCCTAGGGACTTCCATATCTTTATTGGGATATCATTTGGTCGCACGTCTCTTCTATTTTACATCTCATTTAAAGCTTATTCTACATTTTGAAGTTTGAATTTTACGATAAAATTTTAAATTTCTATACTCGTTTAACCTACTTAAATTATCTAAGTTATGTTGGTCATCTAAACCTTTATTAAAAGTTAATGAAAATATATTTTCAACCGTCTTTTTATTTCTCCATTATTTACTAGCACTCTATTGCCTTTAACTTTAATATATTTTATTTAGCTAAGATCTCTTATCTTCCTCTTTCTTACTTTAACTATTTTATAAATATTTTTTCCCATTCTTTTGTATCTAAGTTTCGACATAATCGTTCAAAAGTTTTATTTTTTTGCTTTATTTAGTGTTTTCGTAGTCTCTTTCTTGCTATATTGTATATTTTTTAAAAGTTTTTTTTGTTCTTCCAAATATATAGTTCCTTATAGGCTATTTATTTTTTCCTTCGCTTTTCCTATATTTTCTCATTCTACTACCAAGATTTCTTATTTGATGGTGCATACCCCTTTAACTCACCGAGTATACTCTTAACTTTCAACTTTGATATCATCTTCTCTCATATCGTATTAGAGTCAATGTATATTTTATCAAATGCTTGTATTTGTACCTTCTCCTTAAATATGTTTTTCTTCTCATCATTTAACTTTCACCACTTAATGTGTGTATTTTTTACCTAATGTGTATATTTTTCTTCGAATGATACTATGATTAAGGCGTATATCCAACATTATTAACTTATATTGGGTAGTTAAGCTTTCTCGAGAGATTACTTTATAATCTTTACAAATTTTTTTATCCATTTTTTTAATCATAAGAAAGTCAATTTTTTATTTATTATTTCCACTTTTGAATATGACAAAGTATTTTTTTTCTTAAAAAATGCATTAACTAGTAAAAGATCATATGCTATCGCAAAATCTAATATAGTTTTCACTTTTTCATTTCTTGTTCCAAACCCATTACCCTCATGCACCCTCAATTATTCCTCATTTTTTTTACTTTGATATGTCATTTAAATTGTCTCCTATTAAAATCATTTTAATTGACGGAATGTTTTGTAACATCTTATTTAGGCCATCTCCAAATCTTGATTTGGTGTCTTCATCTAATTATATTTGAAAAGTATATAAGCTAATTACATTCAGAGTTTCTTTCATCACTACTATCTTGAGAGCTATAATTTTATCTCCTTTCTAACTATTCCAACAACTTCATCTTTTAATAAAATATCTACAAAATACTCATTCCATAACCTAAAACACGAGTTTTCAGTTTTCTATTATCTTTATCTTCTCGTCTACTAATTTTATCTCTTACACACAAAACACTAATTCTTCTTCTAATCATCATATATATTACTTTCATTTATTTATTGGTGAGGATTCTTAAGTTCCATATTTCAAATCTTAGACTATTAGTCTTTCTATAATTCTTATTGTTATCCAACCTAAAATATGAGTACTCATACATATTTAATATTATACCTAAGTTTTTATGGAAATGTAGTTATCCTTATGGATACATTATAGTTGGATCATACAATGTGAACTTTTGCATATTTAACACTATACATGAGTTTTAGAGATATAGTGGTCATTGCTAAGACGTTACAATCGAATCCCACAACGTGTTCCTTTTGAGGAACAATTTGTTAGGACCGTGACCGTCAAGCTAGAGGGGGGGGGGGTGAATAGCTTCTTTCGATTTTCTTCCTACAATCGTTAGCGTGCAAGCGGAATATACTAAATAAAAATAAAAACTAATGAATAAGAACGACACATCGATGTACATGGTTCGGAGATAATGCTCCTACTCCATGGCAGTCCGTAAGGTGAACAATCCCTAATCCGTCGGTGGATGATTCCCTGGAGCACCTCCGGCTAGATCTCGTAGCTCCTTGTGGGTGGAGAAACCTCATCACAACTTTTGGACACTACCTGAGCAACAAAGGCTACTAACCATCTCTATCCAAGCAAGTTTCGCCAAGGAAGAATAACCCTAAACGAGCTCCCTTAAATAGAGCTCGAGCTGAAATGTGACTGTTACCAGTCGACTGCCCCTGGGGCAGTCGACTGACCTTTCTTGAATTCGAATTCTTACACTTGACCTTTCGAATTCCGGCCACACCAGTCGACTGCCCCTGGGGCAGTCGACTAGTTCTTCCCTAAGCCTAGGGTTACCCTTCTCGAGGTCATTTCTCTCCACACTCGAACCATCCCGGCTTAGTTCCCGAGTACAATCACTCAACACTCGGACCCTCACGACCTGGTTGACTCTTCAAACAACAGTCTCGATATGTTGCCTTCACACCCTCTTCATCTCCGACTCCTGTCCCTCAGATGTGTACGCAAGCCCTCGGCTTGCCTCCATGTCATCCTTTACGCATGCCTAGAAGTCCACGTCCCTCGGCTCATCGTCTTTGCTTCAGCAGCCTCAATCCGTCGCCTTCAAGCCCTCTTCGACTTTGGCCCTCGTCCCTCGGATACACACACAAGCCCGCGGCTTGTCTCCATGCCATCCTTCACGTACGCCTCGAAGTCCGCTTCTCTCGGCTCATCGTCCCTGCTTTGTCCATGGTCCCTCGGATGCGCACACAAGCCCACGGTTTGCCTCCATGCCACCCTTCACCTGAAGACATCCAACCAAGTCTATGTGTATCTGCAAACCTGCACACTCACATACACATATTAGAACACAATAAAACCCTAACTTAACCATATTGACACACACATCAAAACCCATGATCCTCCAGATCATACTTGGGTCGATTGCCCCAATAATCTCTCCCTTCTTGATGTGTGACAATATATTTAAGTTAGGTAAAACAACAACAATAACAATTGAAAATTAAAAGCATAGCAACCAAGAGGCAACCTCCCCTTAACCTATGTCCTCTCCCAATTTTCAGTTCTCACTCACAACACCAAGTTAAGTTATATCCAACTTAACGTCATAAGTTCTCCCATGTCAAGTTAAACCTAACTTAACACCACAAATTCTCCCCCTTTGACACCATCAAAAAGATTGCCCCAAGCAATCCTACCCCTAGTGCCAAGGAGAACCCATTTTACTTCTGAAAAACCTCTCAGAAATCACAAACCCGAAAGATCAGTCGACTGATCCAACATCAGTCGACTAGTCCCTTCATTACACAAACTTCCCGAAACATCAGTCGACTGCACCAAGGGCAGTCGACTGATAACTGTGAATTTCTAATTTTTTGGTTCGAATTTCAGAAATGCATAGTTAATTCCACAAACCTCCAAAAAAATCTGAAATTTCGTGGAGAGATTTGTGGAGCTTATGTTTACTTGTGAAAAATATGTTTTCAAGTAAATCTATTCCGAATCCCAAGATTGGCATGAAATTCACAACTACCTAAATTGTGCCATTGAAACTTATCCAAAAGTTCTAGTTTTGACCTCTCCTTGATGTATCTTCCCATACTTAATCACAATACATTCCTAGCATTGAGTTATATGACATCTACCCACGAAAAACCTATTTTCACATAATATGATCCCATTTTCATCTTTTACTCCACAAACTTCCTTTTAATGTGTCAATTCTCTAGGATTAAGACTCAAATAAGTCTTCTAAATCCTTTGGCACATCCCTAAATCTATCTAATCTTCTTGAAGAAATCCTCCTGAGATCCGTTGACCATAGATCCCATTTTGATCTCTAGACCTCTCCCTTGAGCTCCTATCCTTAGTCACCTCCCTAGATAACTCATTTACAAATCCAAGACCACACCGGTGTTCCTCCGGTGCTTCTTGACCTTCAACTATAACTCTTTTAACTTTATATACATTTTTCTTGGTCAAATCCTTCTTTTCTCCTTTAAATGACTTTTCCTTGCCCTTTTTGGTATTTTCTTTGCTATAATCATAGGGCATCCTTGAATATGCCTTTTTACTAACATTTGACCCCCTAGATTGGTATTCTAGTCCCGACTTACCATTTCTAAGGTGTTGATCATTTAGTATCATGCTTAATCCCTTGAATCCCCTAATGAGTTTATTTAGATTCTTTTCTAACTTATCAAACTTTACCCTTAAAGCTTGATTTTCCTTCTCTAGGTTCCTAACCTTAGTATTCCCATGACTATTTTGATCATTCCTAGATCTACCCATTTTTCTAGGCATATGTCTCCCTTTCTTAGGGTTAATGCCTTGGTCCTTAGGTCTAAAAGCCCTAGATTTATCATGAACCATGTATTCTTTAGAGTTTTGGCACGCAATATTATTTTTATTTTTATCATGATACTTGAAACCAAAATTACGTATAGGCAAGCAATTTTCATAATTCTTAGCATGCAAAGGAAAATTTGAGACATTCTTAACGTTAGAGATTACCTCCCTCACCCTTGGAGCTCCCCTTGATGTGAGCTTCTTTTCTTTTCCTCTTTTTCCCATCTTCTTAAATGCTCCATTTTCTTGAGCTCTCCTTTTCTTGGACATTGAGTGTGATAATGTCCTAACTCCCCACAAGTGTAGCACCTAATGTGCTTCTTTTCTTTTTTTTCCCTACAACCCACATTAGATTTTAAATGAATGGACCTGGGTTTAGGGTTTACCTCCTTTTTACCTAGTGGGCACTTGTCCTTGTAGTGCCCCTTCTTGTTGCACCCAAAGCATATGATGTGGTCTTTGGTTCTTGTTTTGGTGGAGGTAGAAGCTTCTTCTTGCTCCGGTATTGAAGTGGGTCTCTTCTCCCCCTCAATCCTTGAAGTAGTGACCTCCTCTTCTTCCCTTGATGAAGTGGATGACCTTTCGCTATCTTGAGCCACTTCACTTGATGAGATGGTCAATTCTTTTTCTTCTTCCTTCCCTTGGACCATTGAATTTATTTCTTTGGGCACTTCTACTGTTTGAGCTTGTGTAGGGTTCTTATGAAATTCTTCCAACTTGCTCCACAACTCATATGCGCTTTTATACTCATCTACACCACTCAAAATAGTATTAGGCAAAATATTAATTATTATACTAATTACCTTCTCATTTGCTTGTTACTCGTTAGTCCAATATCTAGGTCTAAGTCTTTTCCTGTGGTTATCCTTTGGAACTTCGAAGGGTTCTTCTAGCACCACCATGCACTCCCAATCCATTTCAAACCAAGTCTTCATTCGTGTCCTCAAATAGTCAAAATCTTCATGATCGTAAGGCGGTGGAATGTTGATGTCATCACCCAACTTGTCTTCCATCATCATTTCCTCTAGCTTGTGCTCTCTCGGCGGTTAGTCCGTAGATGAGCGACCTTCGCTCTGATACCACTTGTTAGGACCGTGACCGTCAAGCTAGAGGGGGGCGAATAGCTTCTTTCGATTTTCTTCCTACAATCGTTAGTGCACAAGCAGAATATACTAAATAAAAATAAAAACTAACAAATAAGAACGACACTCCGATGTACATGGTTCGGAGATGATGCTCCTACTCCACGGCAGTCCATAAGGTGGACGATCCCTAATCCGTCGGTGGATGATTCCCCGGAGCACCTCCGGCTAGATCTCGTAGCTCCTTGTGGGTGGAGAAACCTCACCACAACTTCTGGACACTACCTTGTTGGACCTTGGATGGCTAGAGAGGGTGGAGTGAATAGCCAGACGCTTAAAAAACTTGGCTTCTTTCTCGTTTCTTTCTGCGATCGGAGTTAGCAGCGGAAACAGAACAACAAGAAGAACAACCAACAGCAAGGAAACAAACAGAAAGAATATGCCAACAGAAAGACAGAGATAAACCACGCTAACAAGGAGGGTTTACAAGGTTCGGGGATAACTTGCCCCTACTCCTTGGCGTGCCCGTAAGGTGGGCGATCCCTTGATCGTCGGCAGATCAAGCCCCGGAAATCCGGATAATCAGAACCTCCTTCTCGGTGGAGAAACCTCTCCACAACAGTCTCAGAATGATATCAAACAAAGCAAAGAGACAATAAAAAGGCTTACAGAGCCTGAGAAAAGCACAAAGAAGAGAACACTTTCACCGAGCACAACACAGCACAACCAGCGCAAGAACCTTCAGCTCTTCGTGTCTGCTTGCTGATCAACTCGTAAAGCTCTCAACCAGATTCAAAGTTCTCTAAGTTCTACTTCTCTTCTTCGCTAGCCATCTCTTAAACCTCTGCTCATCGCTAGATCATCCCAGGCGCGTCTGCAACTCATCAAGCGCGTCTGCAGCTCACCAGGCGCGTCTGCAATAAGCTTCGTCACCAACCCACTGACATCTACTGGGCTCAGTCCACTGAAACCTCTTTATCCAAGCCTCAGGTCAGTCGCCAGCTTCGCCAGACATTTGCCAGCCCGCGTCAGAACTCGTTGAATCCTGCGAATGAAAAACAAACAAACCTGACCGAAGCGAAAGTCGCCAATTGACCCTCCTTCTTGGTTTGTGTCATCCCTGCATTACCTGCACACTCAACAGATGCTTAACACAACAAATCAAAAGTAAATCAGTAGGGTAACAACATGTATCAGAAGCGATCAGAGTGAAATCAGAAGTTTGACAACGATTCAAATTAAAGTTATCAGACACTGATCAGTCAGTCGGACCAATCAGTTACCCCTCTGATCGATCAGGTCACCTCCTGATCGATCCAGTAATCACCTGATCGGTCACCTTGACCGATCAGTGATCAGGGATCGGTCACCAGACCGATCCTGAACTTCTTCAGGGTTTAGCTTCAAGAATCCAGCTACGGCCTGATCGGTTCAACGACCGATCAGGCCACAACCTGATCTCTAACTCAAACCCCCTGATCGATCAGCCTGACCGATCAGGTTAGATCCTGATCGGTCAAGCCGACTGATCAGGTCACTTCCTGACCGATCAGGAACAATCTTGATCGGTCCAGGATGGCCCTGATCGGTGAGCTTGACCGATCAGGGTTTATCCCTAAACTTTCTGTTCTCCTTCTGATCGTTCACCAGAACAATCAGAAGCCACACAGAAGGTTTCTGTTCTCCTTATGATTGTTCACCAGAACGATCAGACGCCTTGGATCGGTCACCAGGCCGATCCACAACCGCAGGAGTTAGTGCCAACTCCATGATCGAACTCCAGATCGATCCACAATCGCAGGAGTTAGTGCCAACTCCCTGATCGGACTCTAGACCGATCCAGGTCCGACCATTTCAACCCTAAGTTTAGAGAACATGCTCCCTAGCATTCTCTGACTCATTCTGGTCATGGAGCAAGAGCTCATGTGTCCTCTCCGACCAGTACACTCAATGCTCAGTCCCCCGAACCAAGACTTCGTGCCCAGCTTCACTCATCAGGACTTTGTTTAACCTAGCTTCCCTTGCTAGGACCTGGCTTCACTCACCAAGGTTTCATTCGCCTAGCTTCACTCGCTAGGACCCGACTTCACTCACCGGGGTTTCCTTCCACCTAGCTTCACTCACTAGGACCCGACTTCACTCACCGGGGTTTCCTTCCACCTAGCTTCACTCACTAGGACCCGACTTCACTCACCGGGGTTTCCGAGACCCGGCTTCACTCACCGGGGTTTCCGTCACCCGACTTCACTCACCGGAATTCGTGCCCAGTCCCCGACCAGGACTTAAGCCGAACTTATCTTACTCACCTAAACTTAAATCAGTGTCAACACCAAAACAATAATCAGGTCAGACTGCATCAACATACCTGAGTAACAAAGGCTACTAACCAGGTCTATCCAAGCATGTTTTGCCAAGGAAGAACAACCCTAAATGAGCTCCCTTAAATAGAGCTCGAGCTGAAATGTGACCGTTACCAGTTGACTGACCTTTCTTGAATTCGAATTCTCACACTTGACTTTTCGAATTCCGGCCACACCAGTCGACTGCCCTTGGGGCAGTCGACTGGTCCTTCCCTAAGCTTAGGGTTATGCTTCCCGAGTACAATCACTCAACACTCGGACCCTCACGACCTGGTTGACTCTTCAAACAACAATCTCGATATGTTGCCTTCATGTCCTCTTCATCTTTGGCTCTCGTCCCTCAGATGCGCACGCAAGCCCTTGGCTTGCCTCCATGCCATCATTCACGCATGCCTAGAAGTCCGCGTCCTTCGGCTCATCGTCTCTGCTTCAGCAGCCTCAATCCGTCGCTTTCAAGCCCTCTTCGACTTTGACCCTCGTCCCTCGGATACGCACATAAGCCCGCGGCTTGCCTCTATACCATCCTTCACCTACGCCTCGAAGTCCGCTTCCCTCGGCTCATCGTCCCTGCTTTGTCCATGGTCCCTCGGATGCACACACAAGCCCACGGCTTACCTCCATGCCATCCTTCACCTGAAGACATCCAACCATGTCTATGTGTACCTGCAAACCTACACACTCACATACACATATTAGAACACAATAAAACCCTAACTTAACCATATTGACACACACATCAAAACTCATGATCCTCCAGATTATACTTGGGCCGATTGCCCCAACATAATCTAGCATTAGTATGATAATTTTATAGATCCATTTATTGAATATTTGTCATAATTTAATATTGATTGACAATTTAATATAACTCTTCTCTTTTATCTAGACTTGAGATTGGCCACGACGAGGTCATCACCGATGGAGTTCACCAATCGAATTAATATTTTATTGATTTGACTTTTTTTTTAATTTTTATTGTAAAATTTAATATGTTCGATTACGTTAAAAGTATTTAATTTATTCGATTTTGATTTAATTGGTTCTTATTATTAATTGATTGCTCTTCCATACTGAAAAGGATATATTTGATGTAAAAATGTTTATATTTATATATATGGTAATTATTATTTTTTATCAATCGTTTGGCTATCAAAGAAATCTGATACACAGCCAACGGACACGATTTATCCCAGTATAAGTCAACTAGATTAATTAGTCTTCTATTGAATCAGTAAGAGGAGAGATGAATTATCTTTGTAAAAATAAAATAGATCTTTTATACAATTCATAAAAATTTCAAATTAATTACAATAATAAATTAATATATATATATAAATTAATTAACTAAATTGAACTTGTAAAAGATAAGACACAAGAAATTACTTGGTTGCAACCTAGGTGGTTACTAATCCATGATGGTTAAAGCTCACTATAAAAATCTTCTTCTAATGGAGAAGCCTTTTATAGATTTTATAGCACAAGACAAAAGCTAGAAACACAATGAAATATAAGGAAAAATTCGTATGCAGTTCAATTGAATGATTGGAACTGAACTCTGGAGACTTATTTATAGCTCCGGTCAATTCTATCCGATTCTAACGTGGCACTATAGGGGCGCCCGAGTGGTTGAGGGCGCATGACACATGACTTGTGTGTTATCCAATGCGTAACACTCGCAAACGACTAGCTGGTGGATAAAATCTATTCTCGGGCGCCCGAGTGTAGATTTAAATTGCACATAGAGAAATATGGAAATTTTTCTGAGCGTTTTTAAAGGTTAAAAAAAGGGTAAATTATAGAAAACTCCCTAATTCCCATTTGATCTTTGCATGCACTTCCCATTTGAGATTTTCTTTGCATTCACTCCCTAATGGATTGAGTATAAAAGAGTGAAAATTGAGTATATATACATTAGTGAAAATTGAGTATAAAAGAGTGAAACTTAAGTATAAAAGAGTGAAAATTGAGTACACAGTTTCTTGATGTGGTGGATGTAACTTTACATATTCAAATTTCTAACTTTTATACTAAACTTTCTTTAAATAATACTCACCAAACTGTCTTGTCAATCCCACCAGGGACTACATGCAAAGAAAAACTTGAGTGGAGACTGCATGCAAAGATGAATTTGAGAATGGGGAGTTTATGAAAATTTTCCCTTAAAAAAAAAATTCTAAAAGATATTTTTGTTGAAAAAATTTGAAAATTTTTGTGCAAGTGTAATAAAATATTTGAGAATAGGCCAAATTTTTTTTGAAATGAAATACATTTTTTGTGATTAAAAAGAAATTAAATATTCATAGAATAAAAATTCTTGAAGATTGAATTTTTAAAATTCAAAATTATATTAAAAAATTCGGAGAAAATTATAATAAAGTTAACAAATAAAGTGTAGTTCTAGAAAAATCAGATTTGCAATAGTTTTCTATCAAAATTTAAAATTAGAAATCAAATTGAAAGAAAAAAATTCATAGAAAACTGAAAATATATTAGAAAAATCTTAAAATTTTTGTATAAGTGAAAAATAGAGTTTTGAGATTGTACAAAAAAAATTTTAGCTTTAAAAATGTTATCTAAGTTCAAAAATAAATTAAATACTAACAAAGTGAAATTTTTGAGGAATGAATATTTAAAATCTAAAAACACTTCAAAAAATTAAAATAAAATTTTATTGAAGGCTATTGTTCATATATAGATCCAAAAAAATTGGATCTAGAATTTTTTTATCTATTTTTAAAATTTAAAATCTGAATTTTGAACGAAAAATCATGAATATTCGATAATATATTCAAAAAAATCTCAAAAATTCATAGTAACTAGAAAAAAATATTCATATATTGACAAAAAATATGAACATGATTTTATCAATGTAAAATTTGATTGACATCTATTTTTCAAAGAAAGTTAATAATGACAATTGACAAAAACAATGTTGATAACATAAAAATGTTAGTATTTTTTTAGATAGCACTAAAGCATATAATGACTAACATTAATTTAGAAATATCTTAGTGTAAAATACGGGGAAAAAAAATCGAAATATATATATATATATATATATTATATATATATAGTTATATATCTATATATATATATAGTTATATGGTTATAAAAGGAAAAGTATTAATTAGATATATTTATAATTAATACTTTCCCTCTCCTCACCGCGAGCCCTAAAACCACTGCCGCCGCCTCCCTCTTCCTTCCCTCCTTCGTTTTTCTCCTCTCGCGCGAGCCCTAGCCGCAAGCGCCGACTTTTCTTCCTCCCATCGTGAGCCTTAGCCGCAGGCAGCCACCCGCCCCTTTTTCCTCCTCTCCTCCACTTGCGAGCCCTGAACCGCAGCCGACCCGATTTCTTCTCCTCCCCTTCGCGCGTGCCCTAGACGCAGCCCAGCGCCGACTTCGCCTTAGTCGGCCGCCGCCAAGAGGAAACCCGACAACTGCTCTCTCCCCTTCGCGATCTCACTGTGAGACTTAGGTTTGTTCCTTGGTTGATTTTGTTCCCGGTTCTTGATCGATTTGGTGTTAAAACAGATTTGGTGTTGAGAATTTGACTTCGTTTTGCCTCTTATCCGATTAGTTTGGGTTATATCCTGTTGATTTGGATTTGTTGATTCCATTTTTAGGGTTCGGTCTGGTGTTCTTGGGTTGCCGAGAGTTGGGACTGTGGGGATGTTTTGTGGTTGATAATTAGAGTTTGATTTTTGTTTTCGTTTCCTCCATTTGATCTCTGCCATGTTCTCCAATTAATAATTGATCCAATTAGGTTTTGTTCGGGGTTGCTGATGAATGACTTGACTCTGCGTTGGATTGTGGCAGTGTATGAGATAGTAGGAATGGTAAGGTTGGATGATGATTCATTAGATTTGGTGAGATCCTGCCAAATTCGTTTCTTCCAAGGCTGTAGAAGGTTACTGTTCCGTTCTTGAAGTTAGGTTATAGGCCTTTTGATTGAGAATTGTCATGAGCCACCCATGGTCTGTGTGAGTTACAATGTGTGGAGTTAGATTCGTTTGGATTTAGGGTTGAATTTAGATATCCAATAAAGATTGACGTTGGTATGTGGATTAACCCGAGTTCCTATTAGGGATTGGTCCCTATTATACTTAGTCTGTAACTTAGCTAATTTATTAGTTGTATAATTAGCTGAGTAATGTTTTGATACAGGGCATTGATTGGATTTGTCATTACTGATTATCAGACGGGAGGTTCTTGCCGATACGAGGATCTACTTTGAGGCGGGTACTGATAAGTACCATTTTTGTTGATTATTTTAGATGTTAAAATCCATATTTGACTTATATTTTTATTGCTTAATTGTGAAATTGCCCTAGGTTTTAGAACTTACCTTTATTTTGGACTTAATTGCAAATTTGCATTAAATTGGATTATTTGGCCACTAAATTCTTGATCTATTTTTGTAGGCATCAAAAGTTCAAGGACTTAGGGCATATTGGGTCAAACTCGAGTCGGAAGTGACCCGGATCGAATTATCAAGCCTATGATTAATCCGGGCCGTCCGATTCAAGAGCGGCTAGATCTGAGCCATCCGGGACGATCTGAAGCAATCCGAGCTAGGGTTAGGGTTGATCAAGCACTATGATCAAGATCTGAAGGTTCAATCCAATCAGAGCTAAATCAACCGTTGGATCAAGCTTGGAGGGCTCTAGAGCGTCCAATCACAGATAGAGTTGATCTGGACCATCCGTTGCACATTTGGAGGATCCGAGCTACCACAAAGCAGATCCTGACCCCAGATCATCATCATCAAAGTTTGACTCCAATCAGAGCAAGATCTGCCGTTGGATCTCCTCCGATCAATCTGGACCGTCCGTTGATAACTATTTAATCAAAAATTTTGCCCGCAGCCCAGCTCGTCGCGTCTTCGCCAAGTCCTCGCCGCAGCATCGTTGTTCTTGGTTTTTCTTCGTTTCTTCAGAAATCTCTTCGTTTAGGAGGCGTGACCACCTCGATTCGAGCTCATCCTTGAGTGACAGCAAGGATTCGGATGGAGGCTTAGCTCAATTTCGTTTATTAGCTGATTTCTAGTTTCTGCATTTTGTTCTGTTTCTGTAATTCGAATCAGATTGTTTAGTTTTAGTTTCTAATCGTTTTGCTTAAGTTAGGTTTATTTTCTGCAAGTAAATTAGCTAGGCATTCTGTTCAGTGATCAATCGAAGGTAATTTCAGTTTATTTTCAGTTTATTGCTCGCGTATCAGCTGTGCTGAAAAACTGTCTCTGCGTGCCATTCTATTCCTGGTTTTTACAGTTTTTTTGAATCTAGTTTGTGCTTAGCTTAATTCCCTGCAATTTAAGCTCGCGTTTGGTATGTTAATGCATTAGAGTTGAGCTTGATTTCCATTCAATTCTGTTTCTGACTTTTAGCCCAGATCCTGCGTATCAGTGTTGCAACTGTGTTTCATTTCTATTCCCTGCGTATCAACCTGGTGGCTGCTGGTTCCGCAATTAGTTTTAAATGTAGCATCTATAAACCTATCTTTCTGAATCATACCTGCTCTCAGTTGTTTGTTTGTCTTTTAATTCACTTTGTCGCTGCATTTTGAGCTCAATTTCTGATTTTTTGCATTGCACTTTTGAGCTGAATCATAGCTGCGTATCATGGTTTGGGATCAGAATGCTTGTTTAGCATCCAGTTGTTTTGACAGTAATTGACTCTGAATTCTGCAATTGATTAGTTTGTGTCAATTCATTTTCTTTACATCAGTTAATAGGGTTGCAATTAGAATTATTTTCAGCACATAGGTTTTTCCTCATTTGTGTGCCAAATTAGATGAATTTCTGCACTTTGTATCAATAGAAGCTTTGGCATTGTTTGGTATCAAGTTAGCTACAAATTTTAGGGTGCTTAGGAGTTTGAAATCAGTTCGTGTTGCTTTAAGTTGTTTCGAAACCTTTCTCATCGGTTTGCTTTTAAATTTGTAGCTAGTTTCAATTGCTTGTCCTGAGTTAATTCAGAGGTAAGTTATTGCATTAGTTTAACTGAAAATTCATCACTGCATTCTTACTTGGTTTAGCATTTGTGTGCATGTGAAATCAGAAGTGCTTCTTTGAATTGTTTAAGTGCTAGATTGAATTTCACATTAGTTGAGCTTATCAGTTGTCTAGTTAAGGTGCTTAGTTAAGTTCCGTTTCTTTTCATTGCAATTTCATTTCATAATCGCAATCCAAAACCAAATCACATTTGAAACCCAAAAACAATCACGACACCTAAATACAAGTTAGAATCACACAACGTCAACTAGCCCCGAGAAAAATACGACCTGTGGCCCCTATATTACATTTTCATACTTTTGATTGTAAAAAGGGTTTCCAGCTTTCATTTATAAATTCTAAATTTGAGGCCCACATTCGTGACAATCAATTTGGGTTCGTCAAATTTTTGGCGCCGTTGCCGGGGAATTTACTAGTTGACTTGTTTGATTTTTGCTTGTGCGCTTATTTCATATCATTCTTGATTTACTTTTGTGCTTATTGCCATATCTTTTGATTTGATTTTAATTGTTTTATCTTTTTATCTACTTTCACTGCGATTTGTTTTGTTTTTATGACCAGGTCTTTAGGTGCTGAATTAGAAGATTTCGATCCTGAGATTGAGAGGACTTTCAGAGTCAGGAGGAACCAGGCCATTCTTTCTGGGACTACAGATATCCCTCCTATTCAGATTATCAGCACTCACTCAGACATTGACATGACAGACCACCAGAGAACCATGAAGGAGCTCGCAGCACCTGACGCTGCATTTCAGTACTCCAGCATAGCTTATCCAGAGCTAGGGGGAATTTTGAGCTCAGATCTGGACTCATTAATTTGCTGCCAAAGTTTCAGGGTTTATCTGGGGAGGATTCAAACAGACACTTGCACGAATTCCATGTGGTGTGCTCTACTATGAAGCCTCAGGGTGTTTCTGAAGAAGACATTAAGTTAAGAGCATTTCCTTTTTCCTTGACTGGGGCTGCTAAGGATTGGTTGTATTATTTGCCCACTGGACATGTTGCTAGTTGGATTGAAATGAAGAGAGCATTTTTAGAGAAGTTTTTTCCAGCATCAAGGACCGCCATTATCAGAAAAAGTATTTGTGGCATTCAACAAGTGGTTGGAGAGTCTCTTTATGATTATTGGGAGAGGTTCAAGAAGTTATGCTCTAGTTGTCCTCAACACCAAATTAGTGAGCAACTTCTTGTGCAATATTTTTATGAAGGTTTATTGCCTATGGATAGGAGCATGATTGATGCGGCGGCAGGAGGAGCCTTAGTAAACAAAACACTGGCGCAAGCTAGAGAACTCATTTCTAACATGGCGGAAAATTCTCAACAATTCGGGAGTAGAGCACTCACTACAAGAGGGGTTAATGAAGCTCAAGTGTTGTCTAATGAACAAAAAGAAAGTAAGAGCTCATTGTTGGAGAACCAATTGTCGGAGTTGGCATCATTAGTGAAGCAAATGACATTGAACAATGTGAACCAAGCTTCAAATTTTCCAACAACTTCATTTCCAAATCAAGTTACAAGGGTATGTAGCATTTGTTCAAGCCAAGAACATAATTCGGACCTTTGTCCAAATCTCCAACAAGATGAATCGGTTGTGGCCTTGGCTAGAGCTCAATTCCAACAAAGAAATGACCCCTACTCATCTACCTACAACCCCGATTGGAGGAATCATCCTAACTTGAGGTATGGGAATGCTTTCTGCCAACAAGAGCCTCAAACTCAGTCATCACAGCAGAATCTACCGAACTTCCAGCAGTCACAGCAACCTCAGATCAATCAGCAACAATTTCAGCCATCAAACTAGAATTTTCAGCCTCCGTTTCAGCCTAATTCCCAACAATTTCAGCAACAATTCCAGGCATTTGAACCTCAATTCCAGCAACCTTATCAAGGGCAGCAAGGCTTCCAATCATTCCCAGCTTTCCAAGCTTCAAATCAACAAAATTTTCAGCCATCACAGCCCATGCATCAGAATTTTCAGCCCTACGGTCAAGGGTTTCAAAGTCAGAATTTTCAGCCTTCGCCACCTAATTTTCCACCCCAAAATCAGAACTTTCAACCCTACAACTCATAGCAAGGTGCCCAAGTATCACAGCAATTTAATCAGCCCTATCAACAACCCAATCAATCCTCTTCTCAGCCCCAAAATCATTGTTTTCAAGGATCACAGCAAGCTCAAAATTTTCAGCCCACTTCATCTTTTCAAGGTCAATCAAGAAGCTTTGCTAACCAAGGAGGTTATGGGAATTCAAGTGGAGGAAATGTGCCCCAACAGAGGGTTGAGGATATGTTTCAACAAATGATGCAACAACAACAAGCTTGGCAACAAAACGTTGAGAGGCAAATAGGGCAATTGGCAAGTGGAATTAATCAAAATCGAGCTCAAGGATCAAGTCAACTCCCTTCCCAAACTATTCCTAATCCTAAAGGAAACGTGAGTGCTATTTATTTGAGAAGTGGGAAGGTTACATCATCTCCAAAGAGTCCAAGAGCAGAATTTTCAGGAGACCGGACAGCATCTCCAATTCCGGCCCAAAACAGCAATGAAATGACTTCAAATTCAGCTGATTCCAACCCTAGCCCGTTCCCAACTCATTCCTCGAGCAACCCTCCAAATTTGGTGGCAAACGGAGAAGAAAACAGTGCCGAGGCCGATTTTACAGCCACTACTACGCATGGGACAGCAGGGCAGAATTCAGCAGCACCATCTCCGGCCAAAATTGATGATGTTAGGGTTCCTTTGCCTTTTCCACAAGGGAGAACTCCAACCAAAAGACACGTGGAGGAGGAGAAAGCAAAAGAGTACAATGAGCTGGTGAAACTTTTTAGTAAAGTTGAAATTAATGTACCCTTGCTGACGATGATTAAACAGGTTCCTAAGTACGCAAAATTTTTGAAAGATCTTTGTATTCATAAGAAGAAGTTTAAGGAAAATGAGTTAGTCAGCATGGGGAAGAATGTTTCATCACTTATCCATGCCATCCCTCAGAAATGTGAAGACCCTGGCATGTTCACTGTATCTTGTGAGATAGGGAGCACCATGCTACATGATGCTATGCTTGATTTAGGAGCTTCTATTAATGTCATGCCCAGGACAGTCTTCCAGATGCTTGGTATTGGTCCTCTACAGCCCACTGGAGTTGTGATACAGCTAGCAGATAGGAGCCAGACCCGCCCGGCAGGAGTTATTGAAGACGTGTTGGTTAAAGTGAAAGAGTTGATTTTCCCTGCGGACTTCTACATTCTGGACATGGAGGGAGAGTATCTTGCACGCAGATCCCCACTCATCCTTGGGAGGCCTTTTCTGAAGACTGCCAAAAAACAAGAGATTGATGTTTATGCTGGCACACTC
>JAGFNQ010007219.1:310975-423004 GCA_024364735.1 Boesenbergia rotunda | reverse complement strand
AACAGTTTGAGAAAGAAAAGAAAAAGAGAGAAACAAAGTGGACACAAGTGAACTTTGGCACCATGAAATCAAGTGAAGTTTCTCCCATCCGAATCAAAAGCTTTATTCCATTTCGTTGCTGACCTTGCTAGAAGATAAAAGAAGAAGAGAAA
This sequence comes from Boesenbergia rotunda, assembly GCA_024364735.1. NCBI lineage: Eukaryota > Viridiplantae > Streptophyta > Magnoliopsida > Zingiberales > Zingiberaceae > Boesenbergia > Boesenbergia rotunda. The sequence continues at coordinate 422,852 of JAGFNQ010007219.1, read as the reverse complement.
AATCAGAAAAGAGAAGAAAGAAACAAAAATGACACGAAATTGGGAAACTTGGCACATGGAGAGCAAAAAGGGTTTTTCATCCAAATCAAAGGAATTTATTCAAATGTGACTTCACCACACTTTGTTATTCACGAGAGGACTGAAAGGAGGGGCAGAGCACATTGGAAACATTTTTGAGCACTCAAGTCTTCCACTTTTCACATTTTTCCATTTCCTTGATTTTTATTCCATTTCTTACCATTTTCCATGTTTTCACTTATTTTTTTTTTGTAGATGTGAATCCTAATCATGATAAATGGTGGAGAATAGACAATAAGCAAGCCTATGGTAGTACAAGAAACATGTGTGTGAGAGTGAGCTCCACTTCCATCATCAGCTTAGAACTTAAGGAGAGAGCCACCAAAATTTTCCTTGAAAGGCTAGTGAGTTAAATTCATCTCAATGACTTATGATGGATGAAAAGGCTAAGTTGTTGATTTAAGGACAAGATACTAATCCATAGAGCTTAGATTTTTGAGAATTGACAACCCTAGGTAATTTCTTTTCATTTGTTTCTAATTATGCTTAAGAAAGCCTAGGGGATACATATTTAGTAGTTTCGCGAGACGCTCAAGGTTAAGTGTGGGGGAGTTGATAAGTACCATTTTTGTTGATTATTTTAGATGTTAAAATCCATGTTTGACTTATATTTTTATTGCTTAATTGTGAAATTGCCCTAGGTTTTAGAACTTACCTTTATTTTGGACTTAATTGCAAATTTGCATTAAATTGGATTATTTGGCCACTAAATTCTTGATCTATTTTTGTAGGCATCAAAAGTTCAAGGACTTAGGGCATATTGGGTCAAACTCGAGTCGGAAGTGACCCGGATCGAATTATCAAGCCTATGATTAATCCGGGCCGTCCGATTCAAGAGCGGCTAGATCTGAGCCATCCGGGACGATCTGAAGCAATCCGAGCTAGGGTTAGGGTTGATCAAGCACTATGATCAAGATCTGAAGGTTCAATCCAATCAGAGCTAAATCAACCGTTGGATCAAGCTTGGAGGGCTCTAGAGCGTCCAATCACAGATAGAGTTGATCTGGACCATCCGTTGCACATTTGGAGGATATGAGCTACCACAAAGCAGATCCTGACCCCAGATCATCATCATCAAAGTTTGACTCCAATCAGAGCAAGATCTGCCGTTGGATCTCCTCCGATCAATCTGGACCGTCCGTTGATAACTATTTAATCAAAAATTTTGCCCGCAGCCCAGCTCGTCGCGTCTTCGCCAAGTCCTCGCCGCAGCATCGTTGTTCTTGGTTTTTCTTCGTTTCTTCAGAAATCTCTTCGTTTAGGAGGCGTGACCACCTCGATTCGAGCTCATCCTTGAGTGACAGCAAGGATTCGGATGGAGGCTTAGCTCAATTTCGTTTATTAGCTGATTTCTAGTTTCTGCATTTTGTTCTGTTTCTGTAATTCGAATCAGATTGTTTAGTTTTAGTTTCTAATCGTTTTGCTTAAGTTAGGTTTATTTTCTGCAAGTAAATTAGCTAGGCATTCTGTTCAGTGATCAATCGAAGGTAATTTCAGTTTATTTTCAGTTTATTGCTCGCGTATCAGCTGTGCTGAAAAACTGTCTCTGCGTGCCATTCTATTCCTGGTTTTTACAGTTTTTTTGAATCTAGTTTGTGCTTAGCTTAATTCCCTGCAATTTAAGCTCGCGTTTGGTATGTTAATGCATTAGAGTTGAGCTTGATTTCCATTCAATTCTGTTTCTGACTTTTAGCCCAGATCCTGCGTATCAGTGTTGCAACTGTGTTTCATTTCTATTCCCTGCGTATCAACCTGGTGGCTGCTGGTTCCGCAATTAGTTTTAAATGTAGCATCTATAAACCTATCTTTTCTGAATCATACCTGCTCTCAGTTGTTTGTTTGTCTTTTAATTCACTTTGTCGCTGCATTTTGAGCTCAATTTCTGATTTTTTGCATTGCACTTTTGAGCTGAATCATAGCTGCGTATCATGGTTTGGGATCAGAATGCTTGTTTAGCATCCAGTTGTTTTGACAGTAATTGACTCTGAATTCTGCAATTGATTAGTTTGTGTCAATTCATTTTCTTTACATCAGTTAATAGGGTTGCAATTAGAATTATTTTCAGCACATAGGTTTTCCTCATTTGTGTGCCAAATTAGATGAATTTCTGCACTTTGTATCAATAGAAGCTTTGGCATTGTTTGGTATCAAGTTAGCTACAAATTTTAGGGTGCTTAGGAGTTTGAAATCAGTTCGTGTTGCTTTAAGTTGTTTCGAAACCTTTCTCATCGGTTTGCTTTTAAATTTGTAGCTAGTTTCAATTGCTTGTCCTGAGTTAATTCAGAGGTAAGTTATTGCATTAGTTTAACTGAAAATTCATCACTGCATTCTTACTTGGTTTAGCATTTGTGTGCATGTGAAATCAGAAGTGCTTCTTTGAATTGTTTAAGTGCTAGATTGAGTTTCACATTAGTTGAGCTTATCAGTTGTCTAGTTAAGGTGCTTAGTTAAGTTCCGTTTCTTTTCATTGCAATTTCATTTCATAATCGCAATCCAAAACCAAATCACATTTGAAACCCAAAAACAATCACGACACCTAAATACAAGTTAGAATCACACAACGTCAACTAGCCCCGAGAAAAATACGACCTGTGGCCCCTATATTACATTTTCATACTTTTGATTGTAAAAAGGGTTTCCAGCTTTCATTTATAAATTCTAAATTTGAGGCCCACATTCGTGACAGTCAATTTGGGTTCGTCAGGTACCCTTTGACTTATCTTTTAGATATAGTCATATTGCTATGCATTGTCTGTTATAGATAACAGTAAGATTGTATGCTATATCTGTCCTAGTATACCTGTATTTGATATCGGTTGCTTATCCTTGTGGTTATTTCCTTTCCGCTTCATACAGTTTCAATAGTTGCCATGTATATAGTTATATATGCGTAGATGTAGAGATCTGTTCCCTTGCATTTGACATTGATAGATCATTGGTTATTTTGTCAGTATACCTATTAGGGTACTTGTATTCTTTGTTATAGGATTCGGACCTATACCTATACATTAGGGATAGATGAGGACTTGGTGGTTGTTGTATGGATGTATGTCATGCACCATCCTTGCATTGTTGCATGCTGACGATCATCGGCTCCTATGTAGTCTGAGCCCGTTGTCAGTTACATGAGGATATGCACACATCCACTCACGGGTAGTGGTTATCATAGAGTGTGTGCATTTGCCATGTATTGCTCCGTTCGGCCACTATTTGGAGGGTGGGTCCGGGCGTGGTAGCAGCCAGGGATCCCTTCTCGTACTGAGCCACGAGGAGATGAGAGCTTGACTCCCCCATTGCTTGGGGTAGGAGCGGAGTCTCCACCATCATCCTGTCCACCCGGTCACTCAGGAGCAGTGATGGCAGGGTGCGTACAGTTGTCATAGCTCTACCCTCTCAGACGTCACTTATGACAGGTGGACGATGATCTTATTGGTGTCAAGGGTGACACATGTCATTGCACCATGTGCATATTTTGCATCGTGCATTGTTTGCTGCATTTGATTTCTGCACTTGATTGACATGCATATACTGGATACCTGTTTACATTGGATTTTATGTTATACTTGTTCCATAGGGCTCTATTTCACCCTCTGCAGGATAGTGGGATTCGGGTATGTTCCTATATTCAGTACTTTCAGTATATATCATTTCCTATTGCTCGGATGAGACTGTATTAGTGTATATGCTTATTGTTATTGTAACGCACTATGCATATCTGCTGGGTATTCGCTGAGCTTATGGACTCACACCGTTGCCATTACTTTATTTTTCAGGTTGATATCTGCCAGGAGGGTCCGAGTCGCTAGTCCCGTGCTTGTGTCTACGTTTGATTTGGGTTTTATCTACCATTTTCTGGTTTAGGACCATATTATGTTTTATTTCCTTGCACTGGATTTATCGTGGACTTGTGATATGAGATTTGATTTATGATATTGTACTTTTGAGCCCTATGTTGGACTATGCGTGTGGTTTTGCTGCGTTCCTGCCCCCTGGCAGCTCAGGTAAGTTCGTATTTTGGATTTACGATTATATTGTCATATATATGTTGTTGTTTTGTTTGGATTGAGGCCTGAGGCCCATATAAACTGCGTGGGATTGTTATATATATTGTATGCATGTGTAAATTGTCCGCCGGACAAGGGAGGTGCTGTCCGATTTTCTATTGGATCAGCGGCTCCTAGGTCTCGGGGCGTGACACTTAGAACCCAAGACAAGTTCCTATATACGGGGTGAATTAAAAATTTAGAAATAATATAGTTCTTGGATACTTTTCTAAGTTGACCTATATGATTTTTAATATACTAGTTCAAATTATCAGGATAATTATTTTTCATTTGTCGTAAACATGCAATGTCAAACTATAATTTTTCAACTAAGTTTCTCAAATATAATTTTCGTTTTTCAAATTATCAGAAATAGAAGAACATGCACAAGTCAATTTCTTTTTCAATTCTCGATTATCTTTTTCTAATTTATAGTTAGCTTTAAGCATCACTTTTATTCCAGAATATAATTGATTGTGAGGGAGAAGACATACCTCACTTACCGGGTTGTTTTCAAAAAGAGGGACTCCCCCTTCGTCGTTACTTTCTTCTTACGTAGCTCCCCTTTCGTCGCTACTTTCTTCTAGCTCCCTTTTCATTAGTGCTTTCCTCTTGATGACTTGCCATCAGTGCAAGTCCAGCGCATTCTTCAGTTTTTGATTCTTTGGACGAGGTCTCGTCCTAGGTGGCTTTCAGCGCCTTCTTCTTCTTTGGTTCTTGGGTTTGGGACACTGATCTTTTAGATGACCCTCCTCGTTGCAATTATAGCATCGGACTATACGTTTTTTCGGATATCACTTTTTGACCTGAAACTTTAAAAATTTATTAGCCTTTTTAAAGAAACTTTTAAGGCTTTTTACCATTTCTGTCATTTTTTTCATCGTCCGTTGACGACTCCTCCTCGATCTGGTTTTTCCTCACGTTCAGAGCGACGTCCATTTTCTTGCTCTTCCCTACACACCGAGATTTGTGAAGCTCAAAAATCGAAAAGAGTTGTTCTAGAGTACTTGCCTTAAGGTCTTTTGATATGAAGTATTCGTCGATTACTGAGGACCAACTCGGGATTCTCGGGAAAACATTTAGTGTGTATAGTTGAGCATCACGATTTGTTACCTTTTCACTGAGGTTCTCAAGGCTCACGATTAGCTCTTTTACCTTGGCATGCAGTTGGACAACTGATTATCCATCTTCCATTCGGAGGTTGGTAAGCTGGCCTCGAAGGATATCTCGTTGCGCCAGTTTTGCCTCTGAGGTGCCTTCGTGCAATTACAAGAACTTTTCCCAAAGTTCCTTTGCTGAGTCATATTTCCCGATTCGATTGACATCTTGTTCGGGGAGGACAGTCAGCAGATGGAATTCTGCCTTTCCATTCACTATAATGTCTGCTTGCTTCTTTTTGTTATAGGAGTTAGGTTCCTTGATCTTTCCTTCGTTATCTTTCGGAGCTAAAAAATTATTTTTCATTGTCAGTAATAGTTCATAGTCAGTAGTAAAAAATACCTTCATCTTCCTCTTCTATGTTGCGAACTCCCCTCAAACTTCGACGGGTAGATCACTAGTCCAACCATTTTTTTTGAATTTGCTGTAGTTGGCGGTTAGTCCTTCTGCGACAACCTGACTTTGATACCACTTGTTGGATCGAGGTGGACCGACAAGAGGGGGTGAATTGCCCCTATAAAAATAAAGAAAGATTCCAGATAAATTGCATCAATAAATTAAAATACACATAATCTAATTAACTGAATTGAATTAGTAAAAGGCTAAGACACAAGAAGTTACTTGGTTGCAACCTGGGTGGTTGCTAATCCAAGACGGTTGAAGCTCACTATCAAAATCTCCTTCTGGCGGAGAAGTCTTTTATAGACTTTATAGCAAAAGACAAAAACTAGAAGCACAATGAAAAATAAGGAAGAATTCATATGCAATTCAATTGAATGATTGGAATTGAGCTCTGGGGGCCTATTTATAGCCCCAGTCAATTCTATCCAATTGCTGATGTGACATGATAGGGGCGCCCTAGTGGTTGAGGGCACCTAACACGTGGCTTGTGTGTTATCCGTGCGTAACGTTTTCAAATGGATAGCTGGTGGATAAAATCTACTCTCGGGCGCCCATATACATAGGGGTGCCCGAGTGACTTTTGATTAGCAACTTACTGACCAGTCTCCAACGGATCTTCTTGGGTAATTTTGGGGCCTTCCAGAGTTGGACTCACCCGAATCCTCCTCCGGCCTTGTCCTCGAGCGAGCTTCCTCCCGGCTTCTCATCCCTCAGACGCGGCACACGTCCTTCTCGCTCTACGAGTGTACTCTTCTGTAGCTTCCGCATCCTTCGGATGCACCGAGCCTGTCGGCTCACTTTCCCGTGCAATCTTTCTCGTCCACTGCGTCTTACGCTTGACTTCCTCCTCTCCTAAGCTCCTGTACACTTAGACATAGGGATCAAAACCATAACAGGACCTAACCTAACTTGGTTGATCACATCAAAACCAACCGAGGTACCAACAATTAGCGTTTGGAGATTCGTTTGGAAGAGAGCAAAACTGTGATTCTAAAATTGAGGCGCATTCGGAAAAAAAATAATTTAAGGGGCATTTTAAACAAAAGGAAAAATTTTAAGTACCCCATTAAAATTTTCTATTTAGAATTAATAAGACAATTAACATAGTAAATATTAAAAAAAGAGTTTTTTTAAAACAAAGGTTAATTTGATATATATATATATATATATATATATATATATATATATATATATAATATATATATATATATATATATATATATATATATATATATATATATATATATATATATATATATATATATATAAGTGCCCGATTCAGAGGCACTTAGATTGAATCCAGGTGTCCCGATTCATATTTTTTGATTTTTTAAAAATTAATATTTCTTTATATATAAATCTTAAATACATTTACTATACTTGAGCACCTATTTTTTCGTTTTAATTTTTTTTAGCTTAAACATTATAACCGAACCCGAGAAACCTAAACCATAGAGAAAAAAAATTTTATTGGCTTAAATCAGAGACATTATTAAAAAAATTGAGATTAATTAATCCAGTATATATGTATATATATATATATATATAATGAATTATGAGTTCATTAGATCCTGTTTAGCGTAAAAATGGATATTCATTCCTCATTATTAGACAATCACTTATTCACAAACTTCGAATAGGGCTAATAGTTTTCATTTTCCATCTCATGAAAAACCTTTCTTGCTCCGTTTAGCCCAATCCCCTTCTAGGGGTATTTTAGTGATTGGTTCTATAGGAACTGGACGATCCTATTTGGTCAAATACCTAGCGACCAACTCTTATATTCCTTTCATTACGATATTTCCGAATAATTTTCCGTATATCATACAAAAATTCATACTTATAGTTTTGGAATTTTTAAAAGCACATCTAACATTCAATTTCGTGAAGGGCGTAATTATTTCAATCCTTGTGATATTACATTCAAAGAATTATATTAATATTGTATTTCAAAGAATAATATCATTGTAATATTAATTTTTAAAATACAATATTACTATGTATTAATTTTAAGAATATTTATGTAACATCATTGTGATATTGATTTTCAAAATATAATACTTAATTTTAAGATTTATATAATAGTTAAGCGATGTTGATTTTTCACTTCTATAATGATATTATTCTTTAAAATTCAGTATAGTATTATTTTTTAAAATTTAGCATCATTGTCATTCAGTATAGTGTTATTTTTTTAAAGAAAAATGATAGGGAGAGTGAAAATGGAAAAGTGAAAGGCAAAGTAAATGATGTGATATTTTATATGTAGTGATTTTTGACGGGTTCACCGTCCCTCCCAGGGTATAGTTTGATTCGGGACAGCGGCCGATGGTATCCAAGCGATAATCGAACATGTACATATAAAGTGTCACGCCATTCACTTTACTTTCACTATCACATTTACATTCTCCCTATCATTGATGCTTTTAAAATTGAACATCGTAATAATATGATTCTTTAAATGTAAAAGAATTTGGCAACCGTAAGTGGCCATTTAAACCATCTCCAACCATCAACATCAAATTTGGTGTCATTTTCACACCAAAATGGTGCAATTTCAACACCAAATACTATTTTAACTCCAACTCATTCACACTATATATCACACCAAAAGAAATATTTCATAGAATATTCTATTTTTTCTTATTCATTTATTCATAATTTAATTATCGACCTAAATTTTAATTTAGTAATGATTTTGAATATAATTATTATATTTAAAATTAATATTTCATTTATATTTAATATTTTTTTTAAAAAATTACATCTAATTAATATATAAAAAATTATGATTTTTATTTTCAATATTTATTACATAATTATTCAGACATAAATATATTTTAAAAATATTATAAAATCATACACAATTAAGATAAAATATATTACTAATATAACACAGACAATGACAGTGAATTGAAAATACAATATTATGAGAATTTAACATTCAGAATTACTATATTGTTCCCATATATGATCAATTAACGCATTTCGAAGGGCAATATGAGCTTCTTTGTCTTTGATTTGTCTGTATCGAGCTAAAAAATCTTCAAACCGAGTACGATGTTGATTTTGTGTCAAGTGTCATTTTTATTTTGTATGTCAACATAATAGATAATGTATTTATATTTATGCATATCAAATTTTTAATTATTTTATTATATTTTTTTAAATTAGTGATATAATTTATAAATTTAATTATAATTAAAATATGCTTATAAATAAACTATGTTTAATAAAATTAAAATATGTTATTATATTTTTTTAATTTATATTTATAATAAATAATTGATATTATTAAATACTTATGGAAAAAATATTTATTATAAATTAATTTTTATTTATGATATTTATTAGTAATATAATATGTGCTAATACATATTATATTTATTCATTATATAGTATGATATTTATTATATTTATTCATTATATTAATAAAATATTAATATCACCAAATTTGGTATTGCAACAGTGCAATACCAAATTTGGTGATGCATTGTTGCAACACCAAATTTGGTGTAGGGATTTGGTGACCCGTTGGAGACAAATGGTGTTATTTTGACATCATTTTTGGTGAGATGATGCTCGGTTGGAGATGACCTTAGTAAATTGTCATATTTTTTAATTATTTTTTTCTTTTATCAATCATTTAACAATCAAAGAACTTTGACATGATATTTCTGGTACACGTGGGGGCGAAATGCATGATTTACTTTGTTGGCGAGGTCTACTACCTGTCAACTGTCAGGCCGTTTTGATGGATTATCCAATTAAGGATCCAACGGACACGATTGATCCAAATATTGGTCCCATAGATTAATTAGGGTTGGACATTCAAAGTATTCGTCGGCGCTCTACTTTGTAAGAATTTTTTGTGCGGAGCAGTGATCGCCTCTTTAATCTCCCCCAACGATGGTAAGCATTCTGGTCTCCGATATCTTTCTCGTTCTTTTCTCATTATTCAAGTATCTTCCTACTTGTTGCTTCACCTCTTTCACCAGTCTTTGAGACGACTGTAACTGCGATTTTGTCAAATTTTGATTTGATGTGCACGGCCGTATCTATTCTTCAAATAACATTCAAGTTCCTCCAAATGGGACGCGAACTCTGGGACGCTGGGCTTCTAGACTGCCACCGCGAGCGCTTCCCGATTTACCTTGGTAATCGTTGGGAAATTTCTGTGAGACCGGGCCGGTCACCTCAGGTTCAATTTGTCTGTTGTCTGGTTCATCATTTTTTTTTTCAAATAACATTCAAGTCATTTCGTTGGAATTGGATCCTGCGCCAAGACACGTCGGAAGAGCCACCGGTGATATTGAGAAGATGTTGACGAAGTCAGCCATGAGCTAGAGGGGAGTCATCGGGCGTTGCTTGGGCAAGCTGAGCTGCTTCAGGAGCCTGCTAACCGTAAACGAGCGAAGGAGGGGATAGAATGGAGGACAAGGAATGCCTAACTCATCGACTCTGATGTTCAAGTCAATCTAGAATGAGAAGTATAGTAAAAAATACAGTATGTGTGCATCTAGAGAGCATACTTAGACCCACGGGAGCATGTCTTTATAGGGAGTACAAGATATTCTATCCATAGTAAAGAATGTGTCATCTCAAAGGTCTTAGGGAGTACCTTGACAAGATGTCTTATCCATAGTAAAGAATATGCCATCTCAAAAATCTAAGAGGGTCATGCTGCCCATGTCTTGTAATGTATGGATCACATTATATTGATCATGCCGCTTCACGTGCAACCCATGTATTTTGACAACCCACATGGGGTACACGTGTAGCTAGTAAGTCAAAATGACTGGCGGGCAGCGCTAATCAGGATGACTGGTGAGTCTGTTGGGAAGACTGGTGAGTTGGCACAAAAGACGGGAGAGTCGGTGCCTGTCGGGAAGACTGTTTGAGTCGGCTTTGCTGGTTGAGTCAGCTAGGATGATTGGTTGGGTCGGTTCGTTCAGAATGATTGGTTGAATTGGCTCGGCAGGGATGATGCTAGGATGACTGTTGGGTTGGCTCGTTTAGGATGACTGGTTGAGTCGGTTTGTCCAAGATGATTGGTTGAATCAGCTCGGCATAGATGATCTTATGGATCCATATTGAGTTTGACCTCCCTGACATACTGTGGTGGAAGCTTCTTATAATCCCCATATCAGCATTGACGTAGAATCCCTTCTCGGAGGTTTTTTTTAGATTTATGGAACTTAAAACAACAAAAAAAGATAAGGGATCCTTAGGAAAGCTTGTTTAACCTGTATTTTTTTCCCTCTCTGTTTACTAAAGTATTGATATTATAGATTCATAGTTATCTGACAAATTTATCTGCAACTGGGAGAGATATGTCTGAGTAACTGCACATATTTCCAATTAGACAGTTATGTTTCTTGAGTAAGGTAGATGAAGTGTCTAAGAGTCTTGTCTAACTCCACATTAACATATCAATTGTCTGTTCAGAATTGGTTTAGTTTTCTTCTTCTAGTCTTCACCAGGTGACATTTTTGTTTAACTTGGATGTAGACGAAGCGCACGAAGAAGGCTGGCATTGTCGGCAAATACGGTATGCTACACCCTGAGCTACATTTACAATTCCTTTGATATATGTATCTCCGCTAAAGAGGATTTTCATCATGATTCTCATTTGCTGTTTCAGGCACCAGATATGGTGCTAGTTTGCGCAAGCAAATTAAGAAAATGGAAGTTTCACAGCATGCTAAGTATTTCTGTGAGTTCTGTGGAAAGGTACAATTGTTAATCTTGTTATATGCATTGACCTTGCTCTACTAAAGTATGTCATCTAAAGATAAAACTTTAAGTCCTGCAACCCTCTGAACATGGCCAAGTTTAGGCTTATCTTATCGAAACTGTTCTATCACAACCTCTAAAGCTTGATTGTATGTTTCTGTCCTTCATGTTCTGTTTGATTATCTCTGCACATTTCTTCTCTTAGTTTGCTGTGAAAAGAAAAGCAGTTGGAATTTGGGGATGCAAAGACTGTGGAAAGGTTAAGGCTGGTGGTGCTTATACCTTGAAGTAAGTATTCATAAGAGTTTTGGAGTTTCCTGCTATTGTTCGATGCTTATTTTGATCTTCTGTAACTTGTAAGTTCATTATCTTTGCAGCACTGCAAGCGCAGTCACTGTAAGGAGCACGATTCGTCGTTTGAGGGAGCAAACTGAATCGTAGTGCAACAGTTTGTCTAAGAATTTCGGTCGAAAGATGTCTGAAACTAAGTAGACAAAGCAAGTTGGAACAAGTTTGTTTTCCAAGTCAATATCTGAAGATTGGATTGGTCAACACACGCTTAATTTATTGTTGAGTTACTTGAATTGACATCTTGTTTGTTTGAATATTTTTGAGCTCATAATCTAGTAGTTTCTAGTCACTAATAACAATTCTTTTTTGCTATCTATTTATAATCAAATCGTGAGTAACATAAAGAGTGGAAGATGAGTTTATTTATAATTAATCTTATAAAATGACCATGAGTGACAATTGTTCCATGAGTTTGAGAAACAAAATCAAATTAATGAAACATGACGAGCACAAAAGTACCTAATGCATTTTACATTGGGAATGTGCTAACTTGAGTTACAATCAAGCACATTTAGTTGGAAAACACTCGAACACATTTAGCTCGATGGTGGAACAAAATCAAAGATACCAACTAAGTTCTTGACAAGCTAATATGTGAAATTTCATGAACAGTAACTATAGCTTTCACGTGTACAGAAAATCAAGCTGATTAATAAAACTAAAAGACATTTCATTACCTGATGATTCAAATCGCCCGTGTGTAACACCAAACTCCTTTTCCTTTTCTTTCTTTCTTTCAGATAAAGTAGAATTCATGCAATGGCAGATGCCTTGTGTATAGTATCAGCTGTCGGTATACTAAGAGGCCACTACAGGAACTAACTCGTACGATCTTGTCTCTATATTTTTAGAAGGGGAGATAAACCGACCCCCATACCTCTGTTGAAGGAATACTAGCATTGCAAGAAGGATTCCTCCGCAGGGAACAATGATATCCCATGCCATTGAATAAAAACCTTCATATGGGCTTGCATATATGTAGGATGAGTTCAAAGGAGGAACATAATAGCGACTCCTATAAGCATCGTAAGCATGAGGCAGTCCTCGGACAACAGTGTTTCCAACATAGAAGGAAGGCGCAAGAGCCTTTTCTTTGGTGCTGGAGAATACGTTGAAAATAACTTGAGGAAGCAAAAAGCCATCAAGTATCAAGCCAGCATAGGATATTAAACTACCCCAAAGAGAATCATGGAGCTGATTAGAATAAAGAGGTCTTCTTCTTACGCGAGCTTGGCTATAGATGGTGTGGACCAACCAGGCAATTAATCCTCCAACCAAATACAAAGGCAAGCATGTTTTGATAGTATTCTTCTCTGCTAGCCATAGACCCCTTGTTTCCTCATTGCCTGATCTTGCTGTCCATGAAAGTTGGAGAAAACGAAACTGCAATAAGAAAGCAATCATCGTTACTACCCTTACTATCACCTCATTTACCTCAAGCCATCCACCACTCCATAAGAAAACATTCTGATTGGAACTTGTTCTAAACAAAGCCTGAAAGTTCAGCACCAAAGGAATCATATACCCCAAAGTGAGAAGGACAAGCATAATAATCGATATAGATGGAAGCACTTCTGGTTTCTTCTTCACATGAAAGAGCTGCAGCCCGACAAAGATACATGACGATGTGAGAGAAATCATAACCATGATAAGTTCTACATCCATCCTCCATATCGACTGAGTTGCCTGCTCTATGTAGATAGTTGACGAAGTAATGTCAAGTGGTTTGATGAATAGTGGGTCCTTATCGTCTCGTGTGCTCCTAATTGTGCCATTGATCTTATCCCCTTCCCTGCGATTCAAAGGAGCAAGTTGGATGTTAATAATTATTTCACAGTCCATTGTTTCATGTCTTTTCATTTGCTGCTTAGCAGCTAAGGGAGCAACAACACGACAACCAACCAAGCAAAGCAGTCCAGTGTGAGCATTGTATATTCCTTCTGCTGAGATTTTTTCTGCTTTATGCATACTGAAAGATGAATTTGATAACATTAACTGTATCTCATAGCTTATGTTTTGGAGACCATGACTTTCAACATTAACTGAGACAGGTAAAGCTTGTTCGTTTTGCGCAAACATGTTACCATAGATTGTCTGTCCTATTGAAACTGGGTTAAAGTAGCACCAAGTTGCATTTCCCTGAGAACTTCTAGCAGATGCATCGAATCTAAAATCACGAAAAGATTTTCCATCAGGATACTTCTTTTTACCAGCACTTTTGGAGCTGACACTTACACAAGACTTCCTTGCAAGCTCCAATCTAGTGTAATTGTAATTCAAGCCAGGAAGAGAACCCATATAATTGTCAATGCTCCGGAATGAAACTTGGTCAAAATATCCTGAATTTTTCTCATTGTTGATGCTCCATATTCGCCCGACAGAAATACTGCGATTCTCAATTGACCATACAGCAGGGAACCACAAGCAAATCCTAATTGTGCAAGCATCAACAGTATAGTCCTCCAACAAATGTCCAGAGTTCTGTATACGGCAAGCAACAAGGCAAAGCTGGTGTTTTACAGGATCCCAAAACCCCTCGCTAACTAGCACCTTCCCTGGGATCAAGCTAGTACCCAAATAGAAGCCATCGTAATTTGAGAAACCAACATAGGCATGTACCATTCCATCATCAGAGCATTGCGTTTGATGGAAAGACATGGTGTATGGAGTAAATCTTGAACCCTGAGCAAAAGGACCGCACGAGCTCGTGGAACAATTCTTTTCATAATCCAACTCAAACCGCACACTCGACAGGCTCCTGAGATAGTAGCATAAAGAGTGAGATTGAAGCCCTAGAGACTCAGCGTTCACTCGATTGCAAGAATTCTTTGCGCGAGAGATCTGTGTGTACTCATATTTCCCAGGAGCATATGCCAAAACCGAAATTTGATCGAAATGATTCAAACTACCAGAAGCGTCTAGACTCTGCAAACTGCCCTTGATCAAGCTCGAAGTAATGTTCACAACTTTTGGGTAATCGAGCTTCAAGAGAGCAGAAACTTGGAGATTGTTACCTTGTAGCGACCTTCCGCGACCATTCCCCACCATACAAAGCTTACCGGAGACCTCGGACCAATAGCCGGAGAGATCGAGGCTTACCATCCCGCGCTGGAAGAAGGTCCGCGGGAGCCGAGGCCGGACCTGGTGGAAGTGGACATCAGAACTGCCGAGAACATGCCTTCCACGGATGGGGACTGAGCTACCCCCCGAACGGAGAATGAGAGTGGCAGCGATCTGGAGGACGCCGGGGGTCTGGGTCGGAAGGAGGGACCGGAGGGACCGGAGGCGGAAGAAGAAGTACGCAGGGAGCAGAGAGGAATTCCCACCGAGGAGGGCGTCTGCGCCGAAAACTACGCCCGAGGAGAGCTGGAAGTTCGCGGAGGCGGAGGGATCCAAAGCGTCGTCGGAGGCGGCGGATTCCGAGACAACGGATGAGCAGTGATCGGAATAGAGGACATCCGAAGAGGAAGTTGAAGAGCAGAGAAGGAGGAGGAGGACGATCACGAATAGGGGAGAAGCCCCGGAGAAAGGGGAGAAGCAAGTCGTCGCCATCGACGAAACTGGAAGCGCGAAGAGAGGGTGAAAATAACGAGGGGAGCCGGCAGGACGGGGATACCGACGTTGAACATTTATAAACCGTTATATTCCACGTAACAATCTGTTTTCTACGTATTTTTTTGGCTTCTACCGTTTGTTTTAATACCAGTATTTTATTTTTACCGATTAACCATACAAATTTTCTATTTACCATCGAAATAAATCAGAAAATACAAATAAAACAATTTAGAATGACCAAGCTTTCTCTTGTACTATGATCCAACCGAACAGGTATAGATCAAATGAGATAAGGGTAAGAAGAAAATGAATGAGATGGATTGACTTAAGAACGCTGATTGATGATCATTCGCTACGGGCGACTTCCGTGAGACTAGACGGATAACCCCCAATTACATAGGCTGAAGATGCTGAGCTAGGAACTCATAGACAGATTGAAACAATCCAAATGCAGACTAACTAGGCAATTACAGTCCAGCACATTTAGTCAACACCACAATACATTACAAGATTGTACGAGTCACAACGGCAACACAACACTACAAGTCGTAGAGACACATCACTGAAACTTACAAGAACACCAAGCTATTCGAAATCCTCTCTCGGGTCATTTTCACCGAAAGCGGATATGAGTTCTGGGATAAGTTTAGCAAGCATGATCTTAAACCCAGTGGAGCAACTTCCGCAGCGTTCATCAGACACCGTTTCACGCTCGAAAGCATGCCCAACCTCCGCGCCTTCTAGATATGCCTTGCAAGCGATAAGGATTTGATGCGATCTTTTAGCAAAGTGCTCTTCCACAAATGCTTTGAAATGCTGCAATTCAAATTGAAACAGCTCAACGGGGCTCCAAAAGAAGCAATAACCTACTTGGTTATGAAACATGGAAGATAGTATACTTGTATATACCTTAGGTGGCCTGCGCAGCATGTATAGCATCGACTTGCATGACTGCAGGAATGCGTTCTCGTTGTATGTGATTGAGTTTTTCTCAGCCCCGACTTTTCCAATCTCTTCATCGTATCCAGCCTCGTTGAAATATGGTTTCTCATTCAGGACGAGCGCCTGAAGGGATAGCAGAACTTGAAGAATGGTGGAGTTTTCAGGATTCCACACTTCGGTACCGGTTCCCGTCCATGTATTCAGAAGGCTGAGACAAACCTTTCCTGATTCATACAAGTTGGGGTTTAACCTCAAGCCACAGGACTTATAGTGAACGGCCTGCATAACAGATTAACAATCACACGCCTATAAAAATTCTGAATGTGTTTTCTTGATGGGGAACATCTAAATCCATATCCATATGTAGAAACATAAAAAATTATAAAAACCTAAACAGCAATTCATGCTTCAGATAGAGTTTTTCCATGCATGTTTAGAAACAAAATAGAAAAGAGACGTTAATTTAGCAGCTATTCAGCTCAAAATTAAGCAGAAAAAGAAGATTAGCACACTCAGCACACTCACAGGGGGCTCATGAGGATAATCTGGAGGAAAGAAAATATCAAAGAAGAATAGTCCATCGTGATATGGAGTTCCAGGGGCTCCAACAATGACTGCTCTCAAAAGATCCATTCTTTCCTCATAAACCCTAACGAAGACAGTATCTGCACAAGGACGCATAATGTCAAATATTAGAGGAAATAATAAAAATCAGAAACATAATCAGCATTTCATAAAAGTTAGTCTAGCCTTGTTAGTCCCGACTATTGGAGTGGTTACATGGATCTTATCAGTAGTAATATACTCTCGAATTATTTTTAATTGTCATACAAAATTGTCCTTGATCTTCTACAATCGTTCAACTCACTTTCATTGATTGAACTTATCTAACTATAGAATTAGTTAGTTAATCTTTCAACATGTTTACACCACCTTAATGCATGATCCAGTTTCTCTCACCTTCTCAAGCAATGGATTATGGAATTACACCTAAATAACGTCAGATAGTAGTATTTAATTTTAATCTCTCCTCGTAAAACTCCATGTATCCATGTTAGCATTCAATTCTTTACTACCTTAACATTATTGTATGTAAGGAAAAAATATTTTCATAGCAGTCTTATCTACATTCCCCAAGGGGTTACTTATGAAACTTGATTTAACCACCAATTAATACCATCATATCAAGACAAATCCCATAAATGACACAAGTTTAAAGTGAAAAATAAACCTGGCAAATCCTTTTTCAGGATATTCCATTCTTGCTGTACTTTCTTGAACCAGCCTCTTTTAACCTGATTAAAATTATAGTCTTGTCATGTGTAATTAATAATCTGAAGACTTCAACCAACTTGTATACCTGGGACAGCATTGAACCATTGCCAATTCCATTGATAAAATGATGATCAGAGAAATCATTGACCATATCAAATTTGTTAAAGTCCATTGGTCTAACTTCTTCAGGTAAAATACTTAGTTCGTCATTCTGTTCAGATGGTTCTGCTTCTTGAGCCAGAACTTCCATTTGACTCTTTTTTAGGTCAAATTGAAGTTCTTTATTTGAAAGTTGGCATTGATACTCTTCTCCCCTCTGCATTGGGACTCCATTAGTTATTTTAAGTCATTATCCAGTCAATCTTAGAATTCATATTTGCTTAAGTAGCAAAACTCAACTGAGACACCCAGAGAATCTGAACCCTTAAAGCCAAAGAAATTTCTGGCAACATGTGTAAGAAACCCAACCGCCGCTCCAGGAAACAAACATTTGACAGATTTCAATGACTTTGTTGGATGATCCTCATTCTCAAAAATCTAGAAAACAAATATTCGCAATTAGATCAAAATTCTGGGCAAGTAAAATTTATAAATATTCTTTACCCCTAGCAAACAAATGGTAGTATGTAAATTCAGAAAGCATATCATATACCATTTCCGTCTTGTTTGATAGTAATTTCTGCTGATCAGCAGTACCCTTGCTGATAGTTACAGAAGAAGATTCCTCATTAGATGACAACACTGTAGGACTTGAAATCTTATCCAGTCCAAAAATTTCATATGGTGGAACCTGAAAATCACAAAAAAAAGTTTTCAAACGCTAACATTAGCTCACGAAAATGCTGACAAGTTGGAAAAAACAATGAATCCCAATAGGAGGTAGTAAGTAATAAATCTTCACTTTTCAATTGAGTCAAATTGAGCTTGCAAGATATAACAGTGTGAATACGTACCTTCGAGACATGACCACTAGCCCATCTCACTTCAACACAATCATCTTTGTAACCAATCACAGTTCCTATGCATGATAAGCAACTTTGAAAAAAATCTCTATGGTTGTCATCGGTGTGCTGTCCAAGGGTTTCTTCGCATGATAAAGAATTGTATCCTGGATAACTGCTTTGCCTAGCTACCAGGTCTTTGCACTGCATATCTCTGAGATTTTCATTCACTATCTCAACATGAGGAATATATCTAACCACAATGTCACCAATGCAATGTGAGAAATCAGGATGTTCAATCAATTCATAAGCACTCACCATCTCTTCGGTGGATCCACACATGGAATCAACTGTTTGTTTATTAACCTCAGGTATTATCCATTTTACCTTAACTGTACGCTCATATGAGTCCACACTTTTTACAATGCCAAGCCTTTGGATCCTTGGAGCACAAACATCTTCTGGTGCCAACTTCTCCATAACAAACTGTTCTGGCCAAAAATCATGATCACATATATTGTTTACGGGTGACAACATTTGTGGATCTATACCAACTGATTTTTCTCCATTTTGCCACAAGATGTCAACTTTTCTTTTTGTTTTTGTGATCAAGTAAATCTCTTGCCTTTTCATTTCGATTTTCTTCTGCATTTCCATGGAATATATTGGTGCCATTCGCAGAGGTTGTCTAGCTTCTGCACTGTCTTGAAGATTATGGGTATAATCAACTGGAAGTCTACACCAATCCCCAATTTGCCAATTAGCATACAAAAAATATGACAAGAGAGTGAGATCAGTTGGAGATTGGAAACGAGCAGGAGTAGATGAAAGAATGTTCTGACCAATAATGACAGAACAAATCCAATTAACACATATTAGTCCTACTTCCACTTGGAAGACAGTGCCTTCCTCTTGGTTCACCTTTAAACCACACAACCATGATGGCAATTTTGAATCATGTGGAATTTTGAGTGTTACACGTTGTCCTGGATAGTACTGAAATGGTGAATCTTCAAGTCTTGGAGAGAGAGGAACCAAATCAACAGAATCTCTAACTAAAATTTCATTCTTTTCCCCGCCATCAAAGAGAACAGCAACCATATCAAATACTTTCTCGACCCTTCCAATCCATGGACCATGGGCTACATAATCACCAATATCAAATGATCTGAACCTGTTAAGTCTCTTGCTGTTTATTTCCTTGATCATTCCACCAGAAATTGTCTCCAATTCTACAACCATATCAATATCCACAACCCGACCCAACTGCCCTGAGGGATCTGTTATAGAACAGACAACATCACCATGAACAAAGCCTCTTTCAAACGTAAGGAAATCATCAATTTTATCAATACTCTCATCGAGACTCGACAGGATAATCTGAGCGTGTCCCCCATATGTTGATTCACTTTCATCTAAGTCTTCACTGTCGCTGATTTCGGAATAGATTTCACTATCTGAGTCTATGACAAGTACATCCATAGTTTTAAGTACCTATAAGAAATAAGCCACTACATTTCAACATCAAATACTAAGATAAGTTCATCATCTCAGTCTCATTAATTATCAAGAGATAGGACTCAATGAAAATAATAAAATTGAGTTGCTAAAGTTAACATTAGTTTCATTACAGAATGGGAGACGATACAAAACCATTGATCTCTCACTAAATTAGAAGCAAAATATTGACAATCTTTAAAGGAAAATAACGCATTGGGAGTACAGAGATGAAAATAAGAGATAGAGGAGTTGCTTACCTTTTACTTTGTTCTCCTTCAGAAACCAAGGTTGATAACCAAGTACCCAAAATTTGAGAATATGTTTTGATCTTCAATTAATGATATCAACTAAAAGAGTTTCTTAAGCCAGAAAGCTAATGGCTGAAAAAGAGGTAGATAAATAGATGCAGGAGCTTCACTGCAACCAATTCTATTGCCAAAGGGGATTTTCCCAGTAACTAAAGAAAGTTATAGAATCAGCAGCTAGAGGAGATATCCCAAGCGAATGAAGTGACACTACCACTTGCCAAAGGAGATTTGTCCGAGAGAGCTAAAAACTGACAATCACAATCAGATGCCAAAGGAGAATTGCCCGACTGAAGAAAAAATATAACTTGCCAAGGGAGAATTGCCAGAAAGGACTTTCTGCCAAAGGAGATTTGCCCTACAAGAGAGTATACCATACATATACCTATTCTGAAAAGTCCTTCAAATCCAAATTTGCTTATAGTGAATGTTTCAACTACAAAAGGTGCTAAGTAAATGCCAAAGGAGATGTCCCCATATATATTTCTGTGCTACGTTCTGCCAATGGAGACTTGCTCAACAGAAAGAAAACTTTCACTGTAGCCCTTCATGCATGGACCAGCCCCTGCAAATGAGAAGAATAAAGAGTAACGCACTAAATCGTTTTACTTCAAAGAAAACAACACTAGTCACTTAACGAGCAAAATCAAATAGTACAAATTGGGATGAGTTTCAACTCAATTGTGAAAAAGAATATCAAAAGGATTTAGTAACTTGCTTCGAAGAAAGAAAGCAAGTAAATAGTAACACATTAATAAAGATTTCACTAAACTACTCAGCAAACCATACACTTTTGGACTAATTTCTTGATAGAGCGTAACATCACGTCAGGACCAACAAAGATGCAAGTAATAACGTACCGTAAGAACCGAACTGAGTTTTAATTGTCCAAGTTCATACAAATCAGGAAATCATTGTTGGGACTGTTATATTCAATCTGATTCTTCCCATAACACAAGAAGTCAAAAAGTTGTCTATAAGAAAACATGCGCACACGTTGCTCCTAAAAACCATACTAGATTATACACCAAAACGTATGCTCGCCCAAAACTAACCCACAATGATGAACCATAAAACCCTAAAAAGACAATTTTGTTGGAGACTACGTAATATATAGAACCAAAACCAGATGCATAGCCCCCCAAAAGAGTGGAAGAGAGAAAAACCACGAACTGATAATACCAAAATAAAATTACAAAATAAGGGCATACTTTATCACTTCAAACTCCATTTCGGAGGGCGTCAGAGGAAGAGGAGAAGCCAAGAAGCGAACTTTTTTGGTTCCTTTCAGTCAATCGATCCGATTCCTCCTCAACCAAAACTGAACGGGCCATTCCGGAGGCGACCGATCATGTCTACTCCAAAAAGATCCCTCCTTTGGCCGCTTCTCCTCCTCCTCTGCCGCAGAGGAACTTCTGGTGGGTTCACTTCGTGCACTGGTCGGACTGGGGAGAGATCGCGCTATTTGAAAAGACTCGACATCCATTAATTTATACGTAAAAGCAAATGAAACGGAAGATGCTGCGATTTGGGCGGTAGCGGTGATGCGTCGGGTAATATGCGTGAGGATATTCTCGATGCTTTTTCTTCAGATTATCCATCGCCATGGATTCAATGTATTTATACGTTTTTACATCCCAATTTGCACTAAAATCTTCTCAGAATTTTAGTATGACATAATTTATCTTAATTTATAAAATATTATTAGAAAAAATAGTTTCTTAGGTTCTGATTGGGATGTTAATAGACACGTGGTTAGAGAAGGCTACGTGATATGATTATAATGATAAGAGAAGTCTTCGAGGTCAACTCGGAAGAGAAATATCTGAGGTCATCTCGGGAGAGAAGTACTTGAAGTCATCTCGAGAGAGAAGGGCCCGAGTCTATCTTGGGAGGGAAGTGGCTGAGTCCAACTTGGGAGAGAAGTGCCTGAGGCCATCTTGGGAGAGAAGCTTAGCCGAGTGTTAGACCTCGGTTGACCTATCACTCGGGATCTCATTCATAAAGTCGATAAACACCCTGGAGTACGCACAGAGCATTAGTGACGAAAGGAAAAAACAATCCGGAATGATAATGGTAAACTTAATATGCGTGACGACGGTTACCAGCACCCTCTTGCGTAGGATAGCTAGCAAGTGGTTACGACCAATAATGCATGATGATAATGGTGAACTTAATATGTCAGAGGTCATCTCAGGAGAGAAGTGCTTGAAGTCATCTTGGGAGAGAAGGACCCAAGTCTATCTCGAGAGGGAAGTGACCGAGTCCAACTTGGGAGAGAAGTGCCCGATGCCATCTTGGGAGAGAAGCTCAGCCGAGTGTTAGACCTTGGTTGACCTATCACTCGGGATCTCATTCATAAAGTCGATAAACACCTTGGAGTACAGGTAGAGCACTAGTGACGAAAGCAAAAAAACAATCCGGAATGATAATGGTAAACTTAATATGCGTGACGATGGTTACCAGCACCCTCCTGCGTAGGATAACTAGCAAGTGGTTACGACCAATAATGCATGATGATAATGGTGAACTTAATATGCACGGTGACAATTACCAACATCTCTTTGCATATGATAGCTGACAGACAAGTACGACCCGTAATACGTAGAAACAAGGGAGGTAGTTATAATAATATCTAGGTGCTCGAAAGGGAGGAACGATGACTATATAAGGTGCTTAGACAGCTAGATAAAGGGGACAAAATTCTCTTAGCTCTAAACAACTTCTCTCCTATTTTGAAGGGTTTCTGACTAGAGCGTTGGAGAGGACTCCACCGGAACTCCTTCCGGTGTATCTCTTTAACGCTTATGTTGATATCGCAAGTTTAGCACACCCCTTGTCACCCAAGACTATACTATCGAGATCTATTATCTATGTCGTTCACTTCCCGAATAAATTCCTTAACAATATCTAAAAATTATTTGATAAATTTTTTTTTGTGAATTAAAAGATATTATGAAAGAACGACTAAATTCATAACAAATGGTGTCTCATTTATCCCGAACATTTTTATTGCCGATTTCACAGCGAAATAAAAATTATACTAATCGAGTGACTTTTTAAATGAGAAGGATTTTATTCCTATGAAATTATATTTTGAAAATTCGAACTATATTTTCATATGATAATTGATCATTCAAATATCCACTCGATTAGGTTGGTGGGCACAAAAGGACGACTAATCTTGAAGATAGATAAATTTTTTTATTTATCTATTGAAGTTGATCTTCAAAATATTTATTTCATTTCAAATTCAAATGTTTGATTTTTTTATTATTTTCCTAAATGTTTTATCACTGCATCACATAGGAACTACTATTTTCAGTTTCAGGGACTGATTCAATTGATAAATATATAAGAATAATGATTGTAGTTCGATAGGAAATTTTATTACTTCAGTAGATTCTCACTCGTACATTTATCAATTTAGATTTCGTTTGTCATGATGTGGTTGAATCCAACCTTTGCCTCTCATTCATGCTTGCCCTGGTAACTGATGAAAAATTTTCGTAGGATCAGGTCGGTCACCCCAAGTTCGTCTGCTACTTGATTTAATATTTTTTTTTACTAAATGTTGTTCCCACATGATAGACTAATAATTAGCATGTTCGTCCTCCCAACGCGTTTGTCATTTTGAGGTCTGAGAGTTAAAATATGATAAAGTCAGTGTGTTCGCCCTTCCCACGTGTTAGTCATAGCATCCAGGCTAGTATAGTCCTCGTGATTTATCTCCTCTATGTTGACTTTGGGACGGATTGGCGGGGGTGAACGAATCACCTTTTGCCACCTACTGAGTAAATATTACGACTATTTTAAAATAGTTTTAATTAATTTTAATAAAATTTAAATAATTTTGACTAAATTGATAAAGAGTATTTTGATATAATTGTTAGGACACGTATGAGATAGAGGAGGATGAATAGCTCATTTCACTTCTTTGAACTTGGACGACAGCGGAAAACTCGAAGCGAAACTCTCAATCGTTAACACTTTCAATTTTACTTTGTATCCATTTTCTTGAGATAACTAATCTAAGAGTTTACTCCTCACACTCACAGCCTCATTATGAAACCTCCTTTCTGGAGGCGAAAAAACCACGTACAAGCTCAAACACGAGAATACAACAAGAAAACAAGAAGTCAAATATAAATATACAATCGAGAATGACTTTAGGGTTTATGATGAGGAACTTTACGCTGCTTGCTCTTTTCTTGTTTTGAATTGTCTCTTGGTGGATGGAAATGCAATAACACTTTACTCCAAAACACTCAAGAACTGGCATAAGCTTTCGTTGCTTCAAACTTTCATGAAAACCCTTTTTCTAGGACTGACTTACGCTTCTTAACCAATTAACCTTATCCCAATCAATTGCCACGTTAGATCTGTTGATGCAGTCTGACCCTGATTGTTGTTTTGGTGTTGACACCGATTTTAGTTTAGGTTGATGATTATGATTATGGTTAAGTCCTGATCGGGGATTAGGCATGTTATGGAAAATCCTAGCTTGGAGGGTTAGGTGTTGAAAAATCCTAACCTGGAGGGGTAGGTGTGAAAAATCCTAGTTTGGAGGGCTAGGTGTTGAAAAGTCCTAATTCGGAAGGGGGGTGAAAATTCCTAGCTTGGAGGGCTAGGTGAAAAGTCCTAACTTGGAGGGTTAGGTGAAAAGTCCCAACTTGGAGGGTTAGGTGAAAAAGTCCTGGCTTGGAGGGTCATGTCCTAGCTTGGAGGGCTAGGTTTGGAAAGTCCTAATTTGGAAGAGTTGGGTGAAAAGTCCTAATTTGGAGGGCTAGGTGAAAAGTCCTAACTTGGACTGTTAGGTGAAAATTCCCAACTTGGAGGGTTAGGTGAAAAAGTCCTAGCTTGGAGGGCTAGGTTGGATGAAACCCTAGCTTGGAGGGCTAGGTTGGAGCCCCTGGATCGGTCTGGTGACCGATCAGGGAGTTGGCACGGTGCTCCTTCGTGGATCGGTCTGGTGACCGATCCAGCGATGACTGATCGGTCTGGTGACCGATCGGGGAGTATGCGTTTCACCCACTGCTTGGCTCCTGATCGGTCTGGTGACCGATCAGGGAGCATACAGTGAGGTTGAGTTCCCCTGCTGATCTGCTCCTGATCGGTCTGATGATCGATCTGGATCACTGTGCAGATCGTTCTGGAGAACGATCCAGCGTTGCGTGTTCCTCACTATGATCGATCAGGACGGAGCCTGATCGGTCTGGTCATGACCTGATCGGTCTTGTGACCAATCAGGAGGCTCCCTGATCGGTCGGGTGACCGATCAGGAGGTTTGGACTGCGAAGCTTAGAAATTGCCCGGCAAAGGGGTGGATCGGTCTGGTGATCGATCCACAACTTGGGATCGGTCTGGTGATCGATCCACAACTTGGGATCGGTCTGGTGATCGGTCCAGGAGAGTCCCAAAGAAATCGCGATTTCTGATTGAGCGTTGGGGACCAATCAGGACTGAGCCTGATCGGTCTGAACCCAGCCTGATCGGTCTGGTGACTGATCAGGAGACCCTCTTCGGTCCGGTGACCGATCACTTTAATTCAAAATGCACTGACAGACGCTCTGATCGCGTCTGAACGTATCCGATTCTCTGCGCTTAATCTTTGATGCTTGATTTTCTGTTTGATATACTGCTCTAATGATCTGATTAAGCTGCAGGTGACAGAGAAGGATTCAAACACTCAAGGAGAGTCAATGGTGACCTTTCCTTGGAGCAGGTTGGTCCGTTTTCCATCTCAGGTTGCAACGGCTGGAGCTGCAGACTGGAGCTTGGCTGAGGGAAGCTCAGGGAGTCCAGGGAGAGCTCAGTGGTAGCTGGCGTTGGCAGGTAAGTAGCTGGAGGCTACTGTGAGATGGTGTCACATGTGCTCAGTGGAGAAACAAAAGGGCGTAGAGGAGAAGAGCAGAGAAGAGTTCGCTGAATCGACTTCTGGCTTGAGTTCTGGCTGCGCATTTGTGTTCTCCACACTTTGCTTGTGTGTTCTGAAGTTTCATCATCTTGAGCAAGCATCTGCAATCAGTGAAGCAACCGTCTCTTACTTGAGTGCTTGGAGGAAGGAACAAGAGACTTTAAGTCCAACAGCGAGAAGACACGAAGAAAGGATTCTTGCGTGAGATCGTCGCTGGGTGGAGCTCGGGAGAAGCTTGCTATGTTCTTGTCTGTGCTAAGTGCTAAGTAAGTTCTTTCTTGTGTTTCATTGTGCTTAAACTATATCCTTGATTGAAACGCTGTGGGGAGGTTACTCCACCGAGAAGGAGGTTGCTTTCTATCTGGTGTTCACCGGGACTTGATCTGCCGACGATCAAGGGATCGCCCACCTTAAGGGCACGCCAAGGAGTAGGGGCAAGTTATCCCCGAACTTTGTAAATCCTCTTGTTAGCGTTCTTATGTTTGCTCATAGTTTAGGGTTTTGATTTTCTGCATACTCTGCTTTTATTCTTTCCGCTGTGCTACTGACGATTGAAGTGCAGAATTTTGATAAAAACTTGAAGTCCAAGTGTTTGGCTATATTCACCCCCCTCTCTAGCCATCCGAGTTTCAACAAGTGGTATCAGAGCTTGGGGCTCTATTTTTGCGGATTAACAACCGAGAGCTATCATCCATGGCTTTAAGAGAAGGTTTCTCCACCACCCGACCTCCTTTCTTTGATGGCGCTGACTTTCAATATTGGAGATCCAAGATAGAGTACTATCTTAAGATGAACATCAACACTTGGTTCGCTGTGAAGGAGGGTTTCACCCCTCCTAAGGATGATGAAGGCAAAGAACTTGAGTCATGACGGTGGACAACTGAATAAACTCGAAAGAGTGAAGCCGACGCAAAGGCGGTTGTCACTTTACAATGCGGCATGAACAAAGATCAACTCATTAAGGTTGGTTCATTCACAAGTGCTAAAGACTTGTGGAACAAGCTCATCGAGCTCCATGAGAGAACCCGAGACTCAAGAATAGCTAAGAGAGACTTATTCCTCAACCAACTCCAAAACCTCTCCATGAAGGAGAATGACAGCAGATTCAAAGAGGTATTGAATGGTCTCCTCTCAATTGATGAAAAGGTCGAGAATCGCGACCTTGTGAGGTATGTTCTAAAAACATTTCTAAGGAATGTTTTGTGGTCATCCATGGTGGATGCCTACAAAGTCTCCAAGGATTTATCCATTGTTAAGTTAGATGATTTGTTTTGTGAAATGGAATTGCATGAAATGGCTAACAAAGGCCCCAAGGAGAAGGGGATTGCCTTAGTTGCAGGGGATCGATCCAACAAGAAGAAGAAGGAGAAGAAGAAGGAGAAAGAAGTCTCTTCATCTTCATCCTCTTTCGAATCTGAGTCCGATTCCGAGGAAGATGGCAGCGGGTCTTCTTCCTCCGAGATGACAAATTTTGTGAGAAGAATGATGAGAAGGGGTCGACGCTTCAAGGGTAAAGGTAACCCTAGTGAAGCTAAAGTTGATAAGACTAATGTTTCTTGTTTTGAGTGTGGTAGGAAAGGGCACTTCAAGAGTGAATGCCCAAAGCTAAAGAGAAAGGAGGAGAAATCCAAAAAGAAAAAGAAGAAGGCCTTGAAGGCCACTTGGGATGAGTTATCCTCAAGCTCATCGGATGAAGAGGAGGAGAAGAGCACAAGGCATGTGACACTCATGACTCTTGGAGAAGAGAGCAGTGATGAATCTTCCAACTCCTCAAACGCGGCTTCATCATCCTCGGATGATGAAGAGGTTATGATTGAGGGGGAGCATCTATCAACTTGGTTCGTTGATAGTGGGTGCTCCAAACACATGACCGGGGATAAATCATTGTTTACCACACTTCAAAAGAAAAGTAGAGGTAATGTTTCATTGGGTAACAATGGTAGTCTTAAGGTCATAGGAATAGGTGACATTCAAATGTCCGAATGTCTTAGAATTTCAAATGTCCTTCTAGTCAAGGGGATGACATTTAATCTCCTAAGTGTAAGTCAATTGTGTGACACGGGTTACACAATTGATTTTCAACCAAGTTAATGTCTAGTTAGACAACATGACACCTTGGACACGGTACTAGTAGGAACAGGAGTAGACAATATTTATCAAGTTTCATTTAAAAGTGCTACTAATGCTTTTGCTAAGTGTTTCATGTCAAAAGAAGAAGAGTCCACCCTTTGGCACCGGAGGCTAGCACATGTTAACATGAAGAACATCCGGAAGTTGGCCAACAAGGGATTAGTTCGTGGCTTACCAAGCATCAAGTATGAAAAAGACAAACTTTGTGATGCATGTCAAATGGGTAAGCAAACAAAATCTACACATAAAGGTAAAAGCGCTGTAAGTACATCTACCGTTTTAGATTTACTTCACATGGATCTATTTGATTGTAGTACTATTATATCATTGAATGGAAGTAGATATTGCTTTGTTATCATTGATGATTTTACTAAATATACATGGACTTATTTTCTAAAATATAAGGACCAAACCTTAGATGTTTTCATTTCCTTTTGTATAAGAGTTGAAAATGAAAAATCATCAATAATTAAGACAATTAGAAGTGATCATGGAGGTGAATTTCAAAATCAACGATTCTTAAAATTTTGTCAAGATAGAGGTTATAGACATGAGTTCTCCACTCCTAGAACACCATAACAAAACGGTATTTTAGAGAGGAAGAACCGTGTTCTACAAGAGGCTGCATGAAGCATGCTTAATGAGTACTCACTACCGAGTTACTTATGGGCTGAAACTGTAAATACAGCTTGCTATGTGCAAAACCGAATCCTCATCCATAGGCTCTTAGGAAAGACTCCCAATGAACTTTGGTTTGGAAAATCACCTACGGTTAACACATTAGGGTGTTTGGTTGTAAGGTATTCATTCTAAACACCAAGGACCAACTTGGAAAGTTCACGGCAAAAGCTGATGAAGGGATACTAGTCAGGTATTCCCTAGTTAGCAAAGCCTACCGAGTCTACAATAAGAAATCTAGATTGGTTGAAGAGTCTTTTGATGTTGTCTTTGAAGAAATTCCGAAAGTCAATGGTCAACCAGAGTATGAAGTCTAATTCGAACTTAGGAGACTAAGTTTGAATGAGAGTCCAAATGTTGTTGATGGTGATGAATCCGATGACGGTGAGCCTAGACAATCCATAGATCAGCCGGATCGTGAGGCTGAGCTTGTGTCTAGTGAACTCATTCAAGAAGCACCACCAACACCTAGGCAAACTAGATTAGCCTCCAGTCATCCCCAAGACCAAATTGTTGGAGACATCCACCATGGGGTTCGAACTAGATCATTCTTTAGGAATTAGGCTAATGAAGTTGCTCTAATTTTCGAAATTGAACCTAGAAAAATTGATGAAGCATTAAATGATTCCGATTGGATCATTGCAATGCAAGATGAACTAGGTCAATTCGAAAGGAGTCAAGTTTGGGACTTAGTCCCTAGACCTAAGAAGACCACCATCATTGGAACCAAATGGGTCTTCAAAAATAAATTGAACCATAAGGGAGAAATCATTAGAAACAAGGCACGCTTAGTAGCCAAGGGCTATAGTCAAGTTGAAGGCCTTGATTATGATGAGACATATGCTCCCGTGGCACTATTAGTGTCCATCCGATTGATGCTAGCATTTGCATCACATCGTGGCTTCAAGCTCTATCAAATGGATGTCAAATCGGCCTTTCTAAATGGTTTGATTAGAGAAGAGGTCTATGTCGAACAACCTCTGGGGTTTGAGAGAACCGAATTTCCAAACCACGTGTTCAAGCTCAAAAAGGCACTTTATGGCTTTAAACAAGCACCCCGAGCTTGGTATGAGCGGTTGTCGACATTCCTAATTGAGAAAGGCTTTGTAAGAGGCCAAATAGACCATACACTATTTCTGCGAAGAGATGGTGACAATATTTTTGTGGCCCAAGTATATGTCGATGACATAATTTGTGGCTCAAATAACAAGAGCTATTTAAATGAATTCATTGGACACATGGAAAGTAAATTTGAAATGAGTCTAGTGGGAGAGTTGACTTTCTTCCTTGGACTAGAAATCAAACAAACTCGTGATGGAATCCATGTGCACCAATCAAAATATACTCAGGAGATGCTTCGAAAATTCAATATGAGTGATTCAAAAGAGGTAACCACTCCCATGGCTACAAACACAAGATTAGACAATGATGAGAGTGACAAATCCGTTGATTTGACTCAATATCGGAGCATGATAGGGAGTTTGCTATACCTCACAGCTAGTCGACCTGATATTCTATTTGTTGTGGGGGTATGTGCGCTAGGTATCAAGTTTGTGCCAAGGAATCTCATTTAATCGCTGTTAAGAGGATTTTGAGATATCTTAAAGGCACAATAGGAGTCGGTCTTTGGTACCCTTGTACTGAATCATTTGATCTGATTGGCTATACCGATTCCGACTACGCTGGATGTAAGTTGGATCGGAAGAGCACAAGTGGGGGTT
This sequence comes from Boesenbergia rotunda, assembly GCA_024364735.1. Taxonomy (NCBI): domain Eukaryota; kingdom Viridiplantae; phylum Streptophyta; class Magnoliopsida; order Zingiberales; family Zingiberaceae; genus Boesenbergia; species Boesenbergia rotunda. The sequence continues at coordinate 392,120 of JAGFNQ010007219.1, read as the reverse complement.
GCCAATTTCTAGGATCATCTTTAGTTAGTTGGTCAAGTCGGAAGCAACATTGTGTTGCTTTCTCCACGACCGAGGCAGAATATATCGCCATGGGAGAGAGCGTATCACAATTGTTGTGGATGATTCACACTTTAGAGGACTATGGATTGAGTTACAAAAGTGTGCAAGTGTTGTGTGACAATATTAGCACGATTAATCTAACCAAGAATCCAGTCCATCATTCTAGGACCAAACATATTGAAGTGCGTCACCACTTTATTAGAGATCATGTTGCTAAGGGAGATATTGTACTCTCACATGTAGAGTCCAAATCAAACCTCGCTGATATTTTCACTAAACCACTCCCTGAAAATGAGTTTAGTTTCTTAAGAAGGGAGTTGGGAATGTGTCGTGCTTCATAATCTTCAAAATGCATTCAAAACCCTTCATGATTATTTCGAAATTGTTGGGAAACAATTGGGTAACTTTGGGAACATCTCACACAAACCATAAGGTTTACCAAAATGTTTTTGTTTGCTAGAAATGTGGTGAGATGTTAGGTTCAACTCAATTTCTCAAAATGTCAATGCATCCTTTGAGAAATTAAGTTGACGAGATAAAAATCACTTCGGTGACCAAGTATGGGGAAAACCAATGCATAACACATGTGTATTTGGCTCCATGATCATACTTGGACATTCCAATCAAGGAAACTTGATTGGAAACTCAACCTTGATACAAGATTGTTTGAATGATTATTGTTTGAGTTTGACTCCACTTGGGTGGAGCAAAGTGATGTGTTCAAACCATAAGAACCTTTGATCCTTGTTTAGGGATCAATTATAGTCAAGGGATTACTTCTGAGATCGATATCTTTTATCAAATCCCTTCAGAAATCGTGTCAAATTCTGAAACTGAAAGTTTCAGATCATAACAGGGAATATCAGGAGCCCTGATCGGTCACTGGACCGATCAGGAGTAGGGCTGATCGGTCCCCGGACCGATCTGGCTCCCTCCTGTGTTGATCGGTCCACAGACCGATCAGAGGGGTCGGCAGAGACTTTGCTGATTTTTGTCCAACCATTCTGTGCTAGCCTGGATCGGTCCCCGGACCGATCTGGCACACCATGGTGATCGGTCCACAGACCGATCAGGGGGGCTTCTCGAATAACATCCAACCCTACTGTTCGCTTCCTGATCGATCAGCTGATCGATCAGGAGCCTGCCTGATCGGTCACTCGACCGATCAGAAATAGGCCAGTCCGATCAGGCCAGAGCCTGATCGGTCTGGGCGCTCTCAGATCAAACGGTGATCCGTTCGATCACATTAAATTTCGGTTGGTGGACCGATCCACCAACCTAATAACTTCGCGAAAAACCTCATCTCCCAAGCCCTAGCGCCGAACCTCACTACTTGCGCCTCTTCATCTTGTGCGAGAGCCTTTCGTGCGTCTCCCTCTTCCTCTTCCGAGTGAGCTGTTGTGCGTGTGTGCGAGCGAGTTCCTGCGAAGGCTTTTCCTTCTTCCTGCGAGTTTCTCTCTCACTGAAGGGTTTTTGCGTTCATCTCTTGCGCCGAGAGCTTCTCCTGCGCGGGCTTTCCTTCCAATCTTCAAGAACTTCTTCAATGGAACCAAAGTAAGTTTTTGGTTCAGCGTTCCTTGCAGATTAGCTCATTGTGTATGTATTTGTGCTAACCATGGTGTATCTTTTAGTGTTGTGCCATGACCTCCTGTTTTGGCCGTGACCCATTTTTGCCATGTCCTACTTTTGATCAATTCTACCTTATTCTTACATGATTATTGTTCCCGTGATCAAATCTTGAACTCTTGATTAAACCATGTTCATATGATAAATTCAATCTTGTTCATTTGATTTATCCTATGCCATGACCAATTCTGGTATTGTTTCTGTTATCCTTAAACATTGTGTCATGATTCACTTGATTCGAATTCTTCCCATGATCAATTCCATCCTTAGAAAATCATCTAAAGGAAAGGAGCCAGTGGAGGGAAGCTCAAAGGGCAAAGGTCCTTCATCATCTACACCTCCTTCAAGATCTCCTCCACCTCCACATACTAGGTTTCAGAACATTCATTATGCTCTAAATTTTCTATGGCACAACTTCAAACTAATGCCATGTCGAACTGTAGACCAAACCTTTATCTACGAAAATTGTCCAACAGTCCGATAGATTATTGAACATTATAATCTTCAACCCATTCTGTATCTTGAGAGGCCAATCAACCTTGATTTGGTCTCTGAATTCTATAACAACATGGTCAGTGGGGAGGGTACGGGATGGAAAACTCGTGTTGCTAGTGTCGACCTTGATTTTAATCGATCTATTTTCACTGATTTTCTTGGCTGTCGTCGGTCAGAAAATGATTTTTCTCTCTACCCTTATCTTCCTGATCCTCTTCCGGTTCACTTTGATGGAGCCACTCCTGATTCCATCTACGAGTATTTTCTAGGCCATCCCAGGCCAAGGGGTTCCGGTAAGCGCACCCGTGATTTTTCCACATTTCCTGCTCTTCACCTTTCCCCCATTGAGTATGTTTTGTTCAAAATCATCACGAATTGTCTCCTCCCAACTACCTCAAAACACCTAGATGAGATTCACCCGTTCCACTGCTTGATGCTCTACGGGATGCATTAGCAGTTATACTTTTACCCAGTGGCTTCAATCTTTTTCTCCATCATTGTCCACAGTCAGATGTACGACCAGACAGTCTACATGCCGTTTGGCCACATCATTACTGCTTGGCTGCAGTCCGTAGGTATCGATGTTTCACAGGGCCGCATTGTGCCCATGGTTCGACAAGACTGCCGTCTAGATCGTCGCATGCTCGCTCAGTCCGACATTGTTGTCGGGCCGCAGGGGTTAAGGTGGAAGAATCGAAGACGAGTGGGGGAGTTACCAGGAGCAGTCCCTAATCGGGAGCCGCCCGCTGATAATGAGGATTATGATGAGTGGGCTCCTGATCTACGCTGGCAGGTTGTGGAGTTAGAGCAGTTGATGCAACGCGAGCTACATATTTTCGGCCTCTGGCACCAGGAGGTCAGCTCAGAGTTTCAGTCTTTCGATCGCCGTCTCGATGCTCTAGCATCTGATGTCTCTGAGATCAGCTCACGACAAGACACATGGTATGAGGAGTGGTATCATCATACGTTTCCTGGTGGTGCGTCCCCCAGCAACCCTTCGCCAGGGGATGTTATATATATTGCTGATTCTTCAGGCGATGACCACGCGGGGGATTGATGACATTGACTGTTATGATGTGTGTCATATTTGATTGTGCTCAGTACCTTTGAGGTGTCCTGACTTTGATGCGATATGATGCATCTGCTATTTTGCATGTATATTATATTTGCCTTATCATGCTTAGGATGTTGGCTTATATGTGTTTACATGATTACTATCTGTCTATATGCCTCATTCTATATTGCTATGTGTTGGTGCAAGTTGCATCAATGATGTTTTTCTCTAAGTGTTTTAATATTTGACAATACACTTAAGTCAATGATACAATGAACAGACAAAGGGGAGCAAAGGAGAAGTAACCTAAGCAGAAGAAAAGTCCTAGTTAACCTAGGCATCGAAACCCTAAGACCCGGCGAAGGGCTGCTGGGCACCTAGCGAAGGGCTACTAGGCATCGAAACACTAAGACCCGGCGAAGGGCTGCTGGGCACCTAGCGAAGGGCTGCTAGGTATCGAAATCCTAAGACCTAGCGAAGGGCTGCTAGGTATCAAAGACCTAGCGAAGGGCTACTAGGCACCTAGCAAAGGACTGCTAGGGAATGAAGACCTGGCGAAGGACTGCTAGGCACCTGGCGAAGGACTGCTAGGGAATGAAGACCTGGCGAAGGACTGCTAGGCACCTGGCGAAGGGCTGCTAGGGAATGAAGTCTTGGTCCAAGGGACTGAGCAACTTAGCTAAGCGATGACTAAGGACAGGAGTAGAGACGGGTCAGGGTTTGGGCGTCTCGAGGTCCGGAAGTATCGGAAGCTAAGCAAAAGTCCACCCGAAGGACTGGGTGGCAACAGTCTCTTGAAAGGAGTAGGTGAAGGGCGAGTTCTCGGGGATGGGAACTTGTGCCGGTTCGACCTAGGGTTTCGTGGAGATTCGAAGTCCGAACCAAGTCATTAAGGCTAATATTATATGTATATGTGCTTTGTGTTTGTGTATCTTGCAGGTACCAAGATTGGAAGACAAAGCAAACCTGCTGGAGGCCCTGAAGCAGGGCGCCCCCAGTGTTGGGGGCGCCCCCATCATCCAGGGCGCCCCCAGTGTTGGGGGCGCCCAAGCTAAAGAAGAAAAGGTGCAGTAAAGTGTTGAAGGCAGAATAGGTGTCAAACACTACAAGAAAAAAGCTAAATGACAACGCTTTTTCCACGTTGTCTATGTGACTTAAAATGCGTTGTTAAAAGCACTGTTGTTAAAAGTCTGTTCAAAGACAACGCTTAAAAAACGTTGTCATTTTGTGCAAAGACAACACTTTTGTAATGTTTAAAAAGCGTTGTTATTTTTGATAAAGACAACATTTTTTACAACACTTAAATAACGTTGTTGATGTTTTGCAATGGCCACACTTTTGCAACGTTTAAAAAGCGTTGTCATTTTTAACATGACAAAGTTTTTACAATGCTTAAAAAGCGTTGTTATTTTATACAAGGTAAAAGTTTTTACAACGCTTAAAAAGCGTTGTCTTTTTAACAAACAAGATATTTTTTAAATGGATAGAAAGTGTTGTGTTTTTTTAAAAAATATAATTATTTTACCAAAATATACAGAAAATATCTACACAATACATGCATAACAGTAAATATGAATATCCACAAACAAAAAATATAAGCATCCACAATCTTTTTTAAAATATAACTATTTAACAAAAGGTACAACTTCATATTATCCAAAAAAAATATATATGGACGCACATTCCTCAAATTTATAGTGTACCCATATTAAGTTTAACAAGATCATCATCAAAATATCCTTCACCAACAGCTATGACTGCACCTTTCTTTGGGCTCAACTTCTCAAACTCTTTAACTATGATTTAACACTGCATCAAAATAAAAATTTGATGATAGAGATTTTGTGTGAAATAATATAAGTCATATTAATGAATGAGATAAACGACACCGATAAAATCCATAAGCAAGTTAAATGTGTCATAATACTTATTAGCAAGTTCACATAGATCCAAATCAAGCATCAAGAAATCCATAAGCATTTTATTTGATGTAATAATATTTATAGAATACATAACGTAAAGAAAATTGTATGGCGAAGATGAGGTATGCTTACTAAATATGTGAAAATAGAGACTAGCTAGCATTCTTCTATGTAAATATTAACTAAAAAAATGGTACAAGAATGAGAAAAAAAGAGCTATCTATACACGAAAATAATAGTCATCAAAGGTACTTACTTTACAATCCGTAGTGAACTTTGCAGACGGTTTCTTCAATGTTGGATGAACATCATCTGAGCAATGAAAAAATGGGTCGGCCCTATAGCAAGCATATACTTGTAACTAGTAAGACAGAAAAGTGATTTATGAAACATGGATCCCAAGATGAAACATATAGCGGCATACATTTCACAATTCATATGCTTGCTTTAACTCAATGGGAAATAGATGGTCATCATTTCATAAACTAAATTCTAAATAGATTTATGGCAACCATCATTACATACCTACTCATAAATATGATCTTGTATACATTCCGCCAACTCGGACCGTATCTCATCAATTTCTTCTCGAGAATACTCTGCTTTTGTGAACTATGAACACACGCACTTATTACGTTAATTGAAAAAATAATCAAAACTCACTTTGTAAATTTTACTAAAATTTGAATTAAGCAAAATAATATTACTATTGATCGTAGTGAATCTCTTTGGATAGTTTCAATCTCTTCAATAATTTATCTCATAAATCTCATCACATAATAACCGCATTGTTTTGCATCTTGTTGCTGAGGAGCTTATGATGATTAGAGCCAAATTGTTAATGACAAATATACACATTAAAATACATGTTAAACAAAATTACACATACCTTTAGTACCTCCCACTTAGCGTTTTTTCTACCTTTCCTTCCTTTATTTGAATTAAACAATCTTAAGGCCCTTCATCAGTTAATAATATTTGATATATGAGTTTTTTATTGAGTTAAAAAATATTTACTAAAAAAATATGAACTCACATTTCCACTACATATTTCCAATCCTCATCGCGAATACGGTAACTTAGGGAATCCAACAAATAAATAATATCCTTGTACGGTTCAATGACAGTGAGAATCCAATGGAAACTAGGCATAGACATATAATTAGTGCATATAATTCAATAAATTAGTTAAAGGAAGCAATTTAAAGTGATGTTTTAATTCTTACTTACCCAGTATTACATGGCACCAAAACTAGTTGATTTGCTGACCAGTTAGCCTATCTGCTAAAAGACTTGCCTTTTGGTTCAACCTTTCAAGCTTACCTATTTTGTCAGTGTAGTTTTTGTCATATGTGGGATCTTGTGTGGATTCATAAATAAGAATTTCTCTTTCTTATTTTCTTTCAGCGTCTTCTTATAAAGATGCCTGTCATTACAAAGATAATAAAATTAGCATAGTATACAATAATGTGAAGAAAACATAATGGTCACACATAATGTTTCAATAATGAAAAAACATTTATCATATGTAGCCAACAACACAATTGCCTGTAATTGGCTCCAAATGATACAAAGAAATGATATCCTCAAGGTGCAGAAAAAGTTCACAATCATCGTCAAACACATCATCATCTAGACGCATTGATATATATCTGCCTTCCTCTAGAGCACGCTTACTATAACAATATAGCATGTGTAATGATCTTGGGATACTTGTTGACAAAGTATGCTTCTTTTTTAGTTGTTCAAAGTTCTTCCTTCCAAGCTTTTAATAATTTCAGATGTAAACAAGTTAGATAAGTTGAATAATAAAAAAGCAACAATTTAATTTGAAATATAATATCACATATACCTCATCTTGCTTCACTATCAAGTGTTGTGGCCAAGCCACATGAGTTCCTACAGCATCACCAATTACTTCACATTCACTTGGAATTGGATATGGCAAAGGTGCTAATTTTTCCAATGCTTCATCAATAGAAACTCGAATGCAATTCTTGGGAAATGAAACACCATGAAGCATTTTATCTGGTCCATTGATAGAAACAATTGTACCATATGCAACAATATTTGTGCTAGATTGCAATGTTAATGCAACTGATTTACCCTAAGATGCAAATAGGCTTGTCGATTATATTAAGTTCAGAACTTTATAATATTAATGAATATAACTATAACTTGTATTATACCTGTAAAACATCATCTTTACACACAATCTGTATGTCGTCGTCATCATCCATATTAATCTGATGTAACTTCACCGAGCAACTGCCTTTGTCATCAATCGAATTGTCGCATGCACCCCTTTTATACACCATTGCTTCAAGTTTTTGTATACGTGCATCTTGTTCCAAAATTTGCTTCTTTGCCTCCATTAGCTCCTTTTTCTACTCAGTGATTATATCTTGGGCAACGTTGGATTTTTTTCCTGTTCTACCAGTATTGAAATATATTGTTGAGTTGATATAACCACCAATACCCCGAACACGCCCAACATATTCTTCAGTCTCAAGTGCCTTGGTAAGTATATCCTGTTTTATCCCTTCAATTTTTAACTTACCCTCTCTCTTTTGTTGTATATAATCATCCTGTTATGGAACATTAAAAAGAAAAAAAGAGATATAAAAGTTATCATTTTCATAAAATTGCAGGTTTTGTATATTAAGTAATTTGCTTACAATCTTTTGAACTCTTTCCATCAAATCATCGCCTTCAAAGTCTCCTTCTTTGTTGGCTCGTCCTTTCTTCCACATAATTGCTCTGTTAATGTCATCATCATGTATGATATGTCAAATCCATGTATGATATGTATGATATGTCAAATCCATACCATTACAAAACATATGTGCCCTTATAGTTTGAATATTTTTCTTCTTTAGATTACCACATTTTGCACATGGGCAAGGTATTGCATTTGGATTGTCAGTGTTTTCCATTGCAAATTGTAAGAAAGACTCTACTCCATTCTTATATTCACGTGATAGCCTATCCTTTGACATCCATACTTTGTCCATTCTTGTCAAAACTAATCAACCAACAATGAGCTAATACCTTCAAAATAGTTATAAATAATATAACAAAATATTAACACAAACACAAGTATTAAATATGATGTTATCCAACAATAATCAAACAATATGATTATGCAACAAAATTTGATTATCCAACAATATGATTATCCAACAATATGCAAACCAAATTGAAAACAATTTTAAATAGAAATCATTACTAAACATAAAACATTACCAAATGCTTGTCATAGCAAAAATCCCACAAGCAGCTCACGGTAAAGCAAAAAATCCCACAAACAACATATCCTCACGGCAAAGCAAAAGCACACAAAACCAAATCAGAAACTTCCCGCAAAAGATCACAAAACTAATTTTAAACAGAAAGTTAGCACAACAGGACCTGCATTAGGATCAAAAGCTACCTCCAATTCATTCCTAAAATCCAACAATATGCAAAAAAAAAAGAAGAACATAGTAGGTTGCCGTAAAAACTGAGGTTCACAAACAAATGATCCATTGTAAGAACTCAGAATAGGAGTTCAATACCAAAGGCAAACGAACCAGTCCAACCCTAACTCCATTCAAGATCAAACTCAATGCATCCAAAATCTTACCTGTGATGCTCGACGCGGCACCTCTGCACAGACTTGGCACAATCGGAATTCCTGACTTCAAACTATTGCACCGGTGACGATGGATCGAGAGCTTGGCCGGCGATCAGGCGATGGATCGATTGATTAGCTGGTGAGCTTGCTAAAGAAAGGGGTTGACGTCGGGCGATGATCTCCAGCGATCGGCGAATCAGAGGGAAGGAGGAGGAGAAAAGGATTGCAAGCTCAAAGAGGGGGAGGTGGCCCGACGGCGTAGGCGTAGGCGTCAGCGGGGATGGGCGAGTGAGGAAATCGGGGAGGAGGAAGCTGAGTCGCTGCGATGCGTTAGGGGACTTAGGGCACGGGCTCATATAAAATCTATAACATAAAAAAACAATAATTTATAAAAAATCAAGATTGGAGAATAAAAACAGAAATTTCTAATTTATATAAAAACCAGAAATTTCTAATTTATATAAAAATAACATTTTCTAATTTTGTATTTAAATGTTGTGTTTTATCTTTTTTTCATATAAAATCTATAACATAAAAAACAAGAATTTATAAAAAATTAGGAATTTATATAAAAACAAAAATTTTAATTTATATAAAAAAACAGAAATTTCTAATTTATATAAAAAATAGAAATTTCTAATTTATATAAAAAAGAAATTTCTGATTTTGTATTCATTGGATTTTATTTTATTTATTTATTTTACATCATATTTTTACATAGACAACACTTACTAAAAAATTATTGTTATATATATTAAAAAAATATTCAAAGACAACGCTTTTTAAAACCCGTTGTCTTTGATCCAAAAAAAAATGACCAGTAGACAACGCTTAGTTGCAAAGCGTTGTCGTTAATAAGAAATAAAAAACATAGACAACGGTTTTCACTAAAAGCGTTGTTAAAAAAAATAAGACAACGCTTTTAAAAAAAACGTTGTTTTTCAAATGTTGTGTTTTAGCTTTTTTCTTGTAGTGAAGCGGGGCGCCCGGAGCGTCCGGGGCGCCCGGGTTCAAAGCTGTATTTGCAGTTTAGAGTCCGAAACACAGATAACCCCTCATGAGGGCGCCCGGGAGGTCCGGGGTGCCCTGGTCAAAGGTTTTATCAGCTGCGGAGAGGTCGACGCGGGGAAAAAGTTTGATCGGGTTTATCGGGGCGCCCCCAACGTCCAGGGTGCCCGTAGGAAGCGTATAAAAGGGGCTTCGACCCCTCTGCTTCATACACAACTGCTAAGTACCATTCTGATCACTCTGACTGACGACAACGGGCTAAAGACGAGGCTCTACGACCGGGAGGCTCCAAGAGGATGTGCGCGGCACTTCGGAGGTCTAGATCGGCCGAGCTTCAACTTTGTTTTGTTCGGTTTGCATTTAATTTTCCGTACTTAATTTTCTGTACTTGTGCTTGTACTTCTACACTGTAAGATGAGTTTTCTCCACCTCCGGAAATTCCGGAAAGGAGACCAATAGTGGACTCACGCCGAGTATATAGGCCTTGGACGTACTGACCCTGGGGGGTTGGGAACCAAGTAAATAAATCCCGCTGTGTCCTTGTATTACTATTTCTTTTTCTGTTTTATTCTTCCTCTGCACTAACGCTCTGAGTAGATCGAACGTTTTATGAAGTTTTCACTACAAGATTTTCACGATTGATATTCACCCCCTCTATCGACGGCACCAGTCCTACACTATGTTCATGCTTATGATGTCATATGATACATATGCTTGTTTCACCATGCCCTACTTTTGTCATATGTATTCATGTGCTTATCCAAAATCAATCTTGTTTTGGGATACCCCTAGGGTTGAGGGGGAGTATGGTTAAAACTTAACAGCCCCTCTAGACCCTTTTCGGTGTTCGACAAAGGGGGAGAGTGTGGTTGGTTAAGTTTAGGATGATTATGTTGTAGGGGGAGGATCCTGATTCCCCTATGATTCTGAATTTGAGAAAATTGATTGAGAATCTCTAAACTTAAAATCGAGTTGTCAAACAACAAAAAGGGGGAGATTGTTGATGCAGTCTGACCCTGATTGTTGTTTTGGTGTTGACACCGATTTTAGTTTAGGTTGATGATTATGATTATGGTTAAGTCCTGATCGGGGATTAGGCATGTTATGGAAAATCCTAGCTTGGAGGGCTAGGTGTTGGAAAATCCTAACCTGGAGGGTTAGGTATGAAAAATCCTAACCTGGAGGGTTAGGTGTGAAAAATCCTAGCTTGGAGGGCTAGGTGTTGAAAAGTCCTAATTCGGAAGGGTTGAGTGAAAATTCCTAGCTTGGAGGGCTAGGTGAAAAGTCCTAACTTGGAGGGTTAGGTGAAAAGTCCCAATTTGGAGGGTTAGGTGAAAAAGTCTTGGCTTGGACGGTCAGGTCCTAGCTTGGAGGGCTAGGTTTGGAAAGTCCTAATTTGGAAGAGTTGGGTGAAAAGTCCTAGCTTGGAGGGCTAGGTGAAAAGTCCTAACTTGGAGGGTTAGGTGAAAATTCCCAACTTGGAGGGTTAGGTGAAAAAGTCCTAGCTTGGATGGCTAGGTTGGATGAAACCCTAGCTTGGAGGGCTAGGTTGGAGCCCCTGGATCGGTCTGGTGACCGATCAGGGAGTTGGCACGGTGCTCCTTCGTGGATCGGTCTGGTGACCGATCCAGCGATGACTGATCGGTCTGGTGACCGATCAGGGAGCACACAGTGAGGTTGAGTTCCCCTGCTGATCTGCTCCTGATCGGTCTGATGACCGATCTGGATCACTGTGCAGATCGTTCTGGAGAACGATCCAGTGTTGCGTGTTCCTCACTATGATCGATCAGGACGGAGCCTGATCGGTCTGGTCATGACCTGATCGGTCTTGTGACCAATCAGGAGGCTCCCTGATCGGTCGGGTGACCGATCAGGAGGTTTGGACTGCGAAGCTCAGAAATCGCCCGGCAAAGGGGTGGATCGGTCTGGTGATCGATCCACAACTTGGGATCGGTCTGGTGATCGGTCCAGGAGAGTCCCAAAGAAATCGCGATTTCTGATTGAGCGTTGGGGACCGATCAGGACTGAGCCTGATCGGTCTGAACCCAGCCTGATCGGTCTGGTGACCGATCAGGAGACCCTCTTCGGTCCGGTGACCGATCACTTTAATTCAAAATGCACTGACAGACGCTCTGATCGCGTCTGAACGTATCCGATTTTTTGCACTTAATCTCTGATGCTTGATTTTCTGTTTGATATACTGCTCTAATGATCTGATTAAGCTGCAGGTGACAGAGAAGGATTCAAACACTCAAGGAGAGTCAATGGTGACCTTTCCTTGGAGCAGGTTTGTCCGTTTTCCATCTCAGGTTGCAACGGCTGGAGCTGCAGACTGGAGCTGCAGACTGGAGCTGCAGACTGGAGCTTGGCTGAGGGAAGCTCAGGGAGTCCAGGAGAGCTCAGTGGTAGCTGGCGTTGGCAGGTAAGCAGCTGGAGGCTGTTGTGAGATGGTATCACCTGTGCTCAGTGGAGAAACAAAAGGGCGTAGAGGAGAAGAGCAGAGAAGAGTTCGCTGAATCGACTTCTGGCTGCGCATTTGTGTTCTCCACACTTTGCTTGTGTGTTCTGAAGTTTCATCATCTTGAGCAAGCATCTGCAATCAGTGAAGCAACCGTCTCTTACTTGAGTGCTTGGAGGAAGGAACAAGAGGCTTTGAGTCCAACAGCGAGAAGACACGAAGAAAGGATTTTTACGTGAGATCGTCACTGGGTGGAGCTCGGGAGAAGCTTGCTGTGTTCTTGTCTATGCTTAGTGCTAAGTAAGATCTTTCTTGTGTTTCATTGTGCTTAAACTATATCCTTGATTGAAACGCTGTGGGAAGGTTACTCCACCGAGAAGGAGGTTGCTTTTTATCCGGTGTTCACCGGGGCTTGATCTGCCGACGATCAAGGGATCGCCCACCTTAAGGGCACGCCAAGGAGTAGGGGCAAGTTATCCCCGAACCTTGTAAATCCTCTTGTTAGCGTTCTTGTGTTTGCTCATAGTTTAGGGTTTTGATTTTCTGTATACTCTGCTTCTATTCTTTCCGCTATGCTACTGACGATTGAAGTGCAGAATTTTGATAAAAACTTGAAGTCCAAGTGTTTGGCTATATTCACCCCCCCTCTCTAGCCATCCGAGTTCCAACAAGATCGACAATTCAAAACTTGCAGAACGACTCTTTTTCTATTGTCTAATTGATTAATGAGTCATACCAATCGATTATCAGCTTCTAATCAATTAAGCCAATCAATTACGAAGCATCCTATTTTATGCAAAAATACTTCAATCGATTAGCTTAATCGATTGACCTCTGTTGAATCGATTGCTCTAATTGATTTTCAGCATCTTCTGTGCCCTTCATGAAAACTACTCTCACCTACTGTGCTCTTAGGAAAAGGCTCCAATCCATTACCCTAATAGATTAGTGAAACTTGAATCGATTGCCCCAGTCAATTCCAAGCCCTTCTACTCTCACAAAAACCTCTCTCAATCGATTATCCTAATCGATTGTCTTAAACCAATCGATTACCCTAATCGATTATCCAACCCTAAAATTTAAAGCTAAGTTTAGGGTTTCTTTGCCCAACCCTAAAGTCATCCGTGACTCATTGGGACTTTCCGTTGCCTAGCATCTGGTTAACCTTGACCTGCCAGGGCTTTTTTACCAAGTGTCGAGTCAACCTTTAACCCACTTGGACTTTCCCTTACCTAGCCATGCTAGGATTTCCATTGTCTAGTTCCCAACTTAACTTCCACTGCCTAGCCCCACTAGGATTTTCCATTACCTAGTTCTCAGCTAGTACTAGTTCTCAACTAGTACTTCCACTGACTAGCCCCACTAGGACTTTCCATTGTCAGTTTCCAAATAGGACTTCCACCGCCTAGCCTCACTAGGACTTCCATTGCCTAGTTCCTCACTAGGACATCCACCACCTAGCCCCACTAGAATTTTCCATGGTCTAGTTCCCAACTAAGACTTTCCCTTGTCTAACCTCTAGTTAGGGCTTCAATTGTCTAACCTCTAGTTAGGACTTCCCTCTTCTTAACTTCTAGTTAGGACTTTCCCAGTCAAGTATTTGGTCCTCCCCTGACTTACTTAACTTCTAACTCATATATTGTCGAACATTGAAACTCAAGCTCTGACCAACTTGAGCATAGTCTAATTGGTCAACCTTAACCCGAGAATGATTGCACCAACAATCTCTCCCTTTTTATATTTAACAATATGATTAAGTTAGGTTAACCCATATTAGCCCAACTTCCTTCTTTATTCCATGCCAAAGCCTAAATGAGAGTTTTCTAACTTAAACCCTACATTTTACCCCTTTGATATACATCAAAAATCTTCTCCCAAGATTCATTCCTCTTATCACAATGAAGATTCCCAACCTTCCATTATTTTTAATTCTCAACCTTGAACACACACTCATCATTCTTCTATAAATCTCTTTTCTTATCCAAATCATGTTGTTAAGTTGTATTCCCCCTTAAAGCATGCTTCAACTTTTGTCATTAGACTAGCAATGATTTAGAATTTCTAAACCTTTAGGAAATATCAAAATTAAAGTAATGAGGTTAAAAAATCAACCTTGAATCTAAACCTTCTCCTTAAATCCAAATTAGTCTCATTTAACTATTCCTTTCATATTTTCATCGAGAAAATTACCCTTAAATGTTTACCTATGTACTTTAGAAGGTTATAGATATTTAAATTCACTAAATATGGCTTAAACCGACTGAAATCAAACATGTCAGCCAAAAATTACAGTCGACAATTAATTAGTTTCAGATACCAATCGATTCCGACTTGTGTTAATCGATTGGCGTTGGCTGCCAATTAATTACTCCATGTCTCAATCGATTGGACACAGTGGCTAATTGATTGAAGTTTCTGATTTTTTGAATTCAAATTCAAATTGAAGTTTAGAAACTTATAAACAATTTTACGATATTTGAAAAATTATGAAATTTTGTGAAGATATTATTTATATTATATACTATCATGAAAAAATAGTTTTCTATGAAAATTTCTCCTATTTTTAAAGAATGATATAAATTAAAAATCATTGAAAACTTTAATATTTCACTCTAACTTTGTTTCTAACTAATTAATAGTGATTTCTATCAATAAATAGATTCCACCAAGATTTTTTAAAATATTTTTGAAATCATTTTTAAAAATAATTTCTAATCATGATCTTTGGACTTAATGCACATGACTTGCATATTAGCTTTCCTCATATTTGGATTTCACATAATATATGTATTTTGATAAACCTAAAATTCAAATAGAAACACTAAATCAACATTTTGAGTTTTGCTCATCCTCCTAACATCTCACTTGTATCTAATTTATCTCAATATACATACAAGTCAACTCTATAGTTCTTGTGAGATGTAAAATAGGTTTTCCTTAAAACTAAGAGATTATGCATCTCTAACTAGGCATTTTTACTTTGATCATCCGACCTAGGATGTCGATTAATGTCATTATTTTTAATTACATGGAATTAAAATAATGCATGATAATGACTATGACATACATCATAATGCATAATTTCAAAAGAAAAATTATCATACATATTGATACATGAATGACATGTAGCATTTTTCATAATAATATGAATGCAAGATATGATGTCATGACATGTGATAGGGTACACATGATATTTATGGCTCATAAGAAAAACTACCTAGATTTTCTATCTAAATATTATCAACTAATTGCTAAGTCAAAATAGACATAAGTTGCCCCATTTCCCTATAATGTGATAAAATCTCAAGTTGGCATTGTTTTGAATTCTATCATATTTGTGCCAATTTGATCAAGCTCAATACTTTAAAAATTTGATTGACACACTTTTACTCTTCAAGAATAGAAATCAACTTCTCATTTTCAAAATGTCATAATACATTAAAAATTTTCTAAAGTGCTAACTTCACTATGGTTGGATAAACTACCCTTCTAATTAGAGTTGACACACTCTAAATTTATTTAGTGTGTAGAAAACACATTTTAAAAAAATCCAAAACCTATTAGTGCTCTTTGAATGTTCTAGGTATCTAATTAGGGATAACTTTTCTAGAAATCTTCCTAATAACTTTCCTAGGCTTATTAGAAGCCTAGTCACACTAGTCTACTCAAAGTCAACTCTAGGGATAGCCTCTTTTGTAACCTTGAGTTGACTTCTAGACTTAGGATTAATTCCATAACTATATGGAACTCTATAGTAAGAGGTCATGCTTTTCTTGGACTTAGGTTTGTATCTCAAATCTTTCTTGCCCATAGATGACCCTTGTCTCTCTAAATCTAGGTGTTATTTCTTTGGACTTTATTTGTCATTTTTTTAAAGGGTCTTTTTTGAATTATCAAGTCTTGACCTCAAGACTTAATTTTTAATCTTTAAATCCTCAAACTTAGATTTTTAACGATTGTCTTGAGCATTTTTATTTTTAGGTACGTATTTAATTTCCTTAAAGTTTTTGCCTAAATTATTTTCTACCTTTCTATCCTTGAGTAAGATAGTTCTAGCATGATATGATTTGTAATTTTCCTTAGGATTGTTATGCTTTCTATTTTCATGAGAGCAAGCACTAAAATGATTCAATTTATTTCTAGCATGCTTGTTTTCATGATATAAAGAAATACAATTAACTAATGGTACCTTGGGTTTGCTTTTAGAAGCTCTCCCTTGACTTGAGCTTTTTTCCTGATTTTTACTTTAAAGCCTTGATGCTTCTTCAACTTCATCTTCAGATGTTGAATGTCTCTCAACCTTTGAATTCTCATGTGTTTGAAACAAAGAGTTTTCCTCTTTGTCTTTTTCATTATTGGTTGACATTGAGGGAAGTTCATGGAGCTGGCCCAATTTACTCTATAATTTCTTAGCATCTTGATATATGCCTATTTCACATAAGATCTCATTAGGCAAAATATTAACTAGTAATCTAGTTACCTTATCATTAGCCTAGGATTTTTTGACTTGCTCCTCAGTCCACTTCTTTTTCTTGAGGAGCTTCCCTTTGCTATCCATGGGAGCTTAAAATACTTCTATTAGAGTAAACCATTACTCTATATCCATCATGAAGAAGGTTTCAACCTTGATTTCCAAAGATCGAAGCTTCCTAATCTGAATGACAGAGGTGCTCGGATGTCATATCCGAATCCATCTCGGAAATTCAATTTTGAACTTGAGCTTCCTTGATGATTAATTCTTTGACTTGTTGGAATTATGATTCAAACTTTCAACTTCTTCTTCTTCTTCTAGCTCTTTCCTTCTTCGGGCGATTAGTCCAATGAAGAGCAGTCATGCTCTGATACCACTCATTAGGAAACATATGAGCTAGACGTTTTGGGTGTGTGTATGTGGGGGGGGGGGGGGGGGGATAGCTCACTTTGCTTCTTTGAACTTGGATGACAGCGAAAAATTGAAGCAAAACTTTCAATCGCTAACATCTTCGATTTTACTTAGTACACACCTTCTTGTGGTGATTAATCCAAGGATTCACTTCTCACACTCATAGGTCCACTATGAAAACCTCATTTCCAGAGGCGAAGAAGCATTGTACAAGCTCAAGCACAAGAATACAACAAGAAAACAAGAATGCAAACATAATACAATCGAGAACGACTTTAGGGTTTACAACAAGGAACCTTGCGTTACTTGTTCTTTTCTTGCTTTGGATTGCCTCTTGGTGGATGGAAATGCAATAAAACTTTGCTCCAAAACTCCCAAGAATTGGTGTGAGCTTTCTTTGCTTCAAACCTTTGTGAAAATCCCTTTTCTAGGGTTGACTTATTCTTCCTAATGGATTGGTCTTACTCCCAATCGATTGCCACGTCAATTGACCGTTCAAAACCTATAGAACGACTCTTTTTTGCATATCTAATTAATTGGCGAGTCATACTAATTGATTATTAGCTTCTAATCGATTAAGACAATCAATTCCTGCTAAATTGATTGTCCCAATTGATTCTAGCACCTTCTGTGCTATTCGCAAAAACCTCTCAATCGATTGCCCAATCGATTCTAGCACCTACTCTGATCTTGCGAAAAGCTCCAATTGATTAGCCTAATCGATTGGTGAAGCTTGAATTGATTGCTCCAATTGATTCCAAGGCCTTCTGCTCTTGTGAAAAACCTTTCTCAATTGATTATCCTAATCGATTACCCAACCATAAACTCTGAATTTGAGTTTAGGATTTCTTTTCCCAACTCTAAAGTCATCCATGACTCATTGGAACTTTCCAATGCTTAGCATCCGATCAAGTTGACCTTCTAGGGCTTCTTTACCAAGTGTCCAGTCAATTTTTGACCTACTTGGACTTTCTCTTACCTAGCCCCTTTAAGACTTTCATTGCCTAGTTCTCAGCTAGGTCTTTCACTGCCTAGCCTTGTTAGGACTTTCCATTACCTAGCTAGTTCTCAATTAGGGCTTCCGTTGCTTAGTTCCCGACTAGGATTTTCACCACATAGCACTGCTAGGACTTTTCGTTGCCTAGTTTCAAACTAGGACTCCCCTTGTCTAGCTTCCAGTTAGGGCTTCCTTTGCCTAACCTCCAATTAGGACTTCCTTTTACCCAACCTCTAGTTAGGACTTTCTCAGTCAAATATTCGGTCTCCCTTGACCTACTTGACTTCCATCTCACATATCATCAAATACCGAAACTCAAGCTTGAACCAATCCGAGCTTAGACAAACTGGTTAGCCTTGACCTAAAGATGATTGAAACAACAATAATATTGTTCAGAGTTTAAAATTCAGAATTCAGGGTTTTAAGGTTTAGGGTTTAGCTACAATTGTATAAAAGTTATTCGATAACTGCTACAACGTATAGAAGCTATTCAGTTACAATTACAATTATAGAAACCACTTGCTAATGTTAAATGTGAAAAATCATTATTATATCAAAATTCTCTTTACTAATTTAGTCAAAATTATTTAAACTTCATCAAAATCACTTTAAATTAATAAAATCGATCACTTGAAAATAATTTTAATTAAATCTTAACCCCTAAACTCTAAAATCATAAATTTTAAATCCTAAAATTACTTGAAAAATAATTATAATAATTACTAGATAGTTTCTATATATTGTAATAGTTATCAATAGATATTATAACACCCACTACAAAAATAACAAGGGATTGCGACGGACTTTTTTAATAGTCTGTCGCAAGTTGCGACGGATATATAGTATCTATCGCCATAGTTGCGCGGCAAGTCAAATTCCTGAATATAGCGACGGACATGGTCAAAGTCCGTCGCTAGTTTTAAGCAACGGGTCAAACCCCTCAATATAGCGACGGAATTGGTTAATTCCGTCGCTAATCGGCGACGGACAAGTTAATCCGTCGCTAAAATACTTAAAAAGGGCGACGATCTCCTTCCCCCACGGCCACACGAACCCTAGCTCTATCTCCCCTCCGGCGATTCTCCTCCAGCGAACCCTCCTCCGATCCTAGGTACGCGAGCTAAGCGTCATTTTCCGTATATTCCGTTTGTTTGTGCTTACGTGGCGCCGTCGTCTTCTCCGGGTAGCCACAGCTCTTGGCACGGCCTGGCGCGACCGCGCGCGTCCTCCTGCGGCCTCGCGCGAGCAGCCGCGGCCTCACGCGGGCAGCCGCGGCCAAGCGCGCCCGGGGGGGGGGGGGGGCAGCGCGGTCGCGTGGCGCCTGCTGCGGTCGCGCGGCGCCTGCTGCGGTCGCGCGGCGCCTGCTGCGGTCGCGCGGCGCCTGCTGCGGTCGCGCGGCGCCTGCTGCGGTCGCGCGGCGCCTGCTGCGGTCGCGCGGCGCCTGCTGCGGTCGCGCGGCGCCTGCTGCGGTCGCGCGGCGCCTGCTGCGGTCGCGTGGCCCCTGCTGCGGTCGCGCGGCGCCTGCTGCGGCCGGCCGGCGCCTGCTGCGGCCGGCGAACCCTGCTGCGGCAGGGGATCAATTAATTAACTGATCAATTGAATAATTAATCAGTTAATTAATTAGTTAAATTATCATTTAATTAATTTAGATAATAATTTCGTTGATAAATCATAAATTGTGTAATTAATTGATCAAATGTTTGATTTATTTTAGATTATTTGTTTGATTAATTAGAATAATAAGATGATTAATATTAGATTAATTAGATTAATTGATTCATTAATTAGATATTGTTTGATTAATTTTAGATTTACTGTTTGAAAAATTAGATTAATTTGTTGATTAATTCTTTGATTAATTAGAATAATTGATTCATTATTTATATCATGTTTGATTAATTAGATATATTTTTTAGTATAACATCAGTATCAAATTTTAATATGGATCATAATATGTGTGGTTTGATTAAATTGTCTTATCTGAATTCAGATACAATGTATCCGAACAAGGCATAGATGTATGATAGGTTAGACAATGGATTTATCCGTGACGAATTTTTTGCTGGAGTGGAAGAATTTGTTAACTTTGCAAAATGTCATCCTGAGTGTTTGAATGACACAGAGTTGAAGTGTCCATGTAATCAATGCAAATGTAGAAATACAACTTTCCGTGATGAAGATACAGTGAAAACTCATATCGGCAGGTATGGGTTTGTTCCAGATTATTACAACTGGTATTGTCATGGAGAGCCGTATGTATATGAATTTGGTGGACCTTCTGTTGCATCATCATCGAACTCAATTGGACCAGAGACATCATATAACCCTGCTGATGCAATGCAATCAATGGTTTACGATGCAATGAATGCTTTTGATCAATCAAATGTAGATCAAGTACCTACTTCTGATGTTCAGAAAATGTATGCCATGTTAAAAGCTAGTGAAAGAGAATTATGGGAAGGTATTCCTTCTGGTCATTCTCAATTATCTGCTACTGCAAGATTATTGAATATGAAGGCAGAACATCATTTCTCAGAACGATGTTATTGTTGGAACTCGGATGGCTAGAGAGGGAGGGGGGGGGGGTGAATATAGCCAATCACTTAGGCTTCAAAAACTTAGCGAGTTTCTGCACTTGGAGTTGTTAGTAGCACAACGGAAGTATGAAAAACAGAATGTGCAGAAACTAAAACAGATAACTAACTAGCAAGATTAGCAAGATCACTAACAAGGAGGAATTACAAGGTTCGAGGATAACTTGCCCCTACTCCTTGGCGTGCCCTTAAGGTGGGCGATCCCTTGATCGTCGGCAGATCAAGCCCCGGTTATCACCGGATAAGAAACAACCTCCTTCTCGGTGGAGAAACCTCTCCACAGTGTTTCAATCACGGATTTAGGTTTAAGCACAAAGAAACAACAAGAAGGATCTTACTCAAGCACTTAGTAAAGACAAGAACACAGCGAGCTTCCTGAGCTCCACCCGGCGGCGATCTCACGCAAGAAGCCCCTTCCTCGTGTCTTCCCGTTGTTGGACTCCAAGCTCCTTGTTCTCTCCTTCAAGCACTCAAGTAACGGATGGTTGCTTCAACAATCAGTAGCTTGCTCAAGATGATGTAAACATTTGGAACACAGCAAGCTTGGAGAACTCAAGGCACGACAAGAACTCAAACACAAGCTGTAGAACCCTACTGCACAGAAGCTGTCTTTCGCCCCTTTTCTTTCTCCACTAAGCATCAAGTGACCTCATCTCCAGCAGCCTCCAGCTGCCTCACTGCCAATGCCAGCTACCACTGAACCCTTACTGAACTTCCTGAGCTCCCTCAGCCAAGCTTCAGTCAGCGGCTTCAGTCCTGCAGCTCCAGCCGTTGCAACCTGAGATGAGAAACGGACAAACCTGCTCCAAGGAAAGCCTCCATTGACTTCTCCTTGAGTGTTTGAATCCTCCCCTGTCACCTGCAGCTTAATCAGACTATTAGAGCAGTATATCACACAGTAAATCAAATATCAGAGGCAAACAGCAGCGAATCGGATATGGTCAGACGCGATCAGAGCGTTTGATAGTGCAATTTGAATTAAAGTGATCGGTCATCGAACCGATCAGAGCGACTCCTGATCGGTCACCAGACCGATCAGGCTCCGTCCTGATCGATCCCCAACGCTCGATTAGGAATCACGATTTCTTTGGGACTCTCCTGGATCGATCACCAGACCGATCCCAGGTTGTGGATCGATCACCTGACCGATCCACCCCTTATATCGGGCGATTTCTGAGTTTCCCAGCCTAGGGGTTCTCCTGATCGGTCACCAGCCCGATCAGATCATCACCAGACCGATCAGGCACCGTCCTGATCGATCTTAGTGAGGAACCCGCGAAGCTGGATCGTTCTCCAGAACGGTTTGCACAGTGATCCTGATCGGTCACCAGACCGATCAGAAGCAGATCAGCAAGGGAACTCAACCTCACTGTTCGCTCCCTAATCGGTCACCAGACCGATCATGAGCCAGTCAGTGGGTGAATCGCATACTCCCTGATCGGTCACCGGATCGATCAGGAGCAGCACAGTAGGTTCCCAACCTCACTGTGTGCTCCCTGATCGGTCACCAGACCGATCAGCCATTGCTGGATCGGTCACCAGACCGATCCACGACGGAGCAGCGTGCCAGAATCCCTGATCGATCACCAGACCGATCCAGGGACTCAAACTTAGCCCTCCAAGCTAAGTTTTCATCCACCTTAGCCCTCCAAGCTAAGGATTTTTCACCTAACTCTCCAAGTTGGGAATTTGCACCTAACCCTCCAAGTTAGGACTTTTCATCTAGCCCTCCAAGCTAGGACTTTTCTCCCAACCATTCCGAATTAGGACTTTTCCAAACCTAGCCCTCCAAGCTAGGACCTGACCCTCCAGGCCAGGACTTTTTCACCTAATTCTCCAAGATGGGAATTTGCACCTAACCCTCCAAGTTAGGACTTTTCACCTAGCCCTCCAAGCTAGGACTTTTCACCCACCTCTTCTGAATTAGGACTTTTCACACACCTAGCCCTCCAAGCTAGGATTTCCAACACCTAACCATCCAGGTTAGGATTTTCCATACCATGCCTGATCCCCGATCAGGACTTAATCATAATCAATAATCATCCACCTAAACTAAAATCGATGTCAACACCAAAACAACAATCAGAGCAAGACTGCATCAATAGTTATGATGACATATGCCAACTTATGTCAGAATTGCTTCCAACTGATAACTGCATGACTGATAGTTTCTACAACACTAAAAAACTAATCAGAGACTTGGGTTTGCCAGTTGAGAAGATACATTATTGTGTCAATATTTGTATGATATTTTGGAACCAAGATAGTGAGTTGATGGAATGCAAAATCTGTAATCATCCTCGTTACAAGCATGGTGCTCGCATGGTAAATCAGAAGAAGAAGAAAATATTCCTTACAAAGTCATGTATTACTTTCCTTTGACTGCTAGACTCCAACGTTTGTATGCATCAGTAGCAACAACAAGTCATATGATCTGGCATCAAAACCATGGACATGATGGAGACATTATGTGTCATCCTTGTGATTCCCCTGCATGGAAACATTTAGATTCAATATTTTCTTCCTTTGCTATGGAACCACGTAATGTCAGTCTTGGACTTTCTGTAGATGGATTTCAGCTGTTTGGAAGTTATGGACAACAATATTTATCGTGGCCTGTTATCTTAACACCATACAACTTACCACCATGGATGTGTATGAAAGATGAATTCATGTTTCTTACTGTTTTAATTCTAGGTTCTCAAAATCCAAAAGGGCACATAGATGTTTTTTTTGCAACCTTTGATAGCTGAGCTGAATTATTTATGGAATATAGGTTTAGAGACGTATGACATTGGTACAAAGTCAAACTTTTTAATGCATGCAGCATTGTTATGGACTATTAGTGATTTTCCTGCTTACTCAATGTTATCAGGATGGAGCACAGCTGGAAAGTTAGCATGCCCACATTATATGAGTCAGTCAGATGCATTTTCTTTGCCCTGCAGTGGCAAGATTTCTTGGTTTGATAATTATCGGAAATTTTTACCTCTTGATCATCCGCTCAGAAGAAATAAGAAATATTTCAAAATGAATGAAGTAGTTAGGAAGCTACCTCCAGTTGGGATGTCAGGCGAAGAAGTGTTAAATGAAATTGATAGTTATGGATTTCTACCAGTATATCAAGATGGATCAGATGATATCAACAAGTATATTGTTAGAGTAGACAAATGTGGATGGAGGAAAAGAAGTATTTTTTGGGAGCTTCCATATTGGAAATATTTACTCATTCGTCATAATTTGGATGTGATGCATATTGAGAAAAATTTATTTGATAACATTATTAATACTGTCTTAAATGTGCATGGGAAAACAAAAGATACAACAAAATCTCATGAAGAATTAAAACAATTAGTGAGCAGGCCTGAGTTGCATCAGAATGAAACAACTAGTAAATATCCGAAGGCTTGTTATACATTGGAAAAAGAAAGTAAGCAAGCATTGTGTTCTTGGTTGCAAAACATAAAATTCCTAGATGGATATGCCTCTAATATGTCTCGTTGTGTGGATACGAATAGATTTAAAATGGTTGGAATGAAGAGTCATGATTGTCATGTGTTCATGCAAAGATTAATTTCAATAGCTTTCCAAGAATTACTTCCTAATAATGTTTGGCAAGCACTTACAGAATTAAGCTTTTTTTTTCAAAAATCTGACTTCCAAAGTTGTTACGGTAGCAGATATGTTACGCCTTCAGACAGAGATTCCTTTAATACTATGTAAGCTTGAGCGAATATTTCCACCAAGCTTTTTTGATTCGATGGAGCATTTGCCTATTCATTTACCTAGCGAGACACAGATTGGTGGTCCTGTACAATACAGATGGATGTATCCTTTTGAAAAGTTTCTTAGAAAATTAAAGAATAATGTGCTTAACAAAGCAAGAGTTGAGGGATCAATATGTAATGCATATCTGGTTGAAGAAGCAAGTTCATTTTGCTCCTATTACTTTGCTGAAAATGTGAAAACTAGACATTGAAAGTGTCCACGCAATCAAGATGACATTCCATCAGTTGATCCAGACATTCTTTCTATTTTCAAGTATCCTGGAAGAGCAATGAGTTCAACTCTATCTAGACGGTTAAATGACAGAGAATATCATGCCGCCAGGATATATATCCTCTTAAACTGTGAAGATGTCAAACCATACCTAAGGTATTATCTCTTGTTGTTTAGAAATTACTATTCCATAATATAATCAAATTTCTGGTATGATATCAAATGAACTTATATGTCAGGTTATACCAACAACAGTTGTACATTCAAAATCCATCGATAAGTGCAAATGAGGTAGATCAAAAGATAGAAGCAGAATTTGCATTTTGGTTTCAAATATATGTATGTGAGTTAATATGAGTTTTTTAAAACGATTCTTGATTACTTATTAATCTAATTTGATCAACCACCACTATTATAGGTCAATGATGACAGAATTTCAAATGTAGAAGATGAAAGAATTAAAAATCTTGCATTTGGACCTCTTCGTACTGTGACAGTCTACTCGGGTTATTACGTGAATGGATATAGATTTCATGTGAGCCAACGTGATTCAGGGATGCTAACGTATAATTCTGGCATCAGTGTCAAAGGATCAACAACAATAATGATAATGAATTTGACTATTATGGCATGCTAGAGGAAATTATCGAAGTTGAATACCCAGCGTTACCTTTCAAAAGATGTGTATTATTCAGGTGTTCTTGGTATGATCCAACTCCAAGGACGGGCACAAGGAAACATCGGTTATACAATTTAGTTGAGGTTAATTCAAGCAAAAGATTCAACAAGTTCGAACCTTTCATTTTTGCGGTGCAAGCTGGTCAAGTATTTTATTTGGAGTGCCCAACTAAGAGAAGACGACCTAGTGAATGACTTGTTGTATGTCAAATGAAGCCTCGGTCAGCAATTGAAATGTCAAATACGATCACTGTCCAAAACTCTGATGCTTATCAAAATGAAGAAGTTATAATCAACTCTGTTGATTCAGAAATACCATCAGCATCTCAATTACTTATAGATGAGAATGTTTCTTACGAGGAAATTAATGATGGTGAAATATCTAACACTGAAGAGGTCGATGTATCAATGGATTCAAGCGATGAAAACTTGCATGTTAATTTAGTTCCATCAGATTAGGTTGAGTTAGATGTATTGAACATTAACTAATCAGAGTTTGTATTAAGATGAGTTGTTAATTTAGATCATTCTGCTTGTATTGAACAGTTTTATACGATGCTTGATTATCCCTTTGCTAGCTTTATTTACATTGTCTTCATTAGTGCATGTTTCCATTTGCCTCTAATATGTCTCATTTGCATGTTTTACCTATTCTGCTTATCTGCCTAAACTTTGTGTATAATCAGGTACCATGGCTGCACCCCGTGATCAGCAGATTAGGCTTACAGTCGTCGGTGACAGGTATACCTAATCTTGTTATATATTTTAGATCAAAATTTGCTAATATATCTAATTATTTTCTACAGTTTTATACCAGATGGCCATCAAGTGTCTTCCTATATTACTAAAAAATTTAAAGAAAGACTGTCCACTTCGACGACATGGGGGCATATAGAAAATGATTTGAAAACATTCTATTATGGAGAGTTTTTGGTAAGTAGTTTAGATGTATATTTAATTTGATGTTATAACTTTTTTGATACTAACCATATTTTTTTTTTACAGAAAAGGTACACCTGGGAGGAGGGTGTAGAGGAGCAATTTAAGAGGACGTGGAATGCCTACTGCTCCAAATTGTACAGGGACATGGTCTACAAATGGAGAAAGAAGGTTGATAGGCCTACAGTGGTCCCTGAGCCAATTTGGGTAGCATGGCAAGATGTCTGGGATGCCCAGCACTGGCAAGAGAATGCTGTGATTGCTCGAGCCAATCACAATTCAGAGCTTGCTGGCCCCAGCACGGGATCCACGAAGCACACTGCTGGATCCCATTCCATTGTCCAGCATGTCAGTGATTTGGTAAGTAGTTCTTATTTAGGTTATTATGTTTATTTAGTATGTTTTTTTGGATATGTTTAAACATTATATTTTGTGTTTACAGGCTGCTGAGCTAGAGAGACCTCCCACTAGTTGGGAGTTATTCACCAAGATCCACAAGAAAAAAGATGAGTCTTTTGTCGATCGTCGCTCCCTAGCAATCAATGTAAGTATATTAATTATATTTTATTTGTTTTGACATTTTATATAGACTAATTAAATTTTTATTTCACAGGAAACAATGACCACTAGAGTTTCTGAGGCACAGGCGTCTCAGCCTGCTGCAGAGGGGGAGGATGCAGAGTCTCTTTCCACCAACGATGTGAATCGGATTTATTTTGATGTCGTCGGTGGGAAGAGGAAGACCGCCTGTTACGGCCTGGGCTCTCAAGCAAAGGTTACATATGATCAGATGAGAGCTCCATGGGTTAGGGGGCATCCACCATCCTCCTCCTCTACCTCTAGTGAGGTTCGTCATTTGTGGGAGGAAAATGAAGCCCTGCGGACTCGACTCACGTCGATAGAGTCGACGTGTGCCGGGAGGGATGCAGAATGGGCTAAGAGGAGTGCAGAGTGGGCTCAGAGGGATGCAGAGTGGGCTAAGAGGGACGCAGCGAGGGATGCTGAGTTGAGAGATTTGCGGGCTCGCCAGGCACACACTGAGGATATAGTACGTCACATGCGAGCTTTTGCAGCGACCCTATCGCCGATGACACAGATGCCAGCCCTTCCCGCCCCTTGTTTTGAGGCTCAGGATACACAGATGTCAGCCGCTCCCGCTCCCACACCTGCCCATCGTTTTGAGTCTCAGGAGACAGAGGATCCTGAGCATCCCACAGAGGAGTAGAGATATTATAGTGTTATGATCAATTTTTCACCTAATTTTTTTCAGTATCAATGTATTGCGTTATTATATTCATAATGATTGTTTTCTTATTACTCTATTTATGTTTACAGATTCCACATTATCAGAGTTGAATTCAGATTTCTTCTCTTGCTTGAAAGGTATGAATATTGGATATTATTCCTTTATTGTTTCTTATTTGTTATTTTTCATTTACATATTTAATATTATTAGAGTTATCTTCTATTTGTTAATTTTCTTCTATTAGAGTTATCTTCTATTACATATGCTTACTTCATTTGTTATTTCTTATTGGTATCAATTCAGATTTCTTTCTTTATTGGATTGCTTTCTTATTGTTTTATCTTCTATTGTGCAGGAATATATTTCCTTTCCATCCATTATTCACTCTGATATTCATGTACGTAATGATTCTCTACTAAACTCAGATTTTTGATGTATATAGTCTTTTTTATTTAATTTGACATATGTTTACTTTCTTTTGATATATACAATTGGATATTTGCTCTTGTTTGTAATTGATTAACCATTGGAAAGTTTGGATTGTATAAGTTTACTCTTGTTTCAAAGTTTGGATTGTATACGTTTGGAAATTAAACTTTGGATTGAATAGTAGATTCAAATTGAAAGTTTCAATGTATACATTTGGAAATGAATGCTTGGATTGGATTGGATTGGATTGGATTGAAAATGAAAGTTTGGATTGTTGTGAATGTTTGGATGTTGAAATATAGATTTCTGTTTGATATTTGTTTGGATATTTGTATATGTTATTGATGTATATATGGGAAGTGGAGGAAACAGATTTTGGCTGGCAAAATTTTCCAGCATCTCAATTGGATTGGATTGAATAGTAGATTCAAATTGAAAGTTTCAATGTATACATTTGGAAATGAATGCTTGGATTGGATTGGATTGGATTGAAAATGAAAGTTTGGATTGTTGTGAATGTTTGGATGTTGAAATATAGATTTCTGTTTGATATTTGTTTGGATATTTGTATATGTTATTGATGTATATATGGGAAGTGGAGGAAACAGATTTTGGCTGGCAAAATTTTCCAGCATCTCAATTACTTATAGATGAGAATGTTTCTTACGAGGAAATTGATGATGGTGAAATATCTAACACTGAGGAGGTCGATGTATCAACGGATTCAAGCGATGAAAACTTGCATGTTAATTTAGTTCCATCAGATTAGGTTGAGTTAGATGTATTGAACATTAACTAATCAGAGTTTGTATTAAGATGAGTTGTTAATTTAGATCATTCTGCTTGTATTTAACAGTTTTATACGATGCTTGATTATCCCTTTGCTAGCTTTATTTACATTGTCTTCATTAGTGCATGTTTCCATTTGCCTCTAATATGTCTCATTTGCATGTTTTACCTATTCTGCTTATCTGCCTAAACTTTGTGTATAATCAGGTACCATGGCTGCACCCCGTGATCAGCAGATTTTGGCTGGCAAAATTTTCCAGTTTTAGCGACGGATATTTTTAAAAATCCGTCGCAAATAGCGACGGATTATTGACTTTTCCGTCGCTATAACGATCGATTAGCGACAGATTTTGAACGAATCAGTCGCTATTACGATATATTAGCGACGGACTTTGACCATTTCCGTCGCTAACCTGAATGATTTGCGACGGATCTTTAACCATCCGTCGCTACTATTTCCCCGGCCACGTCGACCCATTTTTTCGGTGTTTGCGACGGGGTTATATATCCGTCGCTAAGATAGCGACGGAGAGAAAAAATATCCGTCGCTACTATAGCTCTGCGACGGGATTTCAGCCGACGGTGCCCACTCCGTCGCTATTCCGTCGCTATTAGTGTTTTGCGACGGAATAGCGACGGATTCCGTCCGTCGCTATTACTTGTTATTTTTGTAGTGACCCTTGAATAAGGGATATTTTAGAAATAAAATTTTTATTGAGGCATCCTTTTCATTATTTATTTAAAAAAAGGGCCGAAAGTCCTCTAATAGGTCATCATCTTTTCCTACAAATATGTGTTTTCTATTAAAAGAAAGGCACTTGGAGTTGAGAAATGAAGTGGAGAGAGCATGATTCATACAGTACTGAGTGGGAGACCCATGTTTGATTTCTTCTTCACTCAACCATTCACTAAAAATTAGAGAAGGACCTTGTGTAACTCCAACAAGATTTATTTTATTTATTGTTTTTTTAAAGAAACCATAGTTAATTAACCATATAGTTGATTAGGAGGGAGAGGCCAAATACAATATGTGTTCATAGTTGTATGAATTATATTTATGCTTTTATTGCCATAAAGAAAAAGGTTTTGGAGTGAACTCCAAAGGGCATTGGAGTGCTTGCTGACACTTCGATTAAAGTGAGCAAGGGATGGTCACTATGTATTAAATAGTTAGTGGGTTTGTCATCCAACTCAACAAGAATTTTATGGCATGTTAGGTATACCATTATTTTGGTGTTAGATTAGATCAAAGTATTAGTCTCAAGTCAAATTATCGATACATAATTAGATGGATACAGGTTATTTGAGTTGGATCCAATATTTAAGAAGATTAGATTGGTTGGGGTTTAGTAACTTGTTGGGTTGTTCGAGATGTAAGGTAATTCAGACTGAGTTGGATTAATAATCTTGGGCTAAAAATCTGTCATTGAAAAAAAAAAAGACAGTTTTTACAGGAAACTTTTGTTAATGTGGAGCTCTAAAAAATCAGATATATTGGGTAATCTATCTAACAGAGGTATTCGCGATTAATTCATGATATAAGATTATTTATTGATCTAAGACCCTCAACATAATAAGAAAAAAATAACTATGAAATATTTTGAAAAAAAAAAAATTTAAAAGGTACAATGGAAATTCACCAAAACATATGGAAGGATATTCTCCAATGACAACTCGCACATCCCTGAGCATATCCATCATGCATCCTCAAAAGTGGACCTTGCGAGACTTTCACTAACGAAGATGGAGAAAGACAATGCGTTTGTTGACCTAAACGCCACACGCACAGTGAGTGCCATGTTTTTGGGCGTGTGCTGGTTGTTGATGCTCATCCATTCTTAATTACTCTTCTGTTGTTGTTGTTCTTTAGTAGCAGCTAATAGAAGAATAGGTTTGCATCAACTTTACAATGCGGAAGGTGGTGGTGGTATCAACTCGGCCGTGGCTGGAGATTATGAAGCAAAGATGGAGAGTGAAGCTGTGGGATTTGGAGAAAGGATGGGTGTGAATTGTGATAGTATGACTTAATTTGCTCCTTTGTGGCTGTCCAGTGTGACTGAGCATTCGCAAAAGCTTGACAATGATAGATGTACACTGTACATGTTGCATCTCTCTTTAAGTAAAATATCTTCGATGAACTTTGATTTGCAATTGGCATAGTGATGAAAAATAGATTTGCAAATAAAACTAACTAGATGTTGTATATATCTGTTGGTTGGGAAATTATATGGTCTATATTCTTGGAAGGTCGGTGTTCTAGCCAAATACCGTGGATAATTAAGCCACCAGTCAACGAGCGAGCTGACACATACGTTGCTCGGGGATTGTTGGTGAGGACAACGAAGAGGACTTGAAGTGCATTTCAACAAAGGGTTAGACTTATTAAGATAACAAAAGCAGATGAAATAAAAGTAGTAACACAAATAATTTTCTTGGTTGAATAACTTGTCCATAAAATATATAATTTATAGAGGTTTCAGGATGCTTAGTCAATTAACAAATTCATAAAGAAACTATCAATTAATAGATTCATAAAGAAACTGTCAATTAATAAATTAACAAAGAAAATATGTAATCTAATAGTTAATATATCATAATATAAAATTTATTTGATTCTGGTCAAAATCTTATTAAATAATTATTCTCTTTTACCCCCAACAAATTCAACGAGAGGTCTCTGACGTTGAATTTCCTTGTTAGCCTATTGAAAAGCTGTTTGGACAATGACTTAGTAAAGATATCAGCAATTTGATCCTCTGCAGAAATATAAGAGACCGATAATTATTGAGTCGTCACACGCTCGAACAAAATGAAAATCAATTTTCACATATTTCGTACAAGCATAAAAGATTAGATTTGCTGTGAGATATGTTGCTGTAATATTATCAACCAAATTTTTGATGGAATATTTGATGCAAGATGAAGTTTAGAGAGAAGTGATTGAAGCAATAATTTTTGATGTTGCATTTCCTACAGTTTTATATTCAGCTTCAGTACTGGAATGAGATACCGTAGGTTGCTTTTTCGAATTCCATGAGATAATGTTTCGTCCAAGAAATATTGTATATCCGCTAGTAGAGCGTCTATCTTCAGGAGAGCTTGCCCAATCTGCATCATTATATGCATGTAATCTTGAGATGATTGTCAATATAAAAGAATACCATATAGAATAGTATTTTTGAGATAATGAATTATTCTTTTCACAGCTTCCTAGTTTTGTTCAGTAGAAGCATGCATGAACTGACAAACATAATTTACCATAAAGGTAATATCAAGTTATGTGATAGTGATATATTGTAAAGCTCCAACAATGCTTCGATAAATTTGAGAATCAGACATAGCAGGAGAAGATGGAGAGAAATTAGTAATAGCAATTGGTGTGGAGACCGGACGTGCTCCATCCACTTTAGCTCTTTGAAGAAGCTTAGTAATATATTTAGTTTAAGAGGAGACAACCTTCATCATGTGGAATAAGTTAAATATCAAGGAAAAACGAGTATTACCAATATCTTGAATAGAAAATGTTTGATTGAGAAGACTTAATAGAGTTATAATGATCTTTTGATCATTACCAGTATTAAATTGTCATCCATGTAAATGAAAAAATATCATAGATTTATCATTATATTTATAGAATAGAGAAGAGTTAGTCTTTGATCCAGAAAATCCTTGAGTTTGCAACCAGTCTGATAATCTATGAAACCATGCACGAGGAGCTTGTCGAAGATCATATATTGATTTCTTTAGCTGACAAACATGAGTTCGAAATTGTGGATGGATAAATCCAGGTGGTTGCTCCATAAATATTGTTTCCTCAAGATAGCCATAAAGGAATACATTAGAAACGTCTAATTGTCATACAGGCCAATTAGAACTAACAGCTACTGATAGCAATAATTGGACAGATGTAATTTTGATGACTGGGCTAAAAGTGTCATTGAAGTCAATACCTGATTGTTGATTAAATCCTTTGGCTACAAGTCGGGCTTTATATCGTTCAAGAGAACCATCAGCTTGATGCTTAAGACGAAATACCCATTTAGAGCCCACAATATTCATAGAGGGAGTACGTGAAACTAGACTTCATGATTCATTACGAAGAAGTGCATTAAATTCTATAGTCATTGCACTACATCAATTTGGATCCTTGTTTGCTTGTGAAAAATAAGTTGGTTCAACAAATTTTGAAGAGACCACTAGAGCTTTTGGAAGAGGATATTGAGTTACCATTGGTGGACAATGTGCATAGATGTCGCTTAAGGGAAGCATGCGACGAGGAGTATTATCATCTGAATCACTTGTTGATGGTAATGAGGAAGTAGGCTGACATAGTGATTTTGATGATGGACTTGTATTATTTGAGGAT
The DNA here is from genome assembly GCA_024364735.1 of Boesenbergia rotunda. Lineage (NCBI taxonomy): Eukaryota > Viridiplantae > Streptophyta > Magnoliopsida > Zingiberales > Zingiberaceae > Boesenbergia > Boesenbergia rotunda. The sequence continues at coordinate 358,962 of JAGFNQ010007219.1, read as the reverse complement.
CCAGAAATAGAAAGCATATTATCTTCGACTGGTATGACTTCTGAGATTGGAAGCAGTAACTTAAGGTGATTCTGATGGTATAGGAGAGTTATTAGAGAGCTTCGAAGCAGGACCTAATATGTCATCACTTCTGACAATGTTAGGTGACATTAAAAACATGTCACCTATACCTGGAGAAGAGATTGAAGAAACTGTTGAAAAAGGGAATAGAGACTCATCAAAAGTAACATGTCATGAAATATATATCCATCATGTTTGTATGTACAAGCATCGATACCCATGGTACAAATTACTATAACTGAAGAAAACACATTGTAGTGAACGAGAGTCAAGTGTGTGTTTAGAGTAGGGACGTAACCAAGGATAACATACACAATCAAAAATTCAATGAAAGGTATAGCCAGAAGTTTGATTATAAAGTTTTTCCAAAGGACACTTACAATTAAGTAATGGGTAGGAAGTTGATTTATGAGATATACTACAGTACAAACATCCTCATCACAAAATTTACGTAGAACTGATGCATGATGAAGAAGAGCTAAAGCAGTTTCAACTATATATCTATATTTTCTCTCAGCAGAGTCATTTTGCTCTGGAGTGTGAGGACAAGATACTCGATGAATAATTCCATAAGAGACACGATGATGATGAAGAGCTTGACCTTTGCCTCCCCAATTAGAATAAAAAAGAGAGTATTTTACGATTAAAATATCGTTCAACTTGTCTTTGAAAATTATAGAATATATCTAGTAAATCAGATTTTCTTCTCATAGGATAGAGCCAAGTATATTTACTAAAATGATTGATGAAGATAATATAATATTGGAAACCTTGGTTAGATAAGATAGGTGCAGGGCCCCAAACATCCAAATGAATTATTTCAAGTGGAAAACTAGAAACATGATCGGATGAAAAGAAAGGTAGCTTATGACTTTTAGATTCCATGCAAGCCCTACATGAATGAGATGGAGATGAGGTAAAGGAAATAGGTAAACCATATCTATTAATGATTGACTGAACAATATAAAGAGAATAATGACCAAGTCAGGCATACCAAGCAAATTTATTTGTGCGTTTACCAACGAAAGCTTTGATTGAAAAATTTTGAAGATAGTAGAGGTTATTTTTTATTCCACCATGAAACACAATAGTATTTGTTCTTTTATCTTTTATAAGATAATGATTACTATGAAATTCAAAAAAGACATTGTTATCAAGACAAAACTGATGTATGGAGAGTAAAGTTTTAGTAATACATGAAAAATGAAAGATGTTGGGTGTCACGCCCCCAGAGGCACATGCTTACTCGAAAATCGGACAGCATCTCCCCTGTACGTCAGACAATATGGGGCAAATATACATAATATCTCCACCAATATAGCTCAGCCACAAGCGGCTGGCATCACAACAATAAGTATAAGACACATCCACGCAGTTTATATCGAAACAAAATAATAATGGGTGGCTCAGCCACCTTAAACATAGAAGAAAATCACAACCAACAAGAACTCAAAAGTCTCTGTAATAATATTAACAAAACCAGTCCGATAACTATTAAACAAATGAAATGCGGAAAACTAACACAATATCGAAAAATAACTCAACTCGACACTGGGGACCGGCAACTGGATCCTCTCCTGGCTCCAAGAAATACTTCTACCTGCTATCTAAAACAACAGAAAGGAAAGCAGGGGTGGTGAGTCCGGGCGGACTCTGCGAGTATATGAGTAGACAAATAAGCATGACATAATAAGGATAATGGAGTAGAGAAATCAACAGTGTACAGTCCATAAGAATTATAGAATTTACCTAATCATGCATAACCAATATAATACGACATGGTATAAAACCGAATAATAACTAAACAAGTGTAAAACGACACAATAACAATAAAGCCAAGATATACATGCATGTCAATCATGTGCAACAACCATAGCTCATATAAGTGCATCAAACACAAGCAAATGCATAAAAGAAATACGTATGCACATGATGCAATGACATGTGTCACCCCTGACGCCAGTCAAGCCGTCAACACATCCCATCTGTGTGACCGAGTGGGTAGGGCTGTGACAACTGTACCACTCCAACAACAAATACCACATAAGGTGTGGGTGAGTGGACAGGATACTGGGGAGTCCACACTCCAGACCCCGGTATATCGGGGGAGCTATCAACAACTACAATATCCCTCGAAAACAACGGTGAGGGTGAGCCACCAACAACTCATCCCTCTAAAAACAACGGTGAGGGTGTCACTGTTTGGCATAACAGGACAGATGCTCGCACTCTAATAACTACCACGATAACAAGTGGTTGAGTGAATCGAGCAACAATATGACTAACGACGACTTAACCAAATGTAAGCCCAACAATCGTTAGTATGTAACGTGCAAGTATGGTGCATGTTATACGATGCACGAACAACCGGAGAAACAACGATGCAATACGAGTATACGATGCATCAATACAACCAACCAGAAATCGGAAACCAACGATTATGCACCTACACTACTAGGTAGGATATTTCTAATGTCAAATAAACTTAATTGTGTTCAATGGACTTCTAAGTACTCATGTACAAGCGGTACTTTACAGAACAGAAAACCAACAGGGACTGTACGGATACGAATTTGGGAATACTCGAAGATCAACGAAGAATAAGTATCAACGGTGATGTTAAAATAACAAACGACAAAGAACAAGGTCAAGCAACCTACTAGACATAAGATAGTCATGCTTAAAGGTAAACGAAACTACTCGAGTACAAAGGAGAAATACCCGTCTTAATTTTAGAAGTTCGTACGAAGAGAATCTTCCACAACCAACCGAACAAGTCCAAAGTCAGGGTCCTGTATCAAGGATATAGTTTAGCTATTTATAAAAATTACTAAATTAGCTAAACAAGATACTCACCAAGATTAGATCAAATCCCAACTATAACATATATAATTAATTAATTAATCAATGCATTAATTATAAATCCAACTAATCCGTACTCAATGTAACCCACGGCATGAGCCCCCCTTATGATCAAAATAACTACAACTCCTACAATACTGTTCTAAACTAGAATAATCAACATGAAACACATAAACCGAACAGGTTTCCATCTCACCGTACACATGAAGATCAAGGAACACCTCCATAATGAAAACAAATTCATCCCTTGATTTAACCCACCCAATATCAACTCCAACACAAAAATGGGATTTCAAAACCCGTAATCCCTAGTAAAACATTAATAAATCAAGCTAACTAAACTAAGTGACTCGCCATTAGCACACGACCAATATCAAAACCACAATCAACACCAAAACATCAAGCACTCATGGCAGTAGCATCTCAAGATCAAAGAACTCACACAAACACTAAACCAAACTGTACATGATCTATAAACTCAGGAACTGATATCACCAGGTAACCAAATCAAAGGAGATCGCAAGGACCACCCACGGCAGGCACCTAGAAGCCCAAAACACCATCTCCCAACAAAACCCTAATTAAATCCTTACCTACTATGATGTCCGGCAGGGATCAAGAAGCACGATCGTCAATCGACTCTCTCGGTGTTGGCTGGCAAGTTTGACGGCGTCGGCTAGGTTCTCATGCGAGGAAGAAGGGAGTTGCAAGGGAGAGGGGCTGCCGCCTAGGGTTTGCGCGAGGAGAAGAGGAAGAAGGAGGAAGAGAGTAGAGGGCGCGACGGCGGCGGTCAGCATAGCTTGCTTTGGCGTCGGGGCAAAACCGCTTGCGCAACGTGGGTTCGACGTCGAGGAACGAACAGGGGAAAGAGGAAATGAATGAACTCGGGAGGATCTTAGGGCTTATATTTGTTTTTGGCATTTTGCAAATAAGCCCTTAAAGTTCACTAAATTCCAACTTGGTCCCTATTTTTCAAAGAGGCCCTAAAGTTTGGTATTTAACATTCTCCCCCACTAACAAAAATTTGGTCCCCAAATTTCTCTAGTGAACCACAGCAAATACTAGTCAACCATAAAACCAACCCAGACTAGTCCACAACCAGAAACCATAAACTACAACCAAAAATCATAAACCACAACCATACTGCTCAGCAACAAGAGAAACCAATAACCCAGATATAATATGATACGGAATGAAAAACCAACCATACACACCTCAAGTAAATAGATGAGGGTAACGAGCTCTGATCGTATCCTCGAGCTCCCAAGTAGCTTCCTCATCAGAGTAGTGTTGTCAACCAACCTTAACCCTAATTGCGAGTCAAATGCATTATCTATCATATTGGGAAATGTTTAACATCTCTCTAACGGTAGCTACCCAGTTACAAGCAGTGACCTACACGTAGATATCCTATAGCTCTTTAATATCTCGGAAAATTGATTCATCGACCTGCTGTGCCTTCTCTCTGGTGAGCGTGTAAACCCGGTCCATCTCTGGAACTGATGGTGGCATCGTCTGAAGAGGCAGTGGCTGAATCATCTGAATTGCTGCTGGCTGCATAGTCTGAGGTGTTGGAGCTCCCACCGTCTGCTGAGTCTGATAACTTGTAGCTTCGACCATCTGCTGAGGATAGTAAACTGAAGACTAATATGCTAGGCATAGCTGATCTACACATAACTAATAACTAAAATAAATCCTAATCATACCACCAACTTGAGTAAATTTTAAGTAACAACGCGTTACTTCCTAACCTAATCACCATAATTAGGTTAAACTCCTAATTCTAAATATGGTTAATCCAACTCAATTCTACCACTACACCATAACCCCGGGGATTACTAGCTCGGATGCTATGACTAGTGCGTGAGGAGGGCGGACATACTGGCTTTGCCAGGATTTGATCCCCAGACCTCTTAGACAACACTCTCATGTACTAACCATTCCGGATCCTCGTGGGGACCTAATTTATAGATCCTTAACTCTTACTCCTTTCCCCATGCTCAAGATTTGGAATCAAATTTAATTCCTTATGTTGCATAACATGTTGGCTAAGAGAACACATGTTGACCAAGAGCACAGGTGACTAACCTATAGAATAACCCGTATCGCATGAGATACAAGCAACACAATATGTGTCGGTGAGTCTCATATGTCAGTGTAAGGTTGGAACAAAAGTTTTGTGGTCACATATAGGGAGATATAATAAATCACATTTTCAAATTAATGCATTGTAGACTTTTTCTCAGAAAAATGAATAAATTTATTATTGTTTTTTTTTACTATTGATTTCTTCTAAATTTTATTGTTGTTGTTTAATTTTTTCAACCAACAGATTTACGCAGGTAATATTGCATTTGAACAAATCACTTATAATTTCATCTTTTAGCATGCTTGTGAATGTTAGTGGTTTCTAGTTATCCATGCAATTATTGGCCACTAGCAAGTGTGGCATATGCTCCCAATAATAGTCCCTCCATGATCCTCATTTTTGGTTAATAACAGTTGAACGATTGACATTAATGAAAGTTGACACCATTAAATGGTTATTAAATTGGAATTAAAGGTTGAACATCCCTTGATTTCCCAGAGATTATAGACATGAACTTTGCAAGTATTCCTCAATCCCTCCTACCTATAAATACTCAAGTGCATACTTCATTTAGATTTGTAAGGAATGAATCTGTTGCTTTCTATTGTCAACTACACCTCTAGTGACTTAAGCATCAGATGAGCCTCGCTAGAAATAACTTCCAGCACCTTCTGATGTATGCTCTCATGGGTGCAAATCTGACAAGATTGTGCAAGTCGAACTACACTTCCACCTTTGTAGCCACCACATTGGTAAACCCCCACATCATCACTTGCAGTTCAGCATCCTCCTCATCAGTAGCATTCAGCAGCAAAAGAATCATATATAGTGAGTTTAGCCCCAAATTAGGTGTTTTAGACTTAGCTATGTTTTGAGTCCTATGTACAAAATAGTGTTGCTCCACCCATACAAGCAATACTTATTTTTCTTTTCCACTTTAACACAGACTTATTTTCACTAATTATACTTTAATAGGGGTAAACATGAGAATAATATGCAAAGGAACCATTTGCTCTTTGCAAAAGGTTCCTTACAAAAGGGTGAATCAATAGATTTAACCTAAAAGGTGCTTTTGTGCATCCTTAACTATGTAAGCAAGCAAATTTTTGGGGTTTTCTAACTTCGGCCTTATTCACCAAAGTGATAAATTAGGACGTTTACATCAAAGGTCTGCCTATTAATCATGCAATTTCATAAGTAACTGACATAACTATCAAATCTACAATAATAATTACAAAATGGGAATCTTGCATATGGATATTGATAATCAATATTTTTTACATTGTCAACCAATTACTTCATCTACGTTTTAATACCTGGACCATAAAATTTGTTAATAGGAAAAAGTGTTTTACATTTGGACATTCTTCATTGTTATATTTCCATCAATCTGAATATTTAACACTGGTCGAGTAAGGTTCTCAAGGACCCATATAATTCAATGTTAAACATGTGCAGAACTGAAATCACTCTATTGAATCCTACAGGATATGCACATGACTCTAAAGAGAGAAGTGACATTGTATTTATCCTGACTCAAGGTTTAATATATTGAGAAGGAAAAATGCAAAAGATTTAACTGTTAAGGTTTGACAAAAATGTTTCCTATAAATTAAACTACTATAATATCCGGTAGAAGGATTGGAGGATCACGATTTCTAAATCCTAATGGACTTGGAAATCAACACTCATTCAATTAGAATAGATACATGTAGTGATCCTCACACTAAAGTGCATGTTTACTTGTTATTATAATCAACTAGTGCACGACAGTAGACAGTTGATCAAGCTAGCTGTTACAAAACTTAAACTAGACATTCTAATGCTTCACAACTTCTCATAAATATCCACTACGTATTAAATACATAAGTGACTTAGTGCAACAACAAGAGTATATACTACACTTTCAAGTGATCTCTCTAGAATGCTAAAAGAATCTACAAAGCAGTATTTACCAAGGTCAATTAGTATCTTGCCTACTACGTGTCGAACGCTATATAATATGTACTTACACATCAATTTCTAATACAACCAGATCATCACATATAGTGCTTGCTACATTAGCAACTTATAATTTCTTGCTCAACACAACCCACTCATAGAGCACTTTAAATAAGACTATACGTCTCATACACTACTGACAATTCAGTCATTTTCATATAAAACTATGCACATTTCTCTCACTATGATAACCATCTAACATACTATTAGTGCTATCCTTATCCGTTCTTATTTGCTTGAATATTAAAACACACATACCAAAATACGCAACTAAATCACTATGCACACAACCTCGCAACGAATCTAGGCAATATCAATTTCAGCTCACCCCAAACTAAATAGTGAATAGCAAAGATAGTATGATCACTGAAGACATACCTCTTGTAGCCTGGAGAGATCTCGTCGCTGCCAAGTCCCATCACAACCATAACCAGAAAATGATTCCGGAAAATAAATCCGTAAAATACAGATAGACCTCGTAAAACAAAACAACTTCATAAACCCTCAGACACCAAAACATCGCAAAACCTCGACAAACTGACGCACCAAAAACAACATCATAAAAATCCACAGATCCCAAAGGAACTCGCAAACTTAGCTCTGATACCAAAAATTGTCACGCTCCCAGAGGCACATGCTTACTCGAAAATCGGACACCATCTCCCCTGTACGGTGGACAATATGGGGCAAATATACATAATATCTCCACCAATATAGCTCAGCCACAAGCGGCTGGCATCACAACAATAAGTATAAGACACATCCACGCAGTTTATATCGAATCAAAATAATAATGGGTGGCTCAGCCACCTTAAACATAGAAGAAAATCACAACCAACGAGAACTCAAAAGTCTCTGTAATAATATTAACAAAACCAGTCCGATAACTATTAAACAAATGAAATGCGGAAAACTAACACAATACCGAAAAATAACTCAACTCGACACTGGGGACCGACAACTGGATCCTCTCCTGGCTTCAAGAAATACTTCTACCTGCTATCTGAAACAACAGAAATGAAAGCAGGGGTGGTGAGTCCAGGCGGACTCTGCGGGTATATGAGTAGACAAATAAGCATGGCATAATAAGGATAACGGAGTAGAGAAATCAACAGTGTACAGTCCATAAGAATTATAGAATTTACCTAATCATGCATAACCAATATAATACGACATGGTATAATACCGAATAATAACTAAACAAGTGTAAAACGACACAATAACAATAAAGCCAAGATATACATGCATGTCAATCATGTGCAACAACTATAGCTCATATAAGTGCATCAAACGCAAGCAAATGCATAAAAGAAATACGTATGCACATGATGCAATGACATGTGTCACCCATGACGCCAGTCAAGCCGTCAACACATCCCATCTGTGTGACCGAGTGGGTAGGGCTGTGACAACTGTACCACTCCAACAACAAATACCACATAAGGTGTGGGTGAGTGGACAGGATGCTGGGGAGTCCACACTCCAGACCCCGGTACATCGGGGGAGCTATCAACAGCTACAATATCCCTCGAAAACAACGGTGAGGGTGAGCCACCAACAACTCATCCCTCTAAAAACAACGGTGAGGGTGTCACTGTTTAGCATAACAGGACAGATGCTCGCACTCTAATAACTACCACGATAATAAGTGGTTGAGTGAATCGAGCAACAATATGACTAACGACGGCTTAACCAAATGTAAACCCAACAGTCGTTAGTATACAACGTGCAAGTATGGTGCATGTTATACGATGCACGGACAACCGTAGAAACAACGATGCAATAAAATCCAACGAGTATACGATGCATCAATACAACCAACCAGAAATCGGAAACCAACGATTATGCACCTACACTACTAGGTAGGATATTTCTAATGTCAAATAAACCTAATTGTGTTCAATGGACTTCTAAGTACTCGCGTACAAGCGGTACTTTACAGAACAGAAAACCAACAGGGACTGTACGGATACGAATTTGGGAATACTCGAAGATCAACGAAGAATAAATATCAACGGTGATGTTAAAATAACAACCGACAAAGAACAAGGTCAAACAACCTACTAGACATAAGATAGTAATGCTTAAAGGTAAACGAAACTACTCGAGTACAAAGGAGAAATACCCGCCTTAATTTTAGAAGTTCGTACGAAGAGAATCTTCCACAACCAACCGAACAAGTCCAAAGTCAGGGTCCTGTATCAAGGATATAGTTTAGCTATTTATAAAAATTACTAAATTAGCTAAACAAGATACTCACCAAGATTAGATCAAATCCCAACTATAACATATATAATTAATTAATTAATCAATGCATTAATTATAAATCCAACTAATCCGTACTCAATGTAACCCACGGCATGAGCCCCCCTTATGATCAAAATAACTACAACTCCTACAATACTGTTCTAAACTAGAATAATCAACATGAAACACATAAACCGAACAGGTTTCCATCTCACCGTACACATGAAGATCAAGGAACACCACCATAACGAAAACAAATTCATCCCCTGATTTAACCCACCCAATATCAACTCCAACACAAAAATGGGATTTCAAAACCCGTAATCCCTAGTAAAACATTAATAAATCAAGCTAACTAAACTAAGTGACCCGCCATTAGCACACGACCAATATCAAAACCACAATCAACACCAAAACATCAAGCACTCATGGCAGTAACATCTCAAGATCAAAGAACTCACACAAACACTAAACCAAACTGTACAAGATCTATAAACTCGGGAACTGATATCACCAGGTAACCAAATCAAAGGAGATCACAAGGACCACCCACGGCAGGCACCTAGAAGCCCAAAACACCATCTCCCAACAAAACCCTAATTAAATCCTTACCTACTATGAAGTCCGGCAGGGATCAAGAAGCACGATCGTCAATCGACTCTCTCGGTGTTGGCTGGCAAGTTCGACGACGTCGGCTAGGTTCCCATGCGAGGAAGAAGGGAGTCTCAAGGGAGAGGGGCTGCCGCCTAGGGTTTGCGCGAGGAGAAGAGGAAGAAGGAGGAAGAGAGTAGAGGGCGCGACAGCGACGGTCAGCGTAGTCTGCTTCGGCGTCGGGGCAAAACCGCTTGCGCAGCGTGGGTTCGGCGTCGAGGAACGAACAGGGGAAAGAGGGAATGAATGAACTCGGGAGGTTCTTAGGGCTTATATTTGTTTTTGGCATTTTGCAAATAAGCCCTTAAAATTCAATAAATTTCAACTTGGTCCCTATTTTTCAAAGAGGCCCTAAAGTTTGGTATTTAACATTGGGCATGTGAAAAGTGTGATTAGACAAATGAATGTATGTGTTTTCAAGATTAGTAATATGCAAACCTGAGTCATCGCCTACTTGTACCATATTCGAACCAGTGTACGGTAGTACTTCTGTAAAGATATTATAGTTCAATGTGACATGATGAGTTGCTCCAGTGTTAATATACCATTCAGTAGATAAAAATTTTGAAGGTTTGTCATGAGTAGGCATACACGAGAGAATTTTAGGATAGACTTGTGAAGTAGTTGGTTGCCTTAAAGCTATAGGACCACCAATAAAATTTGAATCAAATCGTCTAGAACATTGAATACTAATATGTACAATTTGGAGACAAATTTGACATCTTCTTAAAGTTAAAGGACCATCGATGAAGGTTTTGTTTGTTGGGGAACTAGGATCCAGTAGAGGGGGTGAATAGTTGATCGATCACCCACTAATTGCGATTCTTCCTACGCTTTGTTAGTGCGCAACGGAATACAAAATAAACTAAACTAACAAAAGGAAATCAAACCGCAAACACACGTGGATTTACGTGGTTCGGAGATGGCTCTCCTACTCCACGACTATCCATAAGGTGGACGATCCTTATCCGTCGGTGGATGACTCCTCGAAAAATCTCAGGCTAGATCACGTAGCTCCTTGTGGGTGGAGAAATCTCGCCACAACCTTACCAAGAGCACTTGAGCACTAGTAGATTACTAATAAGCTTTAAAGCTTATTTCGTTAACCTTGTTTAAGCAAATCGAGTTTTCTTAAATAGAACTTGTTTGTTAATCCAGCCATTATTAGTCGACTGGTGCCAACACTAGTCGACTAACATCTGTCAAATTTGAATATTACAACCCAATGTTCAAATTCAACTGACACCAGTCGACTGCACAGAAATATCAGTCGACTGATCCCATACCAGTCGACTGGTAAAACCCTAAACCTAGGGTTTTCCTTTCTGAGTATATTTCACTCACTTTCGAACCCTCACGACTCACTTGACTCTTCTTTGCAGCCTTGATCTGCTGCCTTTAAGCCTTCTTCGCTTTGGCTCTTGTCTCTCAGATGCATATAAGCTCGTCACTCGTCCTCATGTCATCTTTCACGTATGCCTCGAAGTGCGCTTCCCTTGGCTTATCGTTGCTGCCTTGTTCACGGTCCCTCGGATGTACCATCCTTCACCAAACTCAAAGCCGTCAAGTTGAGTCTATGTATATCCTACAAAATCTGCACACTCAAATATACATATCAAATACAAGGGTGAACCTAACTTAAACCCTTTGCCCAAACATCTAAACACATGGTCATACGGATCATCGATTGCCTCAACAATCTCCCCCTTTTTGATGTTTGACAATACGTTTAAGTTAGGAAAAATAAATAGCAAATACAAATGCTAATAACATTTGGACTTGTGTTGTCAATGCTACACCTTGGACTTATACCGCCAATGCATATGCCAACATACAATGTAAATGCAACCAATACATGAGACCTATCACAAGGCTCCCCTACACCTACACTCCCCATTGAGTTAGGATTTTCACCAAGAACTTTTTAAAACCCATCCAAGGCTCCCCCTACACTTGGACTTACCAAGGGCTCTTTAAGAACCTATCACAATGCTCCCCCTTTGCCAATACATAAGCAACAATGCACCCCTTCACCTAAGCTCCCCCTTGAGCTAGGATTTCTTGCAAAGGTACATAAGATTTTCCCAATTAAATCGTAATTCTCCTCCTTTGTCATACATCAAAAAGAACTCTAACAATATCTCAATTATTGGATTCTTTAACCTCTAATCACAATAAATATTGTGTATTAATCCCCCATAAGATTATACACATGTTCTCCATCATTAGGACACTTTTCGAATTTGCTGAAAATAATTTCAGCATGTATCAGTCGACTGAGACAGTTACTAGTCGACTGATCCCTATCAAAAAAACCTTACAGTAGCTTTCTCACTCTAGAAAGCACTGCTACCAGTCGATTGTCCCTCTACACCAGTCGACTGGCACCCTGAAATTGGTATTTTAGTATTTCTGAATTCAATTTCTGAAATGCTCCAATAATTTCATAATTCTCAAATTTTATGAAGAGATTTGTGGTACCCATGTCACCAATCCCAAGATTAACACAAAATTCAAAACTAGCTAAATAGTTCAATTGAACCTTTACTTAAAGTCCTAGTTTTGACTTCCTTGTGATGCATTTGCCTATACCAAACCACTATGCATCTCTAGCATTGATTTATATGACATATATACATCAAAAACTAATTTTCATGCAATGTGACCCCAATGTCATATTTCTTACATGAAACATAATCCCAATGTGTCAAATCCCTGGGTTTGAGACTCAAATCCTTCTCTAAACCCTTGACACAATCCATGGACATTTACCATATGTCCCAAAGACCCCTAGGGCTCCCCCTAGAGCTCCTAGCCTTAGCCACCTCCCTAGGTGACTCAACCACAAATGCTAGGTCACACCGGTATATCTTCGGTGACTCTTGGCCAACAAACTTTACCTTCTTAGTCTTAGACACTTTGTCCTTGATTAACTTCTTCTTACCCTTAACCTTGTACATGCCATCCTTCCCATAATCATATATCACCTTTGTATATTTCCTTTCATAGGCTATGGATGACACTCCCTTGCCCATGGTTACTCCTCCCTTACCAATATCTTGTGTCATCCTAGCATTTGACATTCTTTTAATCTTGGAGGTACCCAATTTGATATTTTTGGATTTTTGACCACCCAAACACATGTCAAGTCCCCTAGGTCCAACAATGAACCTATCTAGGCTCAAACCTTACCTTCAAGGCTTGATTTTTTAATTTTAGGGTTCTAATCCTAGAGTCAACATGTCTATCTTCGACATTCCTAGACCTACCGACCTTCCCAAGCATATGTCTCCCCTTCTTGGGATTAATGCCTCGATCATTTATTACCTTCCTCTCCTTTTGCATGGTAGTTTAGGTCTTATTAGGTCTAGCCTTGAATAATGATTTTCTAGGGTTATCTACTTTGTTAACCCTATTCCTATCATTATACCTAAATGTTGAGGTAATCGACCCTTAAATGATTGGAAGATCATGGTTTTGATGTGTGTGTGTGAATATGTTTAAGGTTAGAGTGTTATGTTGTATTTGATGTGTGTGATTGAGTTTGCAGGACTTGGAGGATCACACATGGTGAACAAATCCGAGGGACGAGAGCCGAGGGAGGAGGACTCCAAGGGCAAGCCAGGAAGTGGACCTCAAGGGCACACGTGAAGGGTGGCATGAAGGCAAGCCAAGGGAAGGCTTGTGTGCGCATTCGAGGGACGAGAGCCAGAGGAAGATGACTTCAAGGGACGAGCCAAGGGAGTGGACTTAAAGGCACACGTGAAGGAGAAGGTTCAGAGTGGCAAAAACTGAGTTGGGAGGCAGGGTAGTCGACTGGCCAGAGGGCAGTCGACTACCAAAACTCACAGAAGTTTTTCAGCCATCTACCAGTCGACTAGCCCAGAGGCAGTCGACTGGTAACACCCCAAAAACTAGCCGTTGGCTAGCAATTAATGCTAGGCCAGTCGACTGCCCCAGGGGCAGTCGACTAGTGCGGGGCTGGATAGACTGCGAGTTTGTCCTGTTCTCCTATAAAAAGAGGACCTTTTTGCACGTGGGCGGTACGGTTCCGTACGATAACGAAGTGCTGCTCGTCTGAAAAGTGTTCTCTACTTCCTCTCTCTTATTCTACTACATTCTGTAAAAGAGGAAGATCGCCACTGTAAAGGTTTCTACACCTGAAGGAGATTTTTCATAGTGTAAGTGGTGTACGATGTGGATCCTTGGATTAGTCACCCATCTGGGTGGATACCAAGTAAACTTTCGTTGTTAGCATTGTTCTTATTTTCCTTTACATATTATTGTTTCTGCTGCGCTAACAAACTTGTAGAGAAACGACCGAAAAAGTGCTATTCACCCCCTCTAGCATGCCACATCGATCCATCACTAAATCCATGATTATGCTGGGGTCACTACAACAAATTTGACTTTTCGCAGCGCACATTTATGTTATCCGCAGCGCGCATTGTATGCTGTGAAGTTCAAAGTTGTTGAAAGTCATAAGTTATCCACAGTGCACATCCGCGCGCTGCGAAAGACCTTTTCCACAGCGCACGGATGCGCGCTGCGGAAGGCCTTTTCCGCAGCGCACGAATGCGCGCTGCGAAAGAGGTTTTCTGCAGCGCACGGATGCACGCTGCGGATAGTTACCATAGAAAATAAAAAAAAAATCATATGCTCAGTTATATCGAACATAGTGTATAATAAAGCAAAGAAAGACAATTCCTAATGTTAAATTTGCATACACAAATTCTCACATGTACAGAGCAAGTTTTTTTTTTTTTGCTTTCATCAGACAAGGTTGCACCACATGTTGATCAATGTCTCCAGTAGCATCATTTATGAATAGGGACAAAACTCCCCTAATGTGACTTGGTTGCTATACATAAGCAGTATGCTGGAAGTACAGTTATAAAAAAAAAGTAAAGTCAGTCAAATATTGCCCGTCAATGAGATGGATAATACAGGCAAGCTAGAAGACTAGAGCACCCACATTACAAACCATCCTATAGGCAAACAGTATAATTGAGAAAGCAAAAGTATGTAATTTTATAATTTGACTATGAGGATTTCGCAACATGCAAATGTTAGATCAAAGAACTGAGAATCAAGAGTCTAGTAAATTTTGAACTAGGAAGGTTATAATCAAGATGGTACCAAATAGATAAACTAAATATACAAGGAGTTCTATCTTCCATGCAAATACTAAATATTATACATCCCAAGATACAAACAAATCTATTTAACTCTTTTATGCTGGCTGACAGAAAAAAAAGGAGCTGGCCATATAAACAGATATGCTTAAAAGCAGAAGCAGGATGACTGCCAACAATGTCTGTGCTCGACATTCCTTCAGTTCTTTTGATTTGCTCATAGCGACCAGCCTTTTTGGCCAGGGCATATGCATCCCTACCATCTGGAAGTATACAAGGATCATCCCCATGGATACAACATAATCTATGCCGTATTTAGTGAATAGCTTGTTCATTTATTCTTCAGTGATAGCATAAGGAGCATCTGGAATGATCTCATCAACCCACTTCACAGCGCATTCCATTAACATCCTACCATAAAGAATATATATAGAATCACATATAGAAGAATATACAAATCCCTGATTTATGATAGTTCTAGAATTTGTCCAAAATGAACAGCCATGAAAATTCTTGACTAGTGAGACAGAAACAAACATATCCTATCTTATAATAAACTATAAAAAGGTAAGCTTTTATTTGAAACAGATAAACTGAACCCTTGCCACTGGAATTGTTGAAATGGAAAGGCTGAAAACATGGGTGGAACACATAGTTTATGATGATAGAAACAAGAACCAGTAGAATCTGTAGTAGTGTAATTATCCACGAAGCAGGATTTGCATATTTGAAAGATAGTTAAGCAAGGATTTTGGCATATTCATACCAGTCTAGTTGGCAAACAGTAGAATTGAGAAAGCAAACGTATGTAATTTTATAATTTGACTATGAGGATTTCACGAATGTTAGATCAAAGAACTGAGAATCATGAGTCTAGTAAATTATGAACTAGGAAGGCTATAATCAAGATGGAACCAAATAGATAAGCCCAATATATAAGGAGTTCTATCTTCCATGCAAATACCAAATATGATAAGCCCCTTGTCTTTTCTTCTCGTCGCCAGGAAACCTCAAAGAGGAAGAAAACTAGCGGAACGCAGGGAAAGGAGAGAAGGGGGTAGGAGAGGGAAGAAAACTAAAAGGAAAAGAATAGGAAAAATTGAAGGAGACGATGAAAACCTCGAGCTTGTGCATCGGGGAGAGGGGGAGGCACTTGTGCATCGTCGACCGCTTGTGGCAGAGGGGGAGGCGCTTGTGCATCATCAGGCAAAGGGGGACGTGCGTCGTTGGGCAGAGGGGGAGGCACGCGCTTGTGCGTCGTCTGCGTCGTCGGGCAGAGGGGGAGGCAAGGGGGGAGGCAGGCGATCGGGAAAATATATGTTAACTTAGGGGTTTAAGGATTACTTTAAAAATAAATAAATAGATTAATTTATTAATAAAGAGAAAAATATTTTAATCCATAAATATAAATAGATTAACCTTTTAGCAGCGTACACTCCGTGTGCGCTACAAATACTAGTAAATATTAATAATTTTTACAACACACGTTTGTGTGCGTGCTACGGAAATCTAATTTATTTAATAAAATTTATAATAAAATAATAAATATATAAGATTTTTAACGGCGTACATATTATGTACGCTGCGAAAAATAGTATTAACAGCGCACAAAAATTGTGCGCTATTAATACTAAAATATGAACTACTATCTGCAGCACACTTAATTAGGCACGCCGTAATAACTATTATTAACAGCACACTAGAATTGTGCGCTGTTGATAACACGCTGCGGAAAGTCATATTTGTTGTAGTGGGTAAATAATCTACATTATTTCTAACAAGCATATATGAATTGGAAATTGAATTAAACTTTAAATTACGGATTACCTTCCCTTTTTTCTTTGAAGCTCTCCATTGACTTGAGCTTCTCTTCTTCTCCAATTTCTTCAAATGCCTTAGCTTTATGAGTTTTCCTTTTCTTGAGCATTTCCACGCGTCAAGCAAATTATATGCTTCTTATCCTTGACTCCATTCCTACAACCCACATTAGTTTTTAAATTAACTTTATCGAGTTTAAGGTTTACCTCCTTTACCTTCTTGAGTGAAGGACACCTACTCTTGTAGTATCTCATCTCCCCACACTCAAAGCATTTGATGTGTGATTTCCTACTCTTCTCGGGAGTTGAGGTTGAGTGTTGAGGTTCCACGATCTCCTTCATCTTGGATTGCTCTTCTTCTTCCTCACTTGAGGGTGTGGACAATTCTACTTCCTCCTCCTCTTTAGATATTGAATTCTATTCAACTTCCGATTAGTTTTTTCCTTCTCTTGGACTAATGAACCCTTATTCTTGGGCTCCTCTACTTCTTGTCCTTTTGTAGGATTCTCATGAAGAATTATCACCTTACTCCATAGCTCATAAGCATTCTTGTATTCACCTACACGTGTTACAATATAAGAAGGTAATAAATTCAAAATAATTCTCGTTACCTCCTTATCCATCTTTGCTTCCTCCTTTTGTTCCTTGGTCCAATATTGAGGTTGGAGACGTTTTCCATTTTTATCCGTTGGAGCTTCGAACAGAACCTCCAACGTGGTCTAATGGTCCCAATCCATTTGGAACCAAGTCTCCAACCGCTTCCTCCAATAATCGAAATCATTTCGATCACATGGAGGTGAGATCCGGATATCCCATCCTAGAGGTCCTTCGCCTTCCATCTTCCTTTAGCACTTTGTTCTCTCGACGATTAGTCCGTAGATGAGCGACCTTGCTCTGATACCACTTGTTGGGGATCTAGGACCCAGCTAAAGGGGTGAATAGTCGATCACCCATTAATTATGATTCTTCCTACACTTTGTTAGTGTGCAACAGAATAGAAAATAAACTAAACTAAAAAAAAGAAAATCAAACCATAAACACACATCGATTTACGTGATTTGGAGATAGCGGTCCTACTCCACAGTTGCCTGTAAGGTGGATGATCTTGATCTATTAGTGGATGACTCCCCAGAAAACCTTCGGCTAGCTCACATAGCTCCTTGTGGGTGGAGAAATCTCATCACAACCTCACCAAGAACACTTGAGCACTAGTAGACTATTAATAAGCTTTAACCAAGCATATTTCATCAACCTTGCTCAAGCAAATCGAGTTCTCTTAAATAGAACTCGTTTGCTAATCTAGTCGTTACCAGTCAACTGGTACCAATACCAGTCGACTGACAGCTATCAAATTTGAACGTTATAATCCAATGTTTGAATTCAGGTGACACTAGTTGACTGCATAGAAAGATCGGTCGTCTGATCTTTCTGTGGCCTTAACCAGTCGATTGACCCTATACCAATTGACTGGTAAAACCCTAAACCTAAGGGTTTCCTTCCCGAGTACATTTCACTCGCACTCGGATCCTCACAACTCACTTGACTCTTCTTTGCAGCTTTGACCTGTTGCCTTCAAGCCTTCTTCGCTTTGACTCTCATCCCTCAGATGTATATAATCCCGCGGCTCAGCCTTATATCATCCTTCGAGTATGCCTCGAAGTGTACATCCCTTGGCTCATCGTTGCTGCCTTGCCTACAGTCTCTCGAATACACCATCCTTCACCGGACTCGAAGCCGTCAAGCTAAGTTTATGTGTATCCTGTAGAACATGCACACGTAAATACAAGTATCAAATATAAGGGTGAACCTAACTTAAATCCTTTACCTAAATATTAAAATACATGGTCACACAGACCATAAACTGTCTCAACATTGTCAAGTCTTTTAGAACATTCAATACCAAATGTCTAATTTGGAGATAAATTTAATATCTTCTAATATCTGACATCAAAATAAAAGCAACAACAACAACACAAGTTGTTGTTACTGTATCTTGGCTTTTTGCTGAGAAAAATTGCAAGAGTAGAAGAGAAAAGGCAGAACACTAGCCTGGATAACACGAAGTCATCTAGTACTAGTGACCCGTACGACTCTACTCAGACAAAGTCGATGCAGAGAGGCAGGGAGATGCACTTGACGATGTTGGTGAGGAACAAGAATGTGTTAGTTATGATGCAATGATCTGCCCCTGAAACAAGCCTGGCTATGTGGCTTCGATGAGCTCGCGCTCCTTTTGAACCTATTGGGAAGAAGACCCCAAAAACTTCGAAGGAGAAAAGGGAGAATAGGAAAGATTAAAAGAGAAGCCCTTAAGAGAAAAGAGATGGCAGAAGAAGAAGAAAGACATTGCATGAAGAAGAAGCGACACATAAAGTAAGAAGAGCTATGTCTCTGTTACCATATTAAGATAACAAAAATAGAGGAAAGAAAAGAAATAATAAAAATAACTTTCTTGATTGAATAACTTGTCTATAAGATATATAATTTATAGAGACTTTAGGATGCTTAGTCAATTAACAGATTCATAAAGAAACTGTCAATTAACAAATTAATAATGAAAATGTTAATCTAATACTTAATATATCATAATATAAAATCTATTTGATTCGGTTAAAATCTTATTAAATAAATATTCTCTTTTAAGACTGACATTGAGGAGATCTCGACAGACCACTCCGATGCTCAAGTTAAGGTCTGCTTGAGGTATAATGTAAGAAGAAGGAGATGGAGAAGGAGAAGAAGAGGACCTGATGGAGAGTCTAGAGAATGACCCCTTCCTCATTACTTTTTGTGAGTGTTTATATAGCTGTAGGAGAGCACCTCCACGTCAGCTACTACAATGTGTGTTCCTCCATTGATGAGAGAATAGAAGATTACTATTATTTTTAGTTGACGTCTCCTCCTTGGAACGACAAATTTTCTTTTTTCTTGGTATTCTTGCGCGAATCAATAGAGATTAGAAGGTCACTTCTGATAGTCATACGCAAATCAACAGAACCGATAGTTATCCGATGTGTCAGTTGGTATCAGGGCGAGTTTGATCTTATGGAGTTAGTTGTCGTTTCCTTTTTTTAGGAACCACGAGTTTTGCTTTTCTATTTCCTGGTATTTGTGCGCAAATCAATAGGGTTTATAAGATTATTTTCGGTATTCGTACGTGAATAGATAGATTCAATATCTTTCTGCTACATTACATCAAGAAGACGCAATGTGTCGACAACACTTCTGATGATGATATAGCCAACAATTCAAGGACGAATTTTCTCCACCATGGGGAGAATGATATGGGAACAGAATAGTAATTTTAATATTTTTATTATTTTATCAAATTTAATATTTATGATATTTTTGTTAATTTTTATTTTTTATATTTTTAGATTTTGAATTCGTTTAGGATGTTTTTGATTTTTAGTACGTTTATAATTTTCTTTTATGTTAGGGTTAATTTTCTTTCTTTGTGTCTTAGACTTTGGAATCTATATAAATAATTGTTTGGGTTGATGTATGTGGAGCTTTTGATTAATTAGAATTTGCGGTCGCACCATTTCTTCTCAAACGTTGAGTTTGGTTGCCTATCTCCTGACATTCTACATAATCAAAAGGGTTTGGAAAATTGTTTCCAGTATTCATGAGTGAATCAATAGAACCGATAGTTATTCGTTGCACCATCCATCTTCCTCGTATAAGTCAACTGTGAGGGGATTATATCTGACAGCCATTAGTTGCTTCCCCTTTCTCCAAGCACCATGTGTTTAGAGGAAGGTATCTAGAGGCCAGATCTGACACTCCTGTAATTGCTTGTCCATTCGTCCTATGACATGTGTTTAGGAATATTCGTAGGGGAAATGCTTCTCAATATTGAGGTGGTTGGGTGGTCTCCTATCCCACAAGGCTTTTACATGCCCTCAGTAGGCCACGTAGACTATAGGTCTGCTTTGAGGATGTGGAAATGGAGAATTGAGGTTAATGCCAAGTGGCTCTGAGAATAGACGAAGTCGGTGACTAAGGTCGAGAAAGGATGTTAGGATTTGAGGTCAAGACGTGGAGAGGTTTCACAGATTGAGGCCGAGACATATGTGACATTGGGATCTAAGACTAAGCTAGAGGGTATGTCGAGGTCGGGAGCTAAAGCATGGAAGATGTCTAGATCTGAAGACAAGACAGGAGCGATGTCGGTGATTGGGACCGAGATTAAGTGCTAGGATTTGAGACTAAGCTAGAAGTTATGTCGAGGTCGGGAGTTGAAACCTAGAAGATGTCTGGATCGGAAGATGAGACAAGAGCGATGTCTGTGACTATTGTTGGGTCAATCTATGGTCAGGAGTGACCATGTGTTTTGATGTTTGGGCAAATGGTTTAAGTTAGGTTTACCCTTGTGTTCTAATATGTGTATGTGAGTGTGCAGGTTACATATAATGACTTAGCTGGACGACTTCAGGTACGGTGAAGGGTGGCATGGAGGCAAGCAGTGGGCTTGTGTGCACCCGAGAGACCATGAATAGCAGGGACGATGAGCCGAGGGGCGCGAACTTCGAGGCATGCGCGAAGGATGACATGGAGGCAAGCTGGAGGCTTGTATGCGCATCCGAGGGACGGAAGCCAAAGATGAAGAGGGCGCGAAGGCAACAGTCGAGGCTGCTGGTGAAGAGTCAGCTGAGTCGTGAGGGTACGAGTGCTGAGGGAATGTACTCGGGGAAATCTTAGGGGTCGAGTGCTGAGGGAATTGTACTCGGGGAGAAAAACCTAGGTGGGCAGTCGACTGGGGTTTTGGCAGTCGACTGAGAAACATCACAGAAACATCAGTCGACTGCCCATAGTGGTGACTGGAAATTCGAACGTTAAGCTGTAACGGTCGAATTTCAATGGGGGCAGTCGACTGGTAGCGGGGTTTTCAGCCAAGAGACCTATTTAAAAGGGGCTCGATTTTGGCTGGGATTCCTTGACGAAATGAGCTTGGTTAGAGCTCATTAGTAGTCTTTGTGCTCAGAAAGTGTGTCCAAGATTGTGGCGAGGTTTCTCCACCCACAAGGACTTACACGAGCTAGCCGGAGGGCATCCGGGGAGTGATCCGCCGAAGGATCGAGGGATCCTCCACCTCACGGACTATCGTGGAGTAGGAGCTTCATCTCCGAACCACGTAAATAGGTTTGCGTTAGCGTTGTTTGTTATTTTTATTTGTTATTCTGCTTGCGCTTGCTAATGTGATAGGTAGAAATCGAAGAATTGCTATTCACCCCCCCCCTCTAGCAAGACAACAACGATCTAACAACTATGACTGATATTGAGTGATGAGGCCGAGCACGAAGGTGTGTCGAGGTTGGGAGATAAGACATGGAATTGAAGATGTCAGGATCTAAATCCGAGATAAGAGTGATGTCAGTGACTATGACTGAGACTGAGTGTGGGAATCTGAGACGGTGGGGATGTCGGCTATCGAAACATGGAAGATATTTGGATATGAAGTCGAGAAAGGAGCGATGTTGGTGACTAAGACTGAGACTCAGTGTTAGAATCTGAGGCTAGGCCAGAAGTTGGGTAGTGGTTGGGAGCTCTAGGATGAGCGTGTTGGGAGAGTCCAATTAGACCCAAGCCTAGCTCATCAGAGCGGAGTCCGATTCCCTTTGGGTCATGTTTGATCCACTTTTACTTTGGCTGACAAATCAGTATGATTTTTAAGCACTCGAGACACGTGGAGGTTGTTATTAAAACCATTACATCACAAGTCTCCCCTTTAAGTCTAGACGAAGAAAGCGTAGTTCGACTGATTGGATTGTGCCGATTTGCCATTTCTTCTACTAATGTTGATCTATCAAGAATGTTGAGTTGAAGTGTCTACATTCTGACGGGTCAACTAGCCATGTCTTGGTCATCGAAGAGATAAACCATCGCATTTAATGAACGTGATACACAAGATCATACATAACCCTTATGATTGGTGTGCTATTTTGTTGCTGTAATGGCCGACATGCGATATTTTCCTTGAGCCGCGAGCGCACCATACCCCTTTAATTACAAAGACGTGAGAAGGTGTTGCCGTAGACTCCACCCTGGAGCTGACGGTGGAGGGTTGCCGGCTATTCAGGGGTTGCTTGGTTGGGGAGTTTAGGGGTAAGGAATGGGAATGAAAGTTATTTCATTCCCATATATGATGCTTGGTAGGTGTTTGAAAGGGCTCAATGGGAATCAAAATAAGGATATCGTATCCTAGTTTTGATTCCCCTCTCCCCCCTTGGATATCAACTTTCCATTCCCCCGTCGCCTAAGCACACGTGAGCCCGAAGCCTCGTCACGCTGCAACCCTCTTCTCTCCTCATTGCCCGAGAGAATGTTTCTCTTCTCCTTCACAAGTTTCCGCCGACGCCGAAGCCCTCCTGCGGTTTCTGTCCTTGTGCGAGCGAGCCCAACGCCGACTCCTCTCCCTCGCCGATTGCCCTCTTCTCTCCTCATCGCCCGACGCCCAACCTTTCTCTTTCCCTCTTCACGCCGATTTTCCTCTCTTGGTTTGAGCATCGCCGACCCTCCTTCCCTGCAGAGGTGATCTCTTCCGGCGCATCACAAAGGTGAGCATTCCTTTTGATTTAGGGTTTTTTCTCTTGGTTAGGTAAGGTTTTTTCTCTATTTTCTATGAGATCCATGTTTAGTATTTGATCTGGTTAGAATCTTTAGGATTGGGATGTTCGATTAGTTTTTCAACTGGATGAAATTTAACATGGTAATCTGTTTTTCAACTACCTGAAGGTTTTAATGTGTTCTAGGATGGGTTATATATTAATGCTTTTGAGGAATCATTACTGCAGATCCTATGAGAAAAATACAATTTGATAATTGATAGATGTCATTTGGTTTTCTTTTGGATGTGATATAGGTGGAGTTGTTAACAAATTTTGTAGCATGATCTTAGAATATTGGTAACAAATTTTGTTTGGTTGTTAACAAATTTTGTAGCCGGCTCAACTTATATGATTTTGATTCTTATTTATTATTGGTAACCTCTTTCGTTATGCGGTGTAGATAAATATGGCACGACCTCCTTTTAACAATAGAAGACGTAGATTGATGTGCACTTTATGGAATATGTATGGAATGCTCCTTGTTTGTTTGGTTGTCGTTCTTTACCAACTTGCAATACTTGCCTATCGTCAAAGTAAGATTCGTCAAATAAAAAGTAGAGAAGACAAACGGATTGCTCGTATGAAATAGATGTTTAGCCTTACAAAAGAGAGTGATGAGATATGTGTTAGTGAACTCGGAATGGATAGGAGAACATTTACGATATTATGTGATATGGTACGAGATGTTGGGGGATTAAAAGCCATAAAAAATTCAAGAATTGATGAGATTGTGTCATTATTTATCTACGTGTTGGCGCACCATAAAAAAACAGAACAATGAGTCTTCATTTTGGACAAAGCCGGGAGACAGTGAGTCGTCAATTCAATATGTGTTTTCGGACAGTTTTACAATTGCACAACATATTGCTAAAGAAACCTGAACCCGTTTGTGATGACTGCGAAGAAGACAGATGGAAACCATTTAAGGTAAAACCTTGCAATCATATCTAATTCATAGTTTAAAATTTTTTTATTAACTTATATGAATATTACAGGGTTGTTTAGGTGCTTTAGACAGTACTTTTATCCATGTGACCCCTCCTAAAGAAGAAAAACCACGTTATCGCACAAGAAATGGAGGGATTGCTACAAATGTGTTGGGAGTGTGTTGCCCGAAAATGTAATTTATCTATGTGTTACCTGGTTGGGAAGGTTCTGCCCATGATGGTCGGGTTCTTTGTGATGCCATCAGTAGACCATCTAGACTTAAAGTCCCCCAAGGTAAATAGGAAACAATTTTATACTTTAACTTGTATTTATGTAAGACTTGCATTTAACTTTAAATAGTTTCTATGTTTTAGGTTGTTATTATTTAGTAGATGTTGGATATTGCAATTCAGTTGGATTTCTTGCACCTTATCGTGGGCATAGGTATCACCTCAATGAGTTTGATGGTCATCATCCCAAGACAACAGAAAAATATTTTAACATGAAACACTCAAGAGCAAGAAATGTTATCGAGAGGTGTTTTGGATTGTTGAAGGGTCGTTGGAAAATCTTAGCTTCCCCTTCATTTTTTTCAATTCAAACACAAGTTCGTATTATTATTGCTTGTTGCTTGCTTCACAACTTGATCCGTAAATTCATGAGCCATGATCCTCAGGAGTGTATAATTAATGAAGAAGAACACAGTGAAGATGATGATAGTGATCACGAGAACGAAACAGAGTACATACGGACAATTGCCCCAACTGATCAATGGGCAACTTTTAGGAATAATTTAGCACTCCAAATGTTTAACAATCGACAAAATGGGGTACTTGATGCAGAATGACTTTGACTAGTGTGATGGTTGTTCTTTATTTCAATGAACCTTTGTGAACATTTTTTCTCTGTAATCCTCTAAATTGCAATCTATTTTGCTGGATGATTTATGTAGCATTGACATTCTATAATTGCATTTGAATTCATAGTTACACATTTTCATTGCTATGTAATGTGATTTTTTATATAATAACGATTATAAAATTTTATGATTGTGTTTGATATGAATCAAATTCTAGGATGGAGAGTAATGTTGAGGAAATTGTGGGACAGAATGTTACACGAGGAAGAGGTAAGAACAAAGTGTTCTGGTCAGAAGAGGAGAGTTGGGCATTGATAAGATGCCTACAGGATATGACAGTCGATCCTCTCTGAAAAACAGATGGTGGTTTCAAGAACAACTACATGGCGGAAATAAAAAAGCTTATGATTCAAAGGCTACCAACTTTCACAAAATCTGTGAATCACATTGAATCTAGGATCAAAATCTTAAAGAAGAAATTTTATGCAATTAATGAAATGTGCAGGCAAAGCGGGTGTACTTGGAACGATGTCGAGAAGAAGATAGCATGTGAAGAATCCTGGTACCTTGAATGGGTTAAGGTACGTATATTAGATTAATATTCTGCTCATGATGATATTTCTTTATGGTGTTCAGTTTTGATTTGGTTTTGTTTAATTGACTTTATGTTCTTTTATTGTACAGAGTCACTCTGAAGCTAAAAGTCTATTCAATGTATCATTTCCTTATTTTTCGGAGTTAGAGATTGTCTATGGCAAAGACAGAGCAACCGGGCTTGGTGTGGAAGATCCTTCAATGGCTGCACAAAACATCACCAATGTGGATGTTGATTTGACTACATTAGATGACAATACTGAAAATGAAGTGGATTTTGATTAAATGTTAAATCAACAAACATCTGTTACATCTAGAGCATCTCAGTCTAAGGACAAAAGGAAATCATCCAATGACAAATTTGAGAAGACTTCAAAGAAGGGAAAAAGTGCACAAGTGCAGAATATTGATTATGACTTCAAATCACTCTGTGATCGAGTTGATGGATTTATGCAGACTGTTAGCTCACATTTTGAGTCGATGTCATCTTGGATTCAAGGTAAATCTTCGAAAATGCCACAAGTTCTTGAGATGTTGGATAAACATGGGTTTGTTGGTCAGAACAAGTACAAGGCTGCTCAAGTCATTTGTGAAGATCCGGTGAAGGTTGAGTTATTGTTCAGTTTGGATCCTTCTGAAGTCAAAGATTTTGTACTTAGTTGCTTATAATTACTTCCTTGTGATGATGTTGAATTTTGAAATGAACATGTTCGCACTTGAGATTATCGCTTTGTACTTGGAGATTGTTCAATTTTTGTGCTTTCAGCTTGGACCTTGTGATAATCCTTTTGTTCCTCCTTTTGTGCTTTCATACTGGTGAATTGAATGTGAAACAAACAATGTCACTTTTGCAGTTTGAATTACTTTTGATGTTTTCTTATCCTTGTGCTTATATTTGAACAAAATTTGCAACTTAACTCTGTGTTCAAATAAGATGTTGTGACTTGTGACTCCTTTTGCTTATGTCGTTGCTGTAATTTTTGTGAACAGATTAGTGCTTTAGTGCTTCAACTACGTTGGTGAATCAGATTGATTGTTTAATACAATCTGGAGTTTCGGTCACACCAAGGAAAAAATTAGTAAGAGGTTGTTCTTTCGATCAATCTGGAACACATAAGTATTTAATTAAAATATCATTGAATCCAATATAATTATCACTAAAAATATTCATTATATTCATGAGTATGTAATTATTTTTATATTTTTACTAATAAAGATAAAATAAAAATTTTAGTTGATATTCATTCCCTAATCTAAGCTAAATCAAACAGCCCCTAATGGAATAATACTCATTCTAATATCTATATCAAACACTAACAATCCAACAATCATTCTCATTCCCATTAACCCCTCAATCAAATCCATTCCCATTCCTGAAATATACCAAGCGCCCCTCAATTTCGGCATCTAATAGTTTGCATATATATATATATATATATATATATATATATATATATATATATATATATATATATATATAATATATATATATATATATATATATATATATATATATTTTGCATGTCTTACTCATCTTATATACAAAAAGTTAATTTCATGACTCAACTATAAAGGTATCAATTTTATAGCTGAGTCAAGACGGTCTTTCAACTAAAATTAAAGGGAAAAATTAACTTATGATAATCATCTGTCTTTTTTTTTTTTTGAAAAAACCAACAATTTAATTTAAAAGGTAAATCAAATGTTGGAAATATTTCAAAAAGCTGAACAGAGAATATTATTGTGGGCCATGAAATTGCACCTAACACATATGGAAGGATATTCTCCAATGACAACTCGCACATCCAACACGCATCCTCAAAAGTGGACTTTGCGAGACTTTCACTAACGAAGATGGAAAAAGGCAACGCGTTTGTTGACCTAAACGCCACACGCACAGTGAGTGCCATGTTTTTGGGCGTGTGCGCTGGTTGTGATGCTCATCCATTCCTAATTTTATTTTGGTTCAATGATTACCAATTAATTAGTAGCTAATACAAGAACAAATTTGCATCATGGGGAAGGTGGTGGTGTCAAAAGTCATCCGTCGTTTGTGGCTGCAGATTATGAAGCAAAGATACGATTGAGGTGGAGAAGGGATGGATGTGTGATAGTAGGGCTTTGTCCAATGTGACTGAGCATTGCGAAAGCTTGACATGATAGATGCACTGTGACTGTGTTGCATCTCTCTTTAACTAAACCTCTTCATTTTTTTTAAATCCAAATATACCGATGTTGCTATTAGATTAATCTTAAGAATAATAAATCCAATCTTATGCAAAAGTTTTTCATATCAATCTCTAAAGTAAATCAAAAAATAAAAATGAATCATCTCTCTCTATATATATAATTCAAACTCCTCGAATATAATATATAAGTGAGATTTAAATTTTCATTGTCTAATAAATTCATCCCACTGTTGATCATTGCAACAAAGCCAGAGCAACTAAACATCAACTTTGATCGCCCTAATGATGAAAAAATGGTTTGCAAATAAATCTATGCTTGGTTGGAAAATCAATGAATTTCGTGGTTGTCTATATTCCTAATGGTTGGTGTTGCGGTGGTTTTTCTTCCGCGCGTTTTTATCAGTAAGATAGTCTACTCCACGGTCTGTCTCCTACATGGTTATATAAGTGAGAGAGTGCAACTGTCACTTTTTTTTTTTAATTAGCATCGTGCATCTAATTCATGTCGATTGATCGTAAAGAAGACCAATCTAATTTTATGATAGTTTTTCATCGTTCACTGAGTTAAATCAGAAAACATTTATAGTAGACGGTCTATCAACTTAGCATTCTTAAGTTAACCGTTTAATAAGAAAATTAATCCATTAATTCAATAAAATTAAGACTTGATTCTTAGATGCATGACAAGGCACTCTACCATTACACCAAGAGTATGAACAATTTAGAGTGTATTGATCCTGTCTAGAAGCAGTGGAGAGTTGAGCGTCGATGATGTGACTTGAATATTGACCAGATCACACTGACTAGGAGAAGGTGGGGTCTTCAGAGCTGCTGCTGAGTCATTCCCATCGTCGGAATAACTTGCAAGAAGACCGGGGTACTCCGGCCTTGCACTCCGACGATCAAGTTAGACCTCAAGCAAATGCAAAAGATAAACAGTATAAGAGAATGAAGAAGATAAATAGTATAAGAGACTAATGAGAAAGCAAATAGAAGTCAGTTACCTCAACCTCCTCCCATGGGAGCAAGTGAACCCCTTCTTGGCGGAATCCACATTTTTTCCTTAGCACACAGTGCAGTCTTTTATATGAAAAGCCTCTGACAAGATGTTCCATCTGTAATAAAGGATGTGTCATGTCAAGTTGTCAGTAGGATATGTTGCCCATATCTTGTAGATCTTGTGGGGATCATACTGTCACATACATTCTATTTTATGTCACATCATATATGTCACATCAATCCATGTACGAGATCTTTGTATTTGAGTCTAAAAGAGGCGTCGGGTCAAAATGAAAGTAAACCAAAGTGTTTGGTCAACTATGTAGATCAAGCAGGTGTTGGAGATTAACTTTCAACCCCGAAAAGAGGCGGGTCGATAATCTATCGCATGGATCGACGGGTCGGTCGTCTACCGGGGAGGTCGGTGTGGTTCAGCCAAGAAGAGTGGTGGATCGGCCGTTCGCTGGAAAGAGTGGCAGATCGCCCGCCCGCCAAAAAGAGTGGTTGGTCGACCACGAAGAGTAGTGGTTCGGCCGTCCACGGGGAAGAGTGGCAGATCGGCCGCCCGCCGCAAAGAGTGGCAGATCGACCGTCCGCAAGGAAGAGTGGTGGGTCGACTATCTGCGGGGAAGAGTGACTAGTCGGTACCGAAGAGTGGTGGGTCAACCATCCACCGCGAAAAATGACGGGTCGGTCATTAGCCAGGAAGAGTAGTTGATCGGCCACGAAGAGTAACGAGTCGGACCTTAACCGAGTAGAACGATGGGTTCCATTGATCCTCTTTAATTTAACCCCAGCTCAACTTGCCAATTTGACCTTTCTTGAGGGATCCTATTGCATCTTCCTGGATCATGTATTAAAAGAACGCCTCTAACTAGTCTTGAAATTTTAGAAGTTTTACAGCATGCGGCAAATCCTTATCTCCCCCTTTCCATCGTCTCGCAACAGCGCAGTTTCCCCCAAAAAGGCATATTGACACAACAATCACAATACTGGATGTGCATGGTGTAGTATTGCATTTAATTTTCAGAATCTAGATATATTAGTTGGTAATGTGATGCCCAATATTAACAAATAATTTTTTTATGAATAATATAATTTAACTGTTTGAATTTGGATTTTATAATTATGTGTATATCGTATTATAATTATGTTTGGTATTTATATATAATATTATATTTTTTGTCATGTTATAATTATGAATAATGATAAAGAAAATAAAAATGGGAGAATGAAAAGTATAATGAATAATGTAATATGATGTGGCATGACGTGACATTTTACATGCACACATTTGATTATCGCTTGGACACCATCGACGGTCTTCGGTCGTCGCTCTGAATCAAACTATACCTTAGGGGGCACGGTGAATCCGTCGGAGATCGCTACATGCAAAATACCACATCATTCACTATAATTTTTTACTCTCTCATTTTTATTCTCCTTATTATTTTTCTATAATTATATAGTACTAATAGTTATATATGGTTAACATCACGTTCTAATTGCAACAAGCACCACGTGCTAACTGTAACTCGTGTGCATTGCGAATGTTGCTAACTATAGCTCACTATGTGCACTATGAATTATCATGCCACAACGCAGTACTGTAAATAGAGTTAACGGCAACGTGTTGGTGCGCGCCATCGATATCTTATAACTCTTAATAGTGTAAAGTTGTGTAACGTACTATATGTGTTACGGATAGAATATATGTTTTTATCTTGCACCCTAATTTTTATGGTACAAATTACAATCATCCATGCCACCTTCCATTAAATGCCTACATTATTGTCCCTCCATTAATTGCCTAAATGGTCATAACTACCATTCCATTAAGTGGACTGACAAGTTAAAGAAGGGTGTCACGGGGATGTTTCTAAAATTGAATAAGGGCGCTTGGTGAAGATGTTCTCGAATTAGGATATTCTTAGAGAATGTAAAGGTGTGCAACTTGGATGTTAACAAATGAGGATGCTCCATAGATACGGAAAGTGTATCAGAGCTAGGCCCATGTAGGCCAAGACTATCATGGGCCTCCTCCCCATAGGCCACAGAAGTTAGTGTTCTGGCTGAGATGGAGGTCAAAGATTAGATAATTCAACCTGATGGCTCCTTGTCGGGCCTGAGGAAAGAGTGTTGGCTAGTTCGATCATGATACTTGAGATGACCCCATTCGAGGCTACTGATCGGATGAACCGTGCATCCCGATCAGCCTATCCGCCTACATCAAAGATAATATGCTAGCACTAAGTGTTCAACACAATAGGATCGGATGTATATTGTTGGGACCTTGTCGTTTAGCTAGAGGGGGGAGGGGTGAATAGCTATTTTTCGATCTTTCTTCGGATATACATTGTTGGGACCTTGTCGTTTAGCTAGAGGGGGGAGGGGTGAATAGCTATTTTTCGATCTTTCTTCCTACAAGTTGTTAGTGCGCAAGCAGAATATCAAAAACTAAAACTAACAAATAAGAAAGACACACCGATTTACGTGGCTCGGAGATGAAACTCCTACTCCACGGTTGTCCGTAAGGTGGACGATCCCGATCCTTCGGTGGATGATTCCCGGGAACACCTCCGGCTAGCTCTTGTCGTTCCTTGTGGGTAGAGAAACCTCGTCACAATCCTT
The DNA here is from genome assembly GCA_024364735.1 of Boesenbergia rotunda. Lineage (NCBI taxonomy): Eukaryota > Viridiplantae > Streptophyta > Magnoliopsida > Zingiberales > Zingiberaceae > Boesenbergia > Boesenbergia rotunda. Next base: position 327,290 of record JAGFNQ010007219.1, on the reverse strand, counting down.
TGACACGACCTTAGCACTTGTAGGCTACTAACATGCTCTTACCAAGCTTGTTTCGCTAAGAAAAAGTAGTCAAACACGAGCTCCCTTAAATAGAGCTCAATCCTGTTTTGATCATCAGTCGACTGGTCTTCGCGAATTCAAATGTCTCAGCCTGACGATTTCACATTCTGGTCGACACCAATCGATTGCCCAATCGACTGCATCAGTCGACTGCCCCTCTACCAGTCGATTGATCTCTCTGTGTTCTACCCCAGTCGACTGCCCAAGCGCCAGTCGACTGCCACCTAAGGTTTCCTCTCCCGAGTACAATTCTCTCAGCACTCGAACTCTAGGATTTCCCTTCCCGAGTACAGTTCTCTCACTCGAAATCTCACGACTCAGTTGACTCTTCCTTCAGCAGCCTCGACCTGTTGCCTTCAAGCCCTCTTCGACTTTGGCTCTCGTCCCTCGGATGTATGCAAGCCCGCAACTTGTCTCCCATGCCACCCTTCACGTATGCCTTGAAGTCCGCTTCCCTCAGCTTATCGTCCCTGCTCCAGCAGCCTCGATCTGCTGCCTTCAAGCCCTCTTCGACTTTGACTCTCTTCCCTCAGATGCATGCAAGCCCACGGCTTATCTCCCATGTCATCCTTCATATATGCCTCGAAGTCCGCTTCTCTCGGCTCATCCCTGCTTTGTCCACGGTCCCTCGGCTTGTCTCCCATGCCATCCTTCACCGACCCCGAGATTTCCAAGTAAGTCTATGTGTATCCTGTAAACCTGCACACTCACATACACATATTAGATCAACATGAAACCCTAACTTAATCATATTGACACACACTTCAAAACCCATGATCTACCTGATCAAACTTGGGTCGATTGCCTCAACAATCTCCCCCTTTTTGATGTGTGGAAATATGTTTAAGTTAGGTGCAAAAATAACAATAACAATAACAATTGAAAATTACAGACATAATAAGCAACATAAACATGCATTCTCCCCCTTAACCTATGTCCTCCACATAATTTTTAATTTTCCATAACCATAAGTTAAGTCAAACACTAACTTCACCCGTTAAGTTAAAGCCTAACTTAACCACAAGTTCTCCTCCTTTGACACCATCAAAAAGATTGCCCCAAGCAACCTTAACCCTAGTATCAATGAGAACACCTTTCTATTTCTGAAAACCCCCCAGAAATCAGAAAACAGAAGCACCAGTCGACTGCCCAGTTCCCAGTTGACTGTGACCTGCAAACCGCAAACCTACAGAAAGATCAGTCGACTGCCCCAAGGGCAGTCAACTGATACACTGCATTCTGAATTTCCAACCAAAATTCAGAAACCCATAACTAATTCCATAAAATTCGAAATTTTAAAATTTTGCAAGCATATTTCTTATGATGTATTCTATCCTAGAAAAATATAGTTTCATGAAAATACCAAGTATGCTTGACTTTTTGACAAAAAATTTCAATTCTTTGAAAAACCCTCCATTTTGTATCAATCTTCTATCCTAGATTTGAATCCATATGATGTCCAAGTCTATCCTATACCATTTAAAACATAGAAATGTTTTCAAATCTCCCCCCTTTTTCTCATATAGATTCTCAAGACAAAACAAGTGATTATACCATAAACCCTTGATAGAAGACATATTGAATTTTTCATACAACCATAATATCAAGAGAGTAACCTTTCATTTAAGCAATATCAAGACATGAGTTAAACATGCATAGGAAAAAAACATAGATAAGTACTACAAGGGCCATAGCCCTGAAATCCCCACATATTACAATGTCAAATAAAGTGTTTGAGAGAGAATAAAATATGCTCAAGCAAAAACACCCTCTCAACACTATCATATCTGAATCAAGCTGAAACTACATGTCATCGCCTGGAGGAGGAGGAGGAGGGGCCTGATAAATAAGGTTCCAGTGTTGCATCATCTCATACATCTAGTCCTGGCACTGCTGGAACCTCTGAAAGTGCTCCGTGAGACCATGAACCTCCCCCTGAATATCAATCTGCCGTTGCTGGACACTCTGAAAGTCCTCCCTAAATCCATACATCTCTGTCTCTAGTCGGAAGAGCCGCTCCTCTATAGTCCCAGCAGGAGCAGGCAGCAGCAGGAGCAGCCTCCTCATCATCATCAGAACTGGAGGAATCATGACGACGATGCCAAACCAGCACTCCCTGCCATCTCTCGATCCTAGCCAAGGAAAGCTGCCGAGAGCCAATCTGATCGTAATCCTTAGATAGTTGATGTACCTGACCCCTAGTGGCTCTAATACCTCCAGACAAAAAAAATGAATTCGGTCAAAACATGACCGAAAGACATGTAAATCTTCCTATTGACACTATGCGAAAAATAGGCAATGGATGCGAACACATGACAACCAATGTCAATGTCAAGATCGGAGCTAATCACCCCCCCTCTAGCTCTTCTATCGGTCCTAACATTTACAACCTCTAGGCTTCAGATGACGTTGGATAAAAATTGCATTGGTGCAGTATTTTAGGTAACTTAAAGTTTTTTTTCAAGCATCTACAATCACATCATTGACACATTGCGAAGATTAACCAGTCCCCCTTCAATGTTTTCTTGGACATACAAGAATTACAACATATCTGTGGAATTTTGGTCACAATATTTCAAAATTGGCATTCAACTTCCCAAACTTTTAGATTCTCAGGTTCAACTTGTAGCTGTGAATTTAAACATGAACTATAGTAAAATAAAATAGGAATAAAGAGGGTCTGATATGATCTCATATCAGGCCCATGTCATATTAGACCATCTTTGGGCCTGAAATGAAATCATATTAGGCCTATCTTGTCGAAGATAACTAATCAATTTAAAATTTTCAGGTGTACCATTTGCGTTCAGTAGAAGAGATGTTGCTTTGTTACTTGGTATTCTAGACTGAGGTGTTTCAGTTCCCATCAATTCAACTAAAGCATCGGGTGACCTCTATCTTACTTATTTCTAAAAAAAAACTACCAAACAAGAATTGAGGAGTTGCTTAAATATTATACTAATAGTGTTGAACTAAATAATGATGTTGTATTAGTTTGCAAATTCAACATTTTTTATATATTTGTTTGTGTCTTATTTTCGTTTAGTACATATAAAATCCCTTTAGGTCTTGTAGATATAGTAGATGATTTTGAGAATCATGTTAGATTTAACTGGGTTGAAGTCATCCATCAATTTATGTCTCCACAATTACCTAAGATTAGGACATATTTTTATCAACTCAGAGATATCACACCAACACCACCGTCCTTACCTAAAGGGATTTACTGGTCTTTTGATAGTGAGTTTATTTTTTATGTTGAATTTTATAATTTCTTGTGGACATTTATGAATATGAAACACTTGGTATGTTAAATTAGGCATGATTTTTTGAGCATGTTCCAATTCAAAAATTGTATAATATTGAAGGAACCCGAATAAACCATACACTTTGCTTTTGCCTTTACACTCTTGTATTTGTTTTCTCAGTTCTCTTTCTTTTGAGCCCTTATCCAAAATTTGTAGGGGCTCATCTGAGACTTTGCTTTCCAGTAGTTTTTCGAGTTTTTTGATTTTAATATCAGCAAGAGATATGATTTTGTCTTTTGCAGCTAATAGTCTTTCTTCCACCATAACATTGACACTTGAATTTCGTGACTCAAGAAGTTATCTTATTTGAACATATTTATCTCTAAGCTGGGAATCCTTCTCAGCAATTAAAATATCCTTTGATGATAAGAGACTCTCCTTTTCATTTATGATTGTTACCATGTTACTTTTAACTTCCCCAAACTTTTAACAGCTATAGCTAATTGTTGCTATAAAAAATCAATTTACGCTAACTTTTCCATGCACTCATTGCAGCCTACCATATTTGTGTACTGTAGTATACCTTCTTTAGCTTGATGTGACGATCCTTGGCTAAACACCTCAAGTTCTTGAGTTGGAGGAGACCAGTGTGGTACCAAAATCGGCTCTAACTCTACTGGGCGTAAATCTACAATAATTTTATTTGTACTCACATGATCTATCATCTTTTTTACAGTGCCAACATAATAGTTAGGCCAACTCTACTGAAAGATTCTTGAAAATCTATTAGGATAATCTGGAGCAATAATGCTGATGTGCTAACTCACCCATACCTACAAAGTGATTATAATGAGTTAATAATATTCACAAAAAATTTATGGCCAACTATATATAATCTAACATACAGTCAAAATATTTGAAAATCCCTTGAGCAAGGGGGCCTTTTGCGTTGAATCATCTACAAGTGGTTTTTCCCTCAATGTAACCTCCAAACCAATGGCTTCCAACTGAGGAGCCATAAAACTGTACATGACATTGCACCAGTTATACCTAGCTAGGTTATCAAACTCATCTATATAGTTAATGAGCAATAGCATAGGAATTCTAACAACGTTGCTAATACCACAAAACAGAATAATAGCAACAAAAATATAGGAGATAAAACTGACAGTACAAGTTATCATTTGAGCTTAACTTCATTATAAATTTCTCCAAATGCTTGGCAGAACAATCAAACTATTGGAAAAATTCCTTGTACAGTGGGTTGGAGGGCTTGTTTAAATCAAGTTGAACTATCTCTCCATTGTCGGATAACCCTAGAATCAGTGAAATATCTACCTTTGTGGATTTGAGTTTTTTCTCGTGGAAGATAAAGTTGTGTTCCTCTTGATCCCAATTATCGAACATATTCTAGACTTGGGCTCTTACAAAAGAACTATTAGGGAGGTTGAGGACCCACGAAAAGGGTGTGCCTCGAATCAACTATTATTGTACTGTTGTCGGTTGAACAAAAGCAATAAATTTTCTAAAATGACAAATGCTACTTTTCCAGTTCATTCTTTTACTTTTTCCTTTATTGGCATAACTTGGATAATTTTTTATGATTTTACTTGGTCCTCCAATCAACTATCCTCTTTTACTTTGAGCATCACCTTATTTTGACGATGATTTGTTTGGAGATATCCCAACTTAGCAATCATAAATCAGCACACACAAAAAAAAACTCTTAGATTCAGTAAAAAATGGCTTACTTGAATTCGTTCATTCCCTGAAGACTAATGAAAACCCTAGGTGGAACCATTACTAAAATAAAACCTAAATACGAAGCTAGGTACTAAGCCAATTGTCTGATGATGAGGTCGCTAAAGGATGAAAAAATGTTGCCTTTGATTACATAAAAGATGGTGGTGTGTCTTGATGGTTATTAGCTTATGTCTACGATACTATGTTTTAATGGTGGGCCTGATATCCCCCCTTTCAGGCCCAACGTTGGCTTCAATTACGAAGAAGAAGGTGGTGGCTCTTGTATTTATTTTTAAATTGTATTATTTACTTTCTTTTAATACTATTTATTTTTAAATTGTTTACTTACCTCTTTTACTATATTTAAAATTTGTATACGGATATCATTGAATATTAGAGAGCCTGATATCCTGGGATATCAGGCCTATGTTGGACCTGATATTCCATAATATCAGGCTCAAGTGGGCTAATATTTATCCCTTTTAATTTATATTTTTAAAATTCCCTTTAATCATCTTGTATTATTTAATTATAGAATAATCTTTCCAAACGGTATATAGATATCAGAGAGCCTGATATCCCATAATATCAGGCCCATGTTCGGCCTAATATTCTAGTATATCAGGCCCAACGTGGGTCTCAGACCCAACATGGGTTGATATCTATCCCTTTTTAAATCTCTATTTTTAAAATATATATTCATCTTTTAAAATATATATTCAATTATTTCTTAATCTTTTGACAAAAATAAAATATTATGTTGGGATTGATCTATGAGTCACTATCAGGCTTACATTCAATTAAATAAGTTGCAACATATCGTATCATTTACAACGTCCTTTTGTATTTTGTTTTTTTTTTCAAATTTACAACCTATAGGAAGGGTTTAATTTCTAACCTAACTTGTAGTCCTGGAAAAAAAAAATCCAAATAATATATGGATATCAGAGGGCCTGATATTATGGGATATTAGGCCCAACTTGGGCCTGATATCTCATAATATCATGCCTACGTTGGGCCTAATATCCTATAATATCTGGCCCAACATGGACTGATATCACAGGATATCAGGCCCAATGTGGACGATACCTAGGTTATTTAGATTTTTCAAAACTCAAAATCACTAGGTAGGGTTGAGTTAGGGGAAGATAATTATTGTGTCAAAACTTAGTCTTGACTACTATCTATGATGTTCTCATATCGTGCCACTTGGCACAAAACAGTGCATTATGTAGAGATTGTACCACATTTAAACTGTATTTTAGAATTTTCCAAGGGAAAACACCCTTTAGACTTGAAATCCACGGTTAAAATATTCTTTTATATTTTTTAATTTGAATTTTTATTTTATTAGTTGATATACTTGTTAATTTTTTAATATCTTTATTTTTTCGATTGATTTTCTTAATCTCTTTAAATTTTTTCATCTCTTTATAATCGTGTCTTTTTCTTTTTTTTATCTCTAATCTTTATGGTTTTATATCTTTATTTTCTTTATCTATTTATATATTTCCTTTATCTTTATCAGTATTTTATATTCCTTACTTTATTATTTATTCTTATTAAATTTATTTTTACTTTTATTATTTATTTAGTCATAATTTATTTATTTTGTATTTATTTATTCTATATATTCTATTTTTTTATTTTTTTCCTTTTTTTATTAAATTTATTTTATTATCATATGATATCAAGCTCGACGTGGGCCTAATATGGGATCATATCAGGCTCACAGTCAAGCAGAAACTTATTGTCATATTAGAGAACTTCTAGAAAGCCCTAATTACGCAATGGATGGAAGATATAAAAGATATAAAAGTGACAACACTATACACAATTGTTTTTCATACAACACTATGGATATTTTTTGATACAAAATATATGGAACTACTTCTGCTTACAAAATATATAAATCAAGCAGAATATTCTTCCATACATATACCAGTATCTCAAGAACCTGGGATTAGTGACATTCTACAAGTCGTTTGATTATGGCCCAGTTGTTTGTAGTGACTGTATTTGATTTTTACCTTCCTGTTATATATCGACTTGATCCATGCCTTCTTTCACCTACCGAGTTGCATAAGGCTATGACCTATCACTATAATGTTGTTTGCGCCTGTAGCGACCCGCCTTCTCCTGCCTTAGACGGATCGTTACTTTTGTCTACTTCTCGACTCTAATGCACGACTAAAAATGCGGAAATCTCTTTTTTTTTCTTTTTAATCTATTTAAGAATGATATTCTAACTTAAATAGTCATGCATAATACCATGTCACACTTTCTTTCTCAAAAACTCGTAAGAAAATACTTATTGAAACTTGCCTCGCCCAACTCAGCTTACGGGTATCAGTCGACTGATACTGTACCAGTCGACTGATAAGTCTGAAACCTGTTTTTCAGATTCGAAGCCTTGTTTCAAAACTCCACCAAACCTATACTTTCGAGCCATATAAAATCATGACACCATTTCTATACTCTATACCAGTTTTCTAAACAATTTAGCCCATCAAAACGAATCCATAAACTTGAAATTAGGACTTTTGCGGAATTTAGCAAGTTATGAAAAATCTACATAGACTTTAAGCTAGAGTTTGTACCAAACTTAACTTCTAATCATTGAAACTCATCACACAAAATTCTGAAACATCCCTAAGGCATTATCAAATGAGAAAGCAACTTTTCTAAACATACTTAAGCAATAAAACTTGATTCAAAGGGAAATTAATACTATCTTGGCACATGCATCTATTTCTCTAACAAAGTATCAATATTTCAAACTACTCACACTTCTACTCATCCAATGCAATCATAAGGATATGTATGCTAAATGAAATGACATGGAATCTTTACTCTAAGAAATTGAGCATGTAAAACTATCCAAAGCTTAAATGTTCGCTAAACTCCATAAAGCAAGAACTTGAAATTTGAATAAACTAAAACATTGTAATTCAAATAACTAAATTGTCTCGTCTCAAGGATCTCTCCAAAATCAGCCACCACACACACTTTACTCAGCACCGCCTCGTCGCCTTCCTTCAGAATTGCTTGTCTTTACCTTTATCTGCAGTAAGAGGAAATGCAACTAGTAAGCAAAAAGCTTAGTAAGTACTATCTAGCTCACAAAATCTCGAAATGTGCAAACATGCTTCTTGATCAATATGAAATTCATATGAGATACTTATATGCTTGAAAGAAAACTAAGAACATGTATAACTCAAAACATGCATACTCAAGCATTAATAAATCTCAATTTACTTTTCTTGGCTCAACTTGAAACTTTAGCTATTCTTGAACTTTTTGAAAACTCTTTAAACTTTAGAAACTTTGCTAAAGCATATACTTGAAAATAATAATCACTTAGATCCACTGAAGACGTAAGTACCATCTCATGCGCGTTCCCTAAAAGGTTGGGGTAGCGAGCCACCAATCCTAATAGAGCAGACCTTGGTCTACCAGGGCCAAGACCTTGGAATTGGACACCTGGATTTCTTTAACGACGCCCTTGGACGCCGGGTACTGGCCTTAGAAAATAAAATAGCTTTTCTTTCTTTTCTTTCTTATCTGTAAATGCCTTGGCATTTTCTCGAGCACCTTGCGTGCTAAAATCCCTAAGTCTTGACTTTTGGGGATTTCTTAAGGCCTTGGCCTTTTCTTTTCTTATCTTTATCTTCTCTTTTCTTTTCTCATAACTTTCTTAGCCCCTAATCTCACATAGGGTGTTTTATCAAACTTATACAAGCATATAATGAACTAAGATCACATGCAAAAACTAAAAAAAAGGAAATATCTCTTTTAAAAACTTTTAAGGGAAATTCTTGCGGAAAAACCGCCTCTTACTGCAGGTGAGCAATACTTACATTGATATCTTGGACTTACAACCAAGATTGACGTCTATGGCTCGGGAGAAACTTGAGATCTCGGAGAATTCTTCGCGCCTACGCGTTCCTCTCGTCGCGGGGATCCCGAATATAGGAATATCTCTCGGAGGAGAGCCTTGGCCGGCCCTCTTGGCCTTGGTGTTGGTCGGCGTCGCCCAAGAGAGGAGAAGGGAGGCTGTCTCGCGCGGCTAGGGTGAGGAAGAGAGAAAACCAAAAATCTAATTTCCTCTCTTAACTTATCTATTTATACTATCTTTATGAAAAGAATCGTAACTACTCTATAAATATATTTCTCTCCAATTTTCGTTGTGCTTGATACCCTAACCTAGCCGGTTGCGCTCGCGCCTGTTCTCCTGCTGGTCGCGGGTTCGAACCCCCTGCTGCCCTTAAACGTTTTTTCTTTTTTAAATATACTAAACGGACTCGGAAAATTCCATAAAAATATTCTAAAAATCCCTAAAAATATCTAGAATATTTCTAAACCATTTTTAAATAATTCTAAGGACTTTAAGAACTAAAAATGGGAATTTTGGGGCGTTACAATCCCCCATACCTTATGAAAAGTTCGTCCTCGAACTTAGAATAATTCTGGATATCTCTCTCTCATGCTGTCCTCACGTTCCCAAGTAGCCTCTTCATTCTTTTGATTCTGCCAGATGACCTTCACTAGTGGCACTTCTTTATTTCTTAACCTTTTAACTACTTTGTCCACTATCTGTGTCGGTCTGCTCTCATAACTAAGATCTTCTTGGATCTGTACTGACTGAGGCTGAATCACTTGGCTAGGGTCGTGAATACACTTCTTTAGCATAGAGACATGAAAGGTACTGTGGATAGCTGACATATCCTCTGGTAGGTCCAGCTCATATGCTACCTTACCAACCCTCTTTATGATCTTGTAGGGTCCTATGTAGCGAGGACTTAGCTTGCCCTTCTTGCCAAATCTCACCACTCCCTTCATGGGAGCGACCTTGAGAAATACTGAATCTCCAACTTGGAATTCAAGTGGCCTACGGCGTGTGTCAGCATAACTTTTCTGTCTACTCTGGGCAGTCTCAATCCTCTGGCGGATCGTCTGGATAGCCTGAGCGGTCTCATCTATAAGCTCAGTCTGGCTGCCTAGTCCTGACTCCATCTCTTTCTTCTCACCCGCTTCTTGCCAACATATGGGTGATCTGCATTTCCTGCCATACAATGCCTCATAAGGTGCCATCCTGATGGTGGCCTGATAGCTATTGTTGTAGGCAAACTCAGCTAAGCACAGAAATTTGCACCAACTACCTTTAAAGTCCAATGCACAAGCCCTGAGCATGTCTTCTAAAATCTGATTTACTCTCTCTGTTTGTCCATCTGTCTGGGGATGGAAAGCTGTGCTGAACTGAAGTCTGGTGCCTAGGGCGTCCTGAACACACCTCCAAAAATGGGAGATGAACCGCCCATCTCTGTCAGAAACGATCGACTTCGGAACTCCGTGAAGCCTGATTACTTCTTTCACGTACAGCTGTGCTAACTGCTCTACCGAATGCGATAACTTGATGGCTAGGAAGTGGGCAGACTTGGTCAATCTGTCCACTATCACCCAAATTGCATCGTGTCCATGGGTGGTTCTTGGAAGACCTGTGATAAAGTCCATGGATATTTCTTCCCATTTCCACTCTGGAATGGGAAGTGGCTGTAGAACTCCTCCTGGTCTCTGGTGCTCTGCTTTGACTCTCTGGCAGGTCAAGCAGGTACTGATATATCTGGCCACGTCTCGCTTGAATCCAGACCACCAGAATCTTTTCTTTAAATCTTGATACATCTTGGTAGAACCAGGATGCATAGAGTATGGGGTACTATGGGCCTCTTCTAGAATATTCTTCCTTAGTTCCTCATCATTGGGGATGCAAAGGCGGTCTCCAAGATAGAGTATGCCACTATCTGATACTCGAAACTCTGAATTTTCTGCCTCTTGGATCCCCTGCTTGATCTTCTGGATCTCTGGGTCTTGACTTTGCTTTCTTTGTATATCCACAAGCAGGGTTGACTCTAGAGTCAATGCAGAAAGTTGCCCAATTATTACCTCGACTCCGAAATCCTTTATTTCTTTCTGAAGTGGTAGGGACAGTGATGATAGGGACATCAGTGCTGCGTAGGATTTCCTGCTCAGTGCATCTGCCACTTTATTAGCTTTACCTGGGTGGTAGAGGATTTCACAGTCATAATCTTTGACCAACTCTAGCCACCTGCGCTGCCTCATATTCAGGTCCTTCTGAGTGAAGAAGTACTTCAAACTTTGATGGTCTGTGAAGATTCTGCACTGCACTCCATACAGGTAGTGTCTCCAGAGCTTTAGTGCGAAAACCACAGCTGCTAGCTCAAGGTCGTGGGTAGGGTAATTCTTCTCATAGCCCTTGAGCTGTCTGGAGGCGTATGCTATTACCTTACCATCTTGCATGAGGACAACTTCAAGGCCCATCTTGGATGCATCACTGTAGATGTCAAAGGCCTTGTCACTCTCTGGAACAGTCAAGATGGGAGCACTGGTCAGTCTCTTCTTCATCTCTAGAAAACTGTGCTCACATTTATTTGACCATTCAAACTTCTTGTTCTTTCTGGTCAAGGCTGTGAGTGGAGAGGCTATCCTGGAAAAGTCCCCCCACAAATTTTCTGTAATATCCTGCCAGGCCTAAGAAGCTTCTGATCTCACTGGCATTCTTGGGCCTACACCAGTTGCTGACTGCTTCTATCTTGGCTGGATCAACTTGAATACCTTCTTTGGATACAATGTGACCTAGGAAGGTCACCTGATCTAGCCAAAACTCACACTTTGAGAATTTTGCATAGAGCTTCTCCTGCTGAAGGATCTGCAGCACTATCCTCAAGTGTGTAGCATGGTCCTCTGGAGTCTGTGAGTATATGAGATATCGTCAATAAATACAATGACGAATTTATCGAGATACTCCCTGAAGATGTGGTTCATCAGCTCCATGAAGACTGCTGGAGCATTGGTTACTCCAAAAGGCATCACTACAAATTCGTAGTGGCCTGTATCTTGTCCTAAGGCCGTCCTGGGGATGTCACTTTCTTTAACCTTTAGCTGATGATACCCAGAACGCAGATCTATCTTCGAGAACACTGTAGCCCCTTTGAGTTGGTCAAATAAGTCATCTATTCTAGGAAGGGGGTACTTGTTCTTGATGGTTACCTTTTCAAAGCTCTGTAGTCTATGCACAGACGCATAGACCATCCTTCTTCTTGACGAAAAGTACAGGAGCTCCCCAAGGTGAATGACTAGGGCGGATGAAACCCTTGTCAAGCAGCTCTTGCAATTGTTCTTGTAATTCTTTCAGTTCTGCTGGTGCCATGCGATAAGGTGCCTTCGAAATTGGGTTGGTTCCTGGGGCCAACTCAATTTCAAACTCAATTTCCCGATTGGGAAGGAGTCCTGGTAACTCTTCAGGAAACACCTCAGATAGTCACAGACTACCCTCACTTCTTCTCTCTTCAATCCTTCTCCTTGACTTGCATCCACTATATGAGCTAGAAAACCAGAGCACCCCTTCTCTAACATTCTCTGAGCTTGTAAGGTAGATAGGAACCTATTTATCTTTCTCCTTGGGTCTCCAATAAACTCAAATGAAGGTTCTGCTTCGGTGTGAACTTGACTTTTCTCTTGCGGCAGTCTATAGAAGCATTATACTTGCTCAAGAAGTCCATTCCTAAAATGACATCGTAATCCTTCATTCAAGGACTACCAAGTCACTGTAGAGCTCTCGGTTGGAAATCTAGATTGATACTGCCCTTAGCCTCTCAGTAGAGGCCATCACTTCCCCTGACGGTAAGGTTGTTAAGAACTTCATCGTTCAACCTTTCTGGTGGCCTTTATACTGTTTAAGTAGTGCTCAGTGATCAAAGCACTACTTATTAGTTCTTCGGAGGTTTGCAGCCTCTTAACACCGCTAGCCCCCTTTAACGCTATCTCAGGCCTTAACATCTTGAGCATTAGCCTAACTATCTCTTTTTCTGTGCTAACTAGCTCTGGGCACAGATGAGCTAACCGCTTAAACATCTTCACTGCTTCATCCACGGATAGTTCTCCTTGTCTGAACTCCGTGAATTCATCATAATGCTTGTTGGTTACTTGCATGTGAAAGTATTCTTCGAAGAACTCAGTCTCGAAGTCGGCCCATGTCATCTGGCTGACATTTCTCTTGGCCTTGACTCTCTTCCACTATATTCTAGCATCTCCCGTAAGGCAGAAAGATGCACACTTTATCTTCTCTACCTCATGCCAGTCCAGTAGCCCTACTATTCTTTCCAACGTTTTGAACCATGCTTAAGCATCCCATGGTTTGCTTGTGCCTGGGAAGTTCCCTGGCTTCAGTTTCTTCTACTGAATGAGGTACGCTTCTTGCCTTACCCCCTTGCCGGACTACAGATGTAATCGATGGGTCTTCGATCACAACTGGTGCCACTACATTCGCCACCGGCGAGGTAATAATAACGACCTGCTGGTTAGCCATCCTAGTGGCAATAACTTGCTGTTGTTCTGCTAACTGTCTCTGTAACTGAGCCACCACGTCTAAGAGATTTGGTGGGGGTACTGACTCTGTTGCCTCTTGCCCTCTAGGAGCTTGCTCCTCGTTTTGGGCCTTTCTAGGACGTCCTCAAATGTATAACTTAACACTTAATGGTAATGTTCCCAAACTTGCTTTAGGATATAACAAGACCTTGGTCTTGATTCTTATCTCATTTCTTAGTCCTAGAACTCGTTCTAGGGCTTAGTAAGACCTTGGTCTTACTCAAAACTTTTATCAAGCACCTTGCGTGCCATAATCCCAAAACTTACTTTTGGGCAAATCAAGTAAGTACTTAAGCATTTCTCTAATATCCATTCTAGGGATTAAACATGATTCCGTGATACTAAGGTATTAAACATGCTTCCTTGTTCTATGCACATATGAGTAAGTACTTAAGCATTTCTCTATACTGCAATTAAGTAAAGGAGCAATAGAAAAACTGAAACTTAAAGCTTTCTTACTTGAAGACGGCAAGGTTGATGCTGATGTGTGTGTGATGCTGGAGAATGGGAACTGCTCTGATACCACCTGTAGCGACCCGCCTTCTCCTGCCTTAGACGGATCGTTACTTTTGTCTACTTCTCGACTCTAATGCACGACTAAAAATGCGGAAATCTTTTTTTTTCTTTTTAATCTATTAAGAATGATATTCTAACTTAAATAGTCATGCATGATACCATGTCACACTTTCTTTCTCAAAAACTCGTAAGAAAATACTTATTGAAACTTGCCTCGCCCAACTCAGCTTACGGGTATCAGTCGACTGATACTGTACCAGTCGACTGATAAGTCTGAAACCTGATTTTCAGATTCGAAGCTTGTTTCAAAACTCCACCAAACCTATACTTTCGAGCCATATAAAATCATGACACCATTTCTATACTCTATACCAGTTTTCTAAACAATTTAGCCAATCAAAACGAATCCATAAACTTGAAATTAGGACTTTTGCGGAATTTAGCAAGTTATGAAAATCTACATAGACTTTAAGCTAGAGTTTGTACCAAACTTAACTTCTAACCATTGAAACTCATCACACAAAATTCTGAAACATCCCTAAGGCATTATCAAATGAGAAAGCAACTTTTCTAAACATACTTAAGCAATAAAACTTGATTCAAAGGGAAATTAATACTATCTTGGCACATGCATCTATTTCTCTAACAAAGTATCAATATTTCAAACTACTCACACTTCTACTCATCCAATGCAATCATAAGGATATGTATGCTAAATGAAATGACATGGAATCTTTACTCTAAGAAATTGAGCATGTAAAACTATCCAAAGCTTAAATGTTCGCTAAACTCCATAAAGCAAGAACTTGAAATTTGAATAAACTAAAACATTGTAATTCAAATAACTAAATTGTCTCGTCTCAAGGATCTCTCCAAAATCAGCCACCACACACACTTTACTCAGCACCGCCTCGTCGCCTTCCTTCAGAATTGCTTGCCTTTACCTTTATCTGCAGTAAGAGGAAATGCAACTAGTAAGCAAAAAGCTTAGTAAGTACTATCTAGCTCACAAAATCTCGAAATGTGCAAACATGCTTCTTGATCAATATGAAATCATATGAGATACTTATATGCTTGAAAGAAAACTAAGAACATGTATAACTCAAAACATGCATACTCAAGCATTAATAAATCTCAATTTACTTTTCTTGGCTCAACTTGAAACTTTAGCTATTCTTTAACTTTTTGAAAACTCTTTAAACTTTAGAAACTTTGCTAAAGCATATACTTGAAAATAATAATCACTTGGATCCACTGAAGACGTAAGTACCATCTCATGCGCGTTCCCTAAAAGGTTGGGGTAGCGAGCCACCAATCCTAATAGAGCAGACCTTGGTCTACCAGGGCCAAGACCTTGGAATTGGACACCTGGATTTCTTTAACGACGCCCTTGGACGCCGGGTACTGGCCTTAGAAAATAAAATAGCTTTTCTTTCTTTTCTTTCTTATCTGTAAATGCCTTGGCATTTTCTCGAGCACCTTGCGTGCTAAAATCCCTAAGTCTTGACTTTTGGGGATTTCTTAAGGCCTTGGCCTTTTCTTTTCTTATCTTTATCTTCTCTTTTCTTTTCTCATAACTTTCTTAGCCCCTAATCTCACATAGGGTGCTTTATCAAACTTATACAAGCATATAATGAACTAAGATCACATGCAAAAACTTAAACAAAAAGGAAATATCTCTTTTAAATACTTTTAAGGGAAATTCTTGCGGAAAAACCGCCTCTTACTGCAGGTGAGCAGTACTTACTTGATATCTTGGACTTACAACCAAGATTGACGTCTAGGGCTCGGGAGAAACTTGAGATCTCGGAGAATTCTTCGCGCCTACGCGTTCCTCTCGTCGCGGGGATCCCGAATATAGGAATATCTCTCGGAGGAGACCTTGGCCGGCCCCTTGGCCTTGGTGTTGGTTGGCGTCGCCCAAGAGAGGAGAAGGGAGGCTGTCTCGCGCGGCTAGGGTGAGGAAGAGAGAAAACCAAAAATCTAATTTCCTCTCTTAACTTATCTATTTATACTATCTTTATGAAAAGAATCGTAACTACTCTATAAATATATTTCTCTCCAACTTTCGTTGTGCTTGATACCCTAGCCTAGCCGGTTGCGCTCGCGCCTGGTCTCCTGCTGGTCGCGAGTTCGAACCCCCTGCTGCCCTTAAACGTTTTTCTTTTTTTAAATATACTAAACGGACTCGGAAAATTCCATAAAAATATTCTAAAAATCCCTAAAAATATCTAGAATATTTCTAAACCATTTTTAAATAATTCTAAGGACTTTAAGAACTAAAAATGAGAATTTTGGGGCGT